>JAQQAC010015530.1:6039496-6132648 GCA_029783875.1 Phataginus tricuspis | reverse complement strand
AAGGCAGTTAATCCTAATAGTTCCAGGTAACCATGGCAAAAAACTCTTGTTACAATCACTCTAGCTGTGGAACACACTACTCCTTTCATGTCTATAGAAGTTTGAGTCCATCATTAAGAAAGCGTAGTCCCTCCCACCTAGTCGCCAAGCCCGCGAGTCTTGAATTTAGTCTCCAAATTCAAAAGGAGACTTTATGATGATTTCAGTAACACATAAACTGCATCAAATATTCTTGCTCCCTTCCCACTTACAGCATCTGAATGAAAGCTGGATCCCCAGTGCTACCAGCATCTAACTCCTCAGAGGCAACTCGAAGGCTGTGGGAGCCCCCAGGGGGCTCGTCTGATTTTCAGCTGGGAAACTTCAAAGACTGACTCTGGGCCCTGGTGACGACTGAAACAGAAACAGTGGACATGCTCCACCAACTACAAAATCTTTCTGCTGATACATTTCCTACTTGCAGAATTCCTTAAAGTTTATTTAAGGAAAGTTTATTAAAAATTAATTTCTGCAGATAATCCGGGTTAGGGTCAAGTAGGTGCAACCGAAGACACCTTATACCTTTGTCACAAGCTTACCAACGCTTCTAAGTGGATTTTAGGAAGCTAATTTTCATATTTTTGTTTGGTACTGGAGAGAGGCAGTCTATAAAGACTTGAGCAACAAAAATGATATTTACAATCTAGATTCCTATTAGTATTCTTTTTTGTGTAAATGATAAAGGCTAAAGTTACAAATCTCTGTTGTCCAGCTAAGCTAAAGTCCTGTTCTCTGAGGCAGGAAAAATGCTGTGTTTCTCTACAGACAGAACAGCTCTGAAGATGTAGGATAGGCCACACTAACCCTTTTAACATGTACCATGCCATCTCTACGTAGCTAGGAACCCACATCAGTAACTCAATCATCTTAGAGCACAACAACTCACAGTGGGGAGAACGGAACTACAATCACCCTTTACTTTGAACACAGACAATCAAGAGACTTAAAGAGTAAATCGGTAAATCACAAACACCACAACCTCCCCCCAAACAGCAAATCCTAGGCATGACACAGGAATAAAAATCACAAGTCTGTAACTGTTAATCCCTGAATGCATTCCGTTTTCAACCAGTCCCATAAATGTCACAAACACCCTCAAGAAGTAAAAAGAGGAAAATGTATTTAAAGCAACTCTCAGTTTTTGAGAAACCTGCAGTGTTAGAAGCGAAGCAGAGCATGAGGTGGCGACTGTTATCAAGAAGTCCACAGTAATATCGGTTAACAGGGGAATTCAGTGGGATCCCACCTGATGAGGGTTGGTCAGTATTACGGTTAGACAGTCTATATCGATAATTAAGTAATAATGGAGCTGGAGGATTAATGACCAGCTTGGGGAGCCCACCACCTAAAGCCCTGCCTTGGGCCACTAAGCCCAGCCAGTCATTCATCTCCAGTAAATGCCTGGATCCACTGGATCCTCATAGTGATTTTAGTAAGTACAAGAGGACAAAGTTTAATATCAGCTTTCTACTTAAACATTCATTTCATACTTAGAAGACTCAGATTTCATTAAGTGAGTTCTACAGGAGTTACTAAAGGGTCCCCTTAAACTTCTTAATGCTGATCTAAAAAAAATTAACATTAGGAGAAAGGTATTAAGTATGTGCAAAGTGAACAACTTTTGTAGTTTTTTAACTACACAGGACTTAGCTAAGATAAGGTTTGAGGGCCATAATAATGATATAACCATCAAATGGACACTCAAGTCTGTATTTAACTTGGGAGTTGCCTGACAACAACTCAAGAAAAATAAAGAATCAGTATTCAGGTTTATGGATCTGATTTATCTCACTCAGTTGAAATAAAAGATCTTGACAGTGGGACTGCATTTCTTAGAACACAAAACCAACTCAACAGCCCCCACCCCCAAACCCAGTCTTTTGTGGATCTTAAGTCACAATTCTATATAACACTGGTGTCAAGAAACCAGCAGACAGGTGCCAGGAAACAAAGTGTTTCATTATTGCTCCAAGCAGATACAGACTTTAATAAACTGTCTTAAGCTTTTAACTCACAATTAATCAGATGCTAATCCAAACCAGGACATATAAGGGTTTTAATTTATCAGAAGAATGTGAACATTTATATTTGCTTTCAAAGAAAAGGCAAACCCAAACTCTACAAAGAAGAGGAAGGTTTCTCTTCTCTACCCTTACAACCGCCTCAAACAACCTCCTGGGCTGTCAGCTAAGTACTACTTAGGCTAGCAGTACAGAAAGACACATAGCCTGCAGGTCTTGTGTATTTTAGAGAACTTCGGTGTTTATATTACCATTTACAGCCCCTTTCTCAGTTGGCCTTGAGGCTTGCTGATTAGCTGGTAAACGTTTGAAAGGGTCAGTTTGTCCAGAACTGGAATTTCCACTTTGGAAAAAGCACAGAGGTACCTGACATCTGTTCCTTGAAGGGCCTGCACTACACCTCCAGACTTGGAGCTGAAATTCTGCTAGATGGCAGGTAAGTCAAAGTAAAACCTCCAGGAGCTACTCCTGCCTGCAGAACAGAACATGGTCCCCAAAGACCTCTGGTTTCAGACTCCTAGAGAAGAGTATCCAAAAGTTGAATATAATTTTAACAAGACCGATATATTCCTCTAGGAAAAGTAGTCACACAAGAAGCATCCACTTAAGCTCACAGAGTCCACCTGGAACTTGGTACTGATTTCAATAATTTTAATGTTAAAACAGTTCCTGATCTTTCGTGAGAACATTGAAGCCAGAGAGGTGAACTGGTTTGCCCAAGGTGGCTCAGCTTCTCCACTATCAGTCTGGCTTTGGTGTTCTGCCACACTACCATGCTTAGTTATCTATAGCCTAAGCTTCTCTGCCCCCGCCATGGTGACCTCCAGGGGGCCAGGTAACAGCAGCAATGTTTCAGTGCCCACAGTGCTGGGCACCACAGGACCTGGGGCTGGGCTGGGGGTGCGGAGACCCTTTCCTCCTAATGATAAGTCTACAGAGTGATTTCAGTTTATGGAAACTACACCAAAATGTCACTTAACATTCAACTACATGTTACAGTATACATGGGCAGGCCAATGCCAGATTCTCCCCTGCTCACCCCCTTACAGGAAGTGGGATTGGCATGTTTTCTTTTTAATAGTTTATAACTGTTTTTCTACCATCTTAAGGTACAGTGAACATGTATTATCATATTTAATGGTTACTTTATTCATAATTATTTTAGGTAACTGCTTCCTTTGTAGGTACAGTTTTCCTGCACTCGTTGACTTATAAAACTCGGGCATTCAAACATTCAGTGGAGAGAAGCCTTGAGAGTTGAGCTAACCTTTTTGTTCTTTGCACTTTGAGGTGTTTAGCCTTACTGCCCAGCAGTGATGGTTAGGTAGCCTGCCCTTTCACATCCTTTAAGGTTAGGTGTAAACTTTCCTGAAAAGCACCGAGAGAGTTCTACGGGTGAAATCAAATTCGATTCAGTATATTTGCTACTTTTTCAAACATCCCCCCAACCCAGACCTGCACTGGCTGAGTCCCAAAGTTGTCCCAGAGAAACATTTCATGCACAGAGTTCGGTTTGGTTACCTGGGTGGGGGAAACAATACCAGGTGAAACTACTGTGGGAGAATGGGTGCTTCTGTGCCCATTGACTTCTGGAAGAAGAGGCGGGGGGTCGTGTTTCACGGAAACCACCACCACCGCATCCACAGGCTCCGAGGGACGGATACACAGTCTTTTGGGGGAAGGAGGGCCGCAGACTTCCCCCGACCCAAACACTGCGTCGTACAGCGCACGCTTGGGCGCAGCCTCGGATTTCACGTCGGGCCCGACCTGGCTGTCTTTGGGGAGGATATAGGTGTTCCCCAGCGGGGGCGGCTGGGGGCGGTGGTGGTGGGAGTGGTGGCGAGCCGCCCCGTTCAGAGCCTCAGCGTAGCAGCCCTGCGGGGCGGGAGAGCCCAGTTTGGTGCCAATGCCGGCGATGCTGTTGAGGGTGGCGATGGAGACAGCGCCGATGCAGTGGTTGGTGTAGGTCTTGGAGAGCTTGGCCGCCTTGGAGAGCATCTGCATCCTGGTGCCCAGCAAGTTTTTGCCAATGGCTTTGTTCTCGTACCAGGTCACATCGCCCTCGCTGCAGTGGTCCCGGGGCCGCTGGAAGAACGCCTTGCACAGCGGGTTGCGCTTCGACAGGTATTTGACAAAGCTGGCATAGGGGCAGAACTCGGTGCCCGTCTCGTACATACGGGGCAAGTTCTCCTCGTCGCTGCTCTCGGCGCGCTTCTTGCTCCACGACGAGGAGCGCGACTTGTGGTAGGGCCCGAGGGACTTAAAGTAGACGAACTTGCGGCCGTCCTCGTCCATAGCCAGCCCAAAAGAGTCCTCCTCCAGCTCGCGCTGGTTCTCGCGGCCGCGCGTACAGAAGTACATGCACGTCTCGAACCAGACCTTGTTGAGCAGCCCGAACGGCGTGTTGGTGCTGAAGACGCTGGAGGTGTAGAGCTTGCGCAGGTCGGCGCGCGTGATGGCTTGCTTCTGCACCACCGGCCCCGCGCCCTGCTCCTCGAGCTTGCGGATGACCGCGGCCAGCGTCAGGTTGGCGCTGCGCAGCTCCGGGTCCTTGGTGAGGTCGAGCGTGCGGCAGTACGGGGGCTCGTTGAGGTAGCGGTTGAGGGAGCTGCGGATGCTGATGAGCGAGGACTTGCTGTAGAGCTGGCCGCTCTTGGAGCGGGCCTCGGCGTAGAAGGAGCGCAGCACGCGGCACAGCGCCCCCTTGTCCATGGTCTCGAAGTCTGGGCTCTGCGCCTTCTCGCTCAGGTACTCCCGGAAGATGCGCACGGCGTAGCGGGTGGCCAGCCGGGTGTTCTCGCTCAGCCGGGCCCGCTCGGGGCGCTGCAGCACGTCGGGGTCCAGCTCGGCGCCGTCTCCGGGCGGCCCGCCGCGGGCCCGGGGCGCCAGCAGTCGCGGCGGCGCCTCGGGCTCCAGCGCGGCGCTCTGGTCCATATTGATCATATGGACCGGCTCGGGCTCCAGCTCCTCCCCGGCCGAGTCCTCGGGCTCTAGGGGCTCGTCCCAGTCCAGCCCCATCTCTTCCTCCTCCTCTTCGTCCTCCTCCAGCCCCCCACCTCCGTCCTCCTCCTCCTCGTCCCCCGTTATCTGCACCTCCTGGATCTCGTCCTCCTCCTCCTCTTCCTCCTCCTCCTCGCCCGCGCTGCAGTAGTGCGGGCAGCCGTGGCGGCGGCCGCGGCCCCCCGCACCGCGCTCGCCCTCGCCCCGCTCCCCATTGTTCTCGGCGGCGGCGGCGGCGGCGCCGGCGCTGCCGCCCGCGCTGGTGTTACAGTCCCCGCTGCCAGGCATTCTCGCCATATTGCCGTCTCTCTGCCAGTCCTCGGGCAGGGCGCATGCGCTATATTGGACCGCAGCGCTGAGAGCTTTTGTGTTTAATGACCTTCAGCTACCGGGAGGCAAAGCCGGGCTCTTAAAGGAGCCGCGCTCCAATTGTCAGTTCGGAGCGCTCCTCCGGAGGGGCAGCGGCGCGGAGGGGATGGAGGAGAGGGGGCGGGGTGAGCTAGGGAGAGGGTAAGGACCGAGGCTGGCTGGACCCTCTTCTGCCCCCACCCCTCTCCCTTCCTAAGAAAACTTTGACGGGAGGAAAAAAAAAAAAAAAGAGGGGAGGGAGCGGTGGCGGGGGGGGTAAAACACCCCCAACTTACCCTCTGGGGGGGGGGGGCGCGGGCCGGGGGGGGGGGGGGGGCCCGGTCTCGCTTCCCTAAGTAATGCCCGAGGAGCAGTGCCCCTTCCACCGCCCCCTCATCGCCCCCCAGAGCCGGGGGTTTGGGGAGGCCGCTACGCCGGGCGGGCTGCGGGCGCTGCTCCGAGAAGCCCGTGTCTGGGGCCGCCTGGAGCGGAGCGGAGCCGGCAGGTTAATGAGCAGGGTGGAGGAGGCGCGGAGAAGCCCCGCACCCTCTCTGCGCCCGCGGCCAGGGCGCAGCGGGCGAGGCTTGGGAGCGGGATGGGGCTGGCGGCGGCGGCGGCTCCCCCGCCTACTTGCTGGCGGCGAGGCGCGGGGGCCTGGGGCCAGCCGCACGGCTCCCAGCTCCCCTTCCGACTCCTGCAAAGGAACGGAACACGCCCCACGCCAGCCTCATCCCTTTCGACTTTTCCAACAGTCCCTTTTAAGCTGTCATTAAAGACCTGGGGCGCTCCCCGTAGGTCTGGGGCAAGTCCGTGCCGGTCCAGCCAGCCTGGGGAAGGAACCAGAAAGACAGACTGGGAGGGGCAGGTGGTGGGAGGGGAGACGCGGGGAGAGGCGCTCGGGACCCCAGGGACCCCTCCCCACTCGCCTAGGCCACCGCCCTCCCAGCCTCCGAGCAAACTGACACAACCCCCTCTGGCGAGGCGCTCCGCCTAGCTGAGCCAGAGCAGGGCCCGTCCCTAAGGCCCGAAGGGCGGGCGGGCGGAAAAAGTGAACTTGGGTCCCGGCCGCCTCCGCCGCCGCCACAATTCCGGCAGCTCGGATCCCCAGCGCGCTCTCGTTCCAAGTTTGTCAACTGGCATTCGTTCGCCCTCGGGGCTGCGCTGCCTCCGGCGCACGGGGGCGGGCGCCTCCGAAACTGGAAAGGCGGCCAACGAGCTCGCCAGGTCCCGCTTTCCCATAGGAGATACCGCCCCACTTGCAGCCAAACGCCCGCCCCCGGCGCTCCCAGGCTCCCGGCGCGTCCTCGCGGGGTCGCCTCCGCTCTCCGGGCCCAGGAGCAACGCCCCCAGAGCCGCCCGAGACACGGGCTGTTTTCTTTTGGCGGCACAGCCCTGGCCAGCTCCGGATGGCGCAGCATCCTGACTTTCTCCTCCTCCGCCCCCCCGCAGTGTCCCCTGGCGTGCCGCCAGCTCAGGGCCCAGGGGAAGGGGGAGCGCCGGAGTCAGGTCCCAGCACCGCGACCCCGGGCCGGGCCGGCCCTCCTGTGAGGCAGCCTCTCCGGCTCCTCCAGGGCGTCCTCCGCTTTGCCTCCGAGTCCGAAATCTCGGCGGTTAGGCTGTGGGAGTCGTGTCAATAGCCCGTCCCCCCTCCCGGGCCCTCCGCCTCGGCTTTGAAGGCAGTTGATAATGTTACGCATCAGTAGAAACCCATCCATCAGGTTTGCAATTAAGGGGTGGGGGCAGGAGAAACGAAGCCCAGGTGTCCGGGCCGCGTGGGCGTCTAACTGGGAGTCGGCGGTGTCCTCTCCCGCGGTCAGCCCTCGCCCTCCGCGGGCCGCCTCTGCCCTGGACGCCGCGCAGCGTGGGGGAAACCGCGCCAGGCAGGAGCAAGTGAGAGCAAGTCCCTGCCGCGCCGGCCCCCTCCCGCTCCCCGGGAAACACACACTCGCCCCGCCCTGCCCTCCGCAGGGAGCCGTCCCAGGAGGCGAGGATTCCGGAGGTTGCCCCGCTCGGGAAATGTCCCCGAGGTGCCGCCGGCTTTGTTCAAAAGCGCTGCCCCTGGAAACATGCAGAAAAGTGTGTGTGTTTCCCGGAGCCCAGGGCCAAGTTACTTGCACACGCGGCCCCGCGCGCACGAGCTGGCACACACCAGTGGCACGCGGCTACTTCCGGAGGGCTGGCCCTTTGTCCCGGGATGCTCCCAGGTTTCCCGGCCACGGGAACACTCGGGCGGGGGGTTTCAGCGGCTGAGCGCTCAGGTGGGCGCCCGGAAGCCACCCACCGGGAGCTGCTTCCCTGCGGCCCTCACGGCGGGCACAGGGAGCCGAGGGCCGCGCCCCCGGCCCTGCCTGGAGACTCGGCCCTCTTTCCCAGCCCAGGCATGGAGCCGCTCCCTAGGTGTCCTCACTTCTGGACCCTGTCCCCGCGGGGCGAGCTGCTTTGAACTGCTTGCTATTTGCCGGAGGCTGTAGGATGAGTTGGATGCTCCGGGAAACAAAGCAACCCAAAACAGCTCCCAGCTGACGTCAACTCATTTCCAGAAAAGAAAATAGTTCTGTGCTCCCAGGACAAAATACCCCCCAGGGCAGGAGGCGGAGGTGGGGAAGGGCAGAGCCAAAAAACCCCAAGTGCAAATAAATTTTTAACGGACGCGGAAAAACAACAGCTTCAGATGCCGCCTGGACAGTCTGCAAACAACGGGTGGGACCCCTGGGACCCCCCCCCCCGGTGGGACCCCCCACTTAGGTCGGATGCGGAAGCGCCCCTCGGACCGCCTGGGCCTGACTGTCGGGCGGCTGCGCATCTGCTTCGTGGCACCAGCCCCTGAACCGCTATCAAATTTCTTTGCCCTTAATGATACTTTATCAAATATTGGAAGAGGTGTCTCCAAGTTAGTACCTACAGTATTTACCAGGCAGAACACCCACAACAACCAAGCAGTAATAAACCTTTTCTTAACCCCCACCAAAAAAAAAAGAAGTGCTTAGTTTTTAAAACCCAATAACACAAAATTACAGTTGAGTTCATAAAGGAGTTCAATTCCAGGTTTAATAAATAATCCTTTAAAAACATCCTGTGGTTCCATTTACTCAATTCCAAATTGAGAGAATGAAAATACCTTTTTTATTATTTTGGTAGAGAGGCAATATTGGTTGTCTTCTGCCTATCTGCCCCGCGGGGCTTCCTTCACTTTTTGTGCCCTATCATAAAAGTCTATTCAGCCCACCATTTACAACGGACAGCTGCCTGTCACTCCTTTGTAAGGAGGCTTTATTTCCGGTGCAGAATGTATAGCTTCTTTAAATAACGATTCCAGTACTGTATGTAAGATTTATTGCAATCACTTAACTGTTGGAACTCTTTACTATAAGCTATGCGCAGATGTTTACATCTTCAACAAGATGCCCCACGTTTATTGTCGTTTTCATCAGCATCAAAAAATACCATCTATTTGTACCTCTCCATTTCAGAGATTACTTGAAAGTAGTGGCATGGGTATTTGGGAAGGAAAAACCCCAAATGTTTTCTTCCCCCTCATTTTACAACCCACCTGCTGTCATTTCAGGTTCACACCTTGTGAAAGTTTATGCCATGTTCAGCTCTTCCTCCTTTTTGTGTCCAGCCTTCCGAGTTATATATATAATTGATGTCGTGCTTTTTATCTGTCTGTTTCCACTATTAAGTCAGTAGTTTAGGTTGGAGCCTGGGACATGGTGAGCACTCTAGTCATTTACATCGAATGGAGTAATGAACACAATCTGCATTTAGTTAAATCCTATATTTAGCAAGAAAATTTTGGCAAAAAATCTAAAACATAATGGATCTGAATTCCCATATTAAAATCAGGACAAAAAGTAGCTATAAGGCAACATTATTTTTTGCAGGTTAAAATGAATGTAATGACTACTTTGGTTTAATATTTCCCTAACGTTAATTCCCTCTCTAGTGGAACACCCTGTAGGAAGTTACTGCAGAAGTAGAGTGAGAATGGAGGTATCTGTGTATTACAAGATGTGGGTGGAGAGAAGGATTTTAGTTGGTAAATTCAAAGAGTTTTGTGGGCCCCTGGGAGCAGAGGCAGGAAAAAGCATTTACTTCATCACTTTTTTTTTTTTAGTTCATCACTTTCAAGTCACGCTTTCTTGATTTGATTACTGAAAGATTCATAAAGTATGATAGAAGTTAAATATGAATTAAAACTGAAGCTATTTTGACATATCTTTGTTTCAGAGTTTCACTATTAAATTCTGTTGAATTCGATCGAGTAATGTTTTCTGAACTCAGATGAAAATAGGACCCATGTCATCTAATTCCGCAAAGTGGAAGAAAAGAAAAATAACTCCACAAGAGCAGGAACCATGTCTTATTTATTACTGCCATCTCTGGGTCATTTCCAATACAGTTCCTTAGCATATTTTAGCAGAAGGGCTGGCACATAGTAAACACTCAGTAAGCATACAAATATTTACGTGTAGGAAGTCAGCTAACCTCAGGTTGTGTAGCAGAGTGGTGAAAAGCTTCATCTTTGAAATCAGCTACCTGGGTTTGAATCCTGGTTTGGCCTTACCAGCCACCCTTCTTAATGCCTCGGTTCTCTCATTATTTTATTATCTGGATGACTACAATAATAGCCCTTACGTCATACAATTGTCACCAGAATTAAGTGCATTGATATGAGTAAAGCACATCATACGGTGTCAGGAACATCTGTGAACATTCAGCTACCAGCTCTTATTTCCTAGGCTTGATTATTAACAAGAAAACCAAGGCCAGAAAGGCCCATAAAAGTTAAGCCACTTGCCCAAGTTCTCCCAGACTTGGGTAAGGCAGGAAAGCTTGGCTTCATAGCCCACATTTAAGCCGCTTGACCACATTTGGCTTTTAGGAAACAAAAATTAAAAAAGAAAAATCTTTAAGGGAACACTTCCCTACCATTAAAGTACTTGTGTGAGTCATTTGATTTGGAAATCTTGCAAAACCAGGAGAGTACTAAGCTGAGGCCTTGGACTGCGAGCACAGCAGAGAGATGGCCTGAGAAACCTGTCGCTTGGCATCTGGTTACTGGTACTATTTTCCTGGCTTACTGGAAGTAGGGACCATTTATGTCTTAGAAGAAATGACAGTGAAGAATTTTGGAGGCAAAAGGAATACCCACAAACCCAACCAGACTAGAATGAAGTGTTTTCTGTTGTAACCCTGGACTGTTCTGAATAAATCGAGGGGCAAGGAGGGTGCCACCTATTTGTATCTTTGATGCTTTGTAAAAAAAAAATAAAAGGTCAGAGTGAACTTAACACAGAGATTGATGGGAGTAGAAGTTTTCATTTTTAATTCCCACCTGGTATCTATCATTCTTAATCTTTCAACCTAATAATCACCTACCAGTCTCCTAGGCTGTTTTTTAAACGTAATGTATGAGAGGAATGTAACTCTCCATAAGTAAATTATGTTTCAGTGGAGCTTAAAATGTGCGCTTCTCCTTGTTATATTCTTGAGCCACTGAAGCTGAATATAATGAAACTTCACTTGGTTAATAAAGAAGCGAAAGGTAAGGGCTGTCAAAGTTAAACTGTATATAAGAGTTATAATGATAGTCATTTTTTAATTTATCTTCTAGTCACATCTTTAAAGCATATGTGGGATTGAAGTACGTGTTAGTCCTGTTATTAAATAGCACTTATTTCAATGTCATTGCAATACTGATTAAAGTGGAAAAGGAGATAAAGATATGCGTTAATGTCAAATATTCCCGAAGATGTTTACTACATTTCAAAAAGTAGCCTATTAAATTAGTGAAAGCAAAGCAAAACAAACAAAAATGTAAAGAACTACTTTATGTGCAAATGTTAATACGAAAATGTTATCCACGTTTTTTTTATTGTCAATATCAATTAAAAGAGCCTTTTAAGAAAGCAATTGTGCAACTTCTCAAAAGCCATGAAAATATTCATATTTTATGACCCAGAAATTGCTGCTGGAAATTCATCTTAAAAAATACCTAATTTTATTCATATTCTGGTAAAGTTTTGCTTATTGCATCTAGGCCTCTTGGACAAAACAAATGAGTTTTGCAGTACGTGTCACACAATGTGCTCCAGAACTACATTTTATGTCTTGGACACCTACCTTTGTTCACAGAAGTTTAGAGAGTAAGTATTTGTTGAATGAAGAAAGGAAGAGGTTCAGTTAGGGTAGAATCATGTCTTCTCAATGTTCTATAGCAATGTCAAGCACTCTGTTAATGATGGTGAGGATAAAGGATATAAACTAAAGGGCAAAATGAGAAATTTTAGTATCTTCACAACTTTGAGAACACTTTAGGACCAGATTTTGAAGCTCTAGATATCAGAAATTAGTATCTAGGTATATCGAGGCAATTCACAGGATGTACTGAAGAGTGGGTATGTACCTGCCCCATGGCTATATTTCTAAATGAACTAAAAAAGAAAAAAAAAATCCCCTTTTAAATACCCAGAAGCACTAACCCACATTTTGAACTAATTGACTTACTTTTTCATAGGAAGGCTTAATTTAACTGATAGGGGCACATGGCTTTATCTGAATACTTAAAGAAACCCTTGGATGGGTTTGTTCTATTTAATTTGATGCCGGAGATACCTTACCCCCAACGGCAGAGCACTGCCTTGGAGGAGGGTGGGAAAGCAGGAAACCTTGTGCCCTAGCCCCTGTGGTGTGGGATCTAAGGGGACCGAGCCAAAGCACAGATGATTCCAGTTAGACCTCCTAATTCTTCATGTTTACTCTTCCTACAGTCTGTGCTTTGATTAGGGTACCCAGGGGTCACATGTTGTCCTTACTCTAAATAAAAATAGGCTTCCTTGACTGGGACTGCATCTGTTTGTTTTACTGTCTTTTCTCCTTTTACAGTTGATTCCCTTAAACTAAAAGAAAAAAAAAAAAGCAAAACTGTGATTTATCATGTGATTTATCATTCTTTTCTGATTATAAAAGCATTAAGTCATCATTAGAGAAGATAGCAAAAGTACAGAAATCTGGAAAAATGTGTATGTTCCATATTTATTTCTTGTTAATATTTAGGGAGTACTTGCTGCAGGTCTAGTCTTTTATATTAACACTCGTAAGTCATTCTCATGAATATATGTGTGAATTGCTCCTATTTTCCAGATGAGTAGAAGCCCAGGGTGCTTAGATAACTTACCCAACATCACACAGCTAATGAGGGGTGGATCTGGAGCACACGCACTTTCTTAACTCACCAAACTGGGTCGTTCAATTCTATTTCCACTGCTCAGAAAAAGCCACTTTTTATATTCAAGTGTACTTCATGAATTCAATCCCACGGGGCTTACTGTTTATAAGTACTACATATTTCAAAATCCGTAACTCAACATATGTCATCAGTGGATTTTTGGTAAGCTGTGCCAAGCACATGCCAAGGGGCAGGCAGGGCAGAAGATTCTCTAGGCACATGCCTGGCCTGATGCCGGGGAGGGGTGTACCTTCAGTATGTCCACGAGGTCAGCGGTTTTCCCTCTGCCTTTCCTGTAGTTATGTCACCTGCCATAGAAAAACACATTATTGTGTTCTTCTTCTGGCTCTGGGAAGTTGAGTTGAACTGTCAGAGATTAGGGACGACCTGACCCTCACTTTGCGTCTTTTTGTGTCCACATGGTAACACACACAGAGCACAGCCGTAAGTGGGCGGCCACAGAAGAGCCCAGGAAGATGTTGCCTCTGCCTGCTGGGCCAGTTCTGCGGCACTTTGGGTTTTGGGAGGCCTCAGGTGCCTTAGCGCCATGCTTTTTCATGGCTCACTTGCTTTCTAATTTCTAACTTCACCATTAATTCAGTTTTTCTAAAATTACTGGCTTTCAGATTTTAAAGCCTGAGGCAGTTCATGAACCTTAAAAGAACATCCAATCAAGCAGAATCACTTAGTGGATTTCATTTATCCATCTATCTACCTATCATCTATCTATCTATCTATCTATCTATCTATCTATCTATCTACCTATCATCTATCTATCTATCTATCTATCCTGACCCAACCTCTCCTATCCAGTGAACTTCTTTTAAAATGCAGATTCTTGGGTGCAGACTCCAGAGATTCAGATTTAGTGGCTAAGGTACAGCCCAAGAGTGCACATTTTTAACACAGAGCTCAGACCATCCTCGTAGTAATCTGACCACACTTTGAAAACACTACCTCAAGTGCTAATATAATTTAGCAAGCAATAAAATAATTTCCTTTTTAGCAGTGATCCCTAAATCAATGGGGACCATGAACGCATTTGAAAATCAGATGAAAGTCGTGGAACCTCTTCCCCAGAAGATGCACACCCACCACCTTCTGCCTAATTCTGAAGGGAGATGGAGGCTCACCTGCCCTCTTAAAATGCTGTTATGTAGTCCCCAACACAATTTTATACTTTTTCTCCCTGGGCTAAAAGTCATTATGGGAGGAAAATGGGGCCAGGGGTTGAGGGTATGGAGGCTTGTGTGTCTCCGGGAGTCAGTTCAGCAGGGCCAGAGGACTGGCTCTCTCCACGGCTTCCACGGCTGAGCCTGTGATGGGGCGAGTGCCGGGCTTGAACCAGCCCTAACTGCCAGGTTCCTTTCCAACTGGGAAATTCCTCCTCTGCACCTTGTAAATTGTCTTGATTCTTCAAGGCCCAGCAGCAAACCCGGCCTCCCCACGAAGCCTTCTCCCTCAGTCAGCATGAAGCAAACTGTCCCGCCCCCTGGCCCTCGCGGCCTGCGGTCCGGTCAGCCTCCTCCCAGGGAGCCCGCATTGCCCTTTGGATTTAAGCTGCAAGTTCTCAGGGTTATATCCGACTTTTCTTCCTTCTCTCTCAGTCTTGGGGCCTCTTCTCTTTGGAAGGCTTCACTTTGCATAGTGACTTTCAGTGCTAACTACACCTTATCATCAGGGGAGCTTTTAAAAAATACCAAGGCTGCTAAATAACTTAAAAGGGGAAACATCAGTCCTAGCCACCGTCCCAATCAGAGACAGACAGAGCAAATATGTCAAGTCTAAAAAGTGTTTAACTTCAGTCGCGAGTGTCCATTCTGTTTGTGAGTATGCTGAACACTTTCCCAGTAAAACATCTGTATCGAAACCAGTACCTCCCTCATTAAAATAAAAGCTCCTCCACCAGAGGGGTCTGAGGTCCCTGAGCGTCCCTTGTAACACTCTCTGGTTTTCTGTCCTTAAATTTTACTTCTTTTTAATCCTTCCATGGGCCTCTCCTAGATGCCAGGGTCTCTTGTCATGGAGCACGTTTAGCATCACCAGGCGCATACGGATGCCTGGAGACTTTCCCTGGTGAACTGGGCTGAACTGGTCTAGGAGGGGGCCTGGGCAAGGGGATTTTTCAGAGCTCTGCAGATGATTCAATGTGCAACTAAGATCGAGGTGCTCTCCACCTGTCTGTTCAGAGTTTCTTAATATAAAGCCCTGGGGTTCCTGGGAGGTCTTCTGAAGCTCTGCGAACCCGCAGAAACTGTATGCAAAATGTTCTGCATATGTACATGCAGACACATGTGTATGTATGTATTCTCTCATAATTTCTAGAGAAAGAGACTGGCTCAGGGACTTATATACATATTCATCTACATTCTGTATATGCATCTGTGTATTTTCCTAGAATAAGAATTCATAGCTTTTAAGAATCTAAAAGGGTCTATGACTCTCTTAAGAAACATTTGTATGGATATAGAGAAATAAGTGCATATACCCTCTCTCGCTAGAAGTATAAATTGGTCCACTGTTTTTAGAGGACAATTTGACAGTAGCTTTCAGCACACAAAATACACATCCCTTTCAACCGAGCAATTCATTTCCAGGAATCTAGGCTGTGCACAAAGAAAAATGTTCTAGGATGTTCTTGAAGCATTGTTTGTAATACGGTGTCATCAGATACAATCTAACTCTAGAGATGAATCGTGAATAAATATATTATGTCTCCTCTATTCAACAGAATACTAGCTATAGATATACAAAAAAAAAACCCCATAGATTTGTAGGTGCTGAGTGGAACCTCCAAAGCATTTTATTGAACTTCAGTAAAGAATATTAATGTAAAGTAGGAATTCATTTGTTGAAAAGACTGAAGTGATATATGCATGTTTTACAAATATGCCTAACAGGCCTAAAACCACAGTAACCATCTTCCTACCACCACTGCACTCCATTCTAAATGTTTCAGTTACACTGTCTGGCACACCCCAGACCATTCTAAGGGAAGCCACCTTGCTCACAGTCACTGATGAAGGGAGAGATTTGTTCAGTCAAGAATCTATCAAATGACCACCAGCCCTTACTGACTGGATCAAAGATAGGTCCCTGGACAAGAAATCGCTAGGCTAACTAGAAGCCTGGATTGAAACTTGTGAGCCAAACGGTCATCCTCTCTAGGAATTGTGATGAGAGTAAATTAGCTGGTAGTGTGAAAAAGGGGAGCAGAGCTTTTGAGGTAGCCCAGTCCTGCTCCAGCAAGAGCCCTCGGGATGGGAGTGGGGCTCCCCAGTATCCAGATGTACCTCCTGGACTGGCCTTCAGGAGGCCTGACCCTCCTAGAGTTCTGACCTTGGTTTTCAATGAGGTTCAACTTCCCATATAGTCCCACTACATCGCTGCAGTCGGTCATCCCTGACTTCAATTCTCTTGCTTACAACCAAGAAATCCTAACTAGGCCTTCACCCTCTGCCCAGGTCTAACCCTCAAATCTCAGACCCAGTAAGATTCAGCACAGTTTGTTCACCCTGCATCCAAGCTTGAGACCTGGACAACATCCCTTCCTCCACCTCTTCCTTCTCCTCCATGCTTCCTCTCACCCTCCACTTCCACGGAAGCACCAGCCCTGCCAGTTCTAACTTACCATTTGCTTTAATCCACCTACTGTGTCTGCGTCTTCATCCAAGTGTGGGTTCATTGTCTTTCCCTCCGTATCACTTGAGCTGCCATAACAAAATACCACAGACCGGGTGTATCAAACAACATATATTTATTTTCTTACAGTTCTGGAAGCTAGAAGTCCAAGGTCAAGGTGCCGGCAGGGTGGGTTTTTGGTGAGCCCTCTCTTCCTGGCTTGTAGACTGCCTTCTCTCTGCGTCCTCACATGGCTTCTTCTCTGAGCATGTGGGGAGAGAGAGAGAGATCCCTGGTCTCTCTCTGTTTTCTTATAAGGATACCAGTCCTATTGGATTCGGGTCCCACCCTTACGACCTTATTTAACCTTACCTATCTCTTGAAAGACCCTGTCTCCAAAGGCAGCTACCCAGGGAGTTAGGGCTTCAACATATGAATTGGAGGACGTGGGGGGCACACGAATCTGCTCCTCCTTTCTTATTTCTGGTCTCTGCAGTGCACCCAAAGCTAGGAACCGCAGAGTCCCCTTCACTGTTCCCTCACGTCATGGGAAGCCTGTCCCTCTCAGTACCAGGTGGTACCCTGAATCAGGCCACCTGCAGTGTTCTGTGACCCAGGGAGCAGGCAGTGCCACCCATGGAAGAGGGCACAGTTTCCACATGTGCCCAGACTGGGATTCGTTTCCTGTCCTTGGATGTCCTTTAATGTGGTCTATTTGTGTAAGCTTCTTTTCCCCAAAAACCAACAGACCCAGATGAATCTGTGCTCGCTGCCTGCTCCTTCAGTGGCACTGCAGCCCCCAGCCCCACCCCACCCTCCAGCTTCCAGAAGTAATTGCTTTTCCTTGAAAATACTTGTCCCTCTCCCTGAACACCTTACTGCACTCCCTTGGCCTGACCCTCGGCCCTTTGCTCAATGGCTGAGTCCCAGAGATCTTTTTTAAATGATCTCACACATGGGAAGCCTTCCCTGACATCAGCTGCTTGGAGTTCCCTTTTGTATAGCAAGAGAGTATATACAGCATAGTGGTTAAGAGCTTGGGCTCCGGTGCCAAACAACTTGGGTTCAAATTCTGACTCTGCCGCTCATGGGCTGTGTGATTTGGGGCAAAATTCATCACCTCTCTAGTGTCCTTGCTTGTAGCACGGGGGATTGTTGTGTGATGAAATAAGTTAATATGGGGAAAATGCTTAGAACAGTGTCTGGCACACTCTAAGTGCTTAATAAATGCCAGCAATGGTCACGATCCTGTGCAGTGCCGGTGGCTCTGGCCACTGAATTGTGAGCCTTCTGGACTCTGCTCAAATCCTCAGGGGCACCTTCTCTGACTCCCTGTGGCCAGTCTTCCCTGGGCTTCCTAGCATTTTGGGCAGACCTGTCCGTGAGTATGTACTTTTTCCCTAACCAGACTCTTTGGGCTTCATTAAAGGAGAGGAACTTCCCATTGTTGTTATTTTGTATTCACTTGGCCTCCTAGAGCTCCTGGCACATAGAAGGTATTCAACAGATGTGTTGTAATTGTGAATTTACTTGCCTGTGAGTTTCTTTTATCCATCTTATTCTTTGTATAAGGAGGGGCAGTGGTGGTGAGACTGAGCATGGATTCTGAGCCAGACAGCCTGCCTTAAACCATGCCTGGGCCACTTGCAGGCTATGTAACCATGAGCAAGTTCCTTTCCCAGCCTCATTCCAATTAATTTGACCCATAGGGCCTTGTGTCTGGACCACCCATGCCAGGTCACATCCTGGGCCTTTGTGCATGCAGCTCTCCCCTGTCTACGATGGCTTTCCCTCTTACACGCTTGATGTATTGCTACTCATCTGTTAGTATCCAGCTCTCAAACGTCTCAGAGGCTCTTGTGAAGCCATTTCTGCTCTTTGTCCTATGCTAGTATTTCTGTGTTATTTTATTATAATAATATCTCTTCAGAAAGGCTCCAGTGTGCCTGTATGCATGTATATATATTTTAAGAACAGTTTTAGTTTTACAGTGTCACAGAATATACAGTATCTCTCAGAAGCAAGGCAAAAAGAAACATCACAAAACACCAAAAGGAGAGAGATGCTTGTGACTATGTCCTAATGATGTGATAATGGGAGTCCATTCTAAAAAGTGAGACCAACTTTACTTTAAGGAGTGGCTATTTGGGGAGCAGATGAGAGGAAAAGAGGCAAAGAATCCATTAGTAACCATTTGACCCAGGAATCCCACTCCTAGGAATTTACCCTAAGAATGCAGCAGCCCAATTTGTAAAAGACAGATGCACCCCTATGTTTATTGCAGCACTATTTACAATAGCCAAGAAATGGAAGCAGCCTAAGTGTCCATCAGTAGATGAATGGATAAAGAAGAGGTGGTACATATACACAATGGAATACTATTCAGCCATAAGAAGGAAACAAATCCTGCCATTTGCAACAACATGGATGGAGCTAAGAGGGTATTATGCTCAGTGAAATAAGCCAAGCAGAAAAAGACAAATATCAAATGATCTCACTCATATGTGGAGTATAAGAACAAAGAAAAAAACTGAAGGAACAAAACAGCAGCAAACTTATAGAACCCAAGAACGGACTAATAGTTACCAAAGGGAAAGGAACTGAGGAGGATGGGTGGGAAGGGAGGGACAAGGCGGAAAAAGGGGCAGTACGATTAGCAGACGTAATGTTGGGGGGGCACAGGGAGGGCTGTACAACTCAGAGAAGACAAGTAGTGATTCTATAGCATCTCACTACGCTGATGGACAGTGACTGTAATGGGGTTGGTGGGGGGGCCTGATGAAGGGGTAGTTTAATCACCATAATATTGCACATGTAATTGTAGATTAATGATACGAAAATAAATTATAAAAAAAAGAATCCATTAGTATTGGTAAGGTTGGTCCTCTGAAGACGAAGACTGTGGGGTGAGAGCGCTAAGTATCGGATTACCACGTAATTAGGGCTGAGGTCTGTTCTAGATCATGTCCTTCTCAGGCAGAGTCACACTTGATTTCTGCAATTCTTTCATTCATCGCCTTTCCCTTCATATAAATATGGTTCCTGGCGGACCCATCCAAGGGCTTGGAGATCGTCAGCTGCATCGGGTTGTCTTTATGCATTATATCACGGAAATGAAATCTTTATCTTCCTGTTCTTAAAACAGGGAGGAGCAGTCCTCTTTCTGAAAGCGAAGCAAGCCTTCCCAGAGTGTCCTCGGATCCCAGGTCTCAGAGGGAGAGGAAGCCCACCGCGAACGCCAGAGGTACATTACAGAGGCTTTCACGTCTGCCTGCAGGAAATAAATTTCACTTCTTTTTTCTATGACATTCATTTTGGGCATTGGTTTGATTCCTCTGAGTCCCAACTTACTTTTTTGAATAAATTTGCTGCTTGCTGCTTATGTGGGGGTGAACACGCTTTGTTCCCAGAACTTATTCCCTGTGGGCGGTTGAAGTGTTAGTGCCAATTTTCTTTCTTTTTTCCAAAAGGAGATGGAAAAGTCAGGCTTTAGTACTAAGGATTAACTCAGCAGTGGTTGCTGGACTTTGAAATCATTAGATGAAAAGCAAAAATAGATCTGTACTAAGTATATATATCATTGCTGTTTTTGTTATTATTCTGGGAATTTGCCATTCAAAGAGTATTTTATTACTGAGTAATTTTCCCTCTGGATTTATGACATCTGAAGTTTTACTTCGGAAAAATATGTTTCTTTCACAAGTATTCCTTACATTTCTCACCTAAGATAGCTTTCTATCTTAGCAGTCTGCACCCTGTGGGATTTAGTCTGTTTCTTCATTCTATATCCGGCGCCTAAGACAAACCCAAGAGCATAAGCAGGGACCAACAGCCACTGGTTGAACGAAATTGAATCTAGTGGCTTGCCATTTAGAAGTATGACCAAACAGCTGTAATGAAGTATTGTTTCCTCTTCAATTAAGTCAACACAGAATTTTGGCATTTTTTAACCATATTTATTTCTTCCTGAAATTCCAGTGTTCAAGGTTTCATGGTTTGTTCAAGGATCCTAGTTGTATCTGACGCCTGAGGAGGAAAGCAGGAAGCTGGGTTCTGTAGGCACAGCCGCGTCTGTCCAGGATCTTGCCCCGTGTTTTCCCTGGCTGCATTTCCTACCCCACCAGGTCCATACCTGCACCGCAGGGGCACCAGACCAGTTCCACTGAACTGCTTCTGGCTCTCCTGAGACAAACCAATAAAAGCCTGCCACTCCGGCTGCACTGCCAGGCTCTGAGCTGGTTAACAATTCACAGCCAAGACAGCTCTGAAATTGCTCCTGCCTACAGAGGGTGAGGGCGGGTACAGATAGAGATTTCCAACTGGACGAATCTGTTTGAGAAGTTGGAGTTTGCAGTTTGGGAGAGAGCTTGCTCTTGGAGCGTCTGCATGAGCATTCTGCTGGGTCCGCCTGCATGCTGAAATCCGCAAGACTGACACTGGGAGGTTCAACTTCACTTTACAGGCTTCCTGGTCTCATCTTAAAGTCACAGCCCACACAACTGGCATTTCCCCTGGTAGCCTGGAGAACTTTAGACAGTAATTCCTAAGCTCTCTTTTGGAAGCAAGATCTTGAAAGTCAGAGGGAGGGGTTGTGACGAAGCCATCTGTTCCTTTCCACCCAGGAATCTGTGCCCCTGTGTCCCCAGATTGATGCCACAAACGGTTGCTTCCTGAGACAGAAGAAGGGGAAGTTTTCCTGCTGCAGCAGGCTCTCAGGGTGCTCAGGAAGACGGGAATGACACTGAGGGCCTCCTGCAAACCCTCTCTCCCAGTCGAGTTCAAATGCTCATCAGCCTTCCTGTGATACTCATTACCTACTCTTCCACAGATTATTTTTAAAGAGCTATATCCAAACCACATCAATGCCTCTATCTTTTAGTACATCCCCCCCAGACAGGGAATTGGATGGTTCTGCAAATCTCTATGTTAGGGTAAGAATCTCCAGGCATTTCTTAATATTTCCAGAAATGTGTCACTAATTCTAAAGTGTTGAAATTGGAGAATTACTTACATACAAATGGTATAACAACCTCCCTGGGATCTGTCTGCAATTCTGATGTGTTTTCTTGAGAATAAGGAAGTAGAGTAATTGTTATAGCTTCAAAGGAAGACTCCGACTTGGACGAGATGTGGGAACCAGAGGGAATTGCTGTTCTAGAGACACAGGTCTAGGGCTTCTTTTAAAGCACCCATTATAGCAAATGTGAATTGGATACGCACTTTGAGGATGGTGACTGTGATTTCTTTTAGTTTGTGTAAGAAAAGCAGTGTTTGTGTGTGTGTGAGACCCCATCAAATGCAAACCACCAATGAAATGACATATTTTCAGGAAAATATTGTTCATGAAATCAAAATGAGGATAATGAAGTCCTTACTTTCCTAATAAGTATTTGCAGGACTTTTAAGTTAGGACATTTTAGATCATTTTCTTCTCTGGCCACTCGAAAATTCATTCCCAGCCTGTTTCCTCTCAATAAAGGATGATTAAGATTCCCTATTGTTAAATATGTTAAGTGAAACTCCAAATACAGAAAAAGTAATGTAAGTGGAATAATCAAATGGAGGCGTTAGCAGATATAAACGGACCAGCTTATGCATGTTTCAGTGATTTTTTTTCCTTCAACAGGAAAACCAAAAAATGAAGAACAAGGTAGGTAGGGTGTAAAGGCAGTCATTTATATATTGCACTGTCACACCATAGCATAACACAAGGAAAAAAATACAGTAATCAACATGATTCACTGAGAACTAATTCAAGGCCAACTCTGTCTGCTCCCTGTTCATATACAAGTAATTAACTGATACACTTTTGATACTGAACTCTATCGAATGGAAGCAGAACCCTGCAAACACAGCAAGAGTCCTGTTGGTTTCTTTTGCAAAACTGACCTAAATTAGTACTGTCGAGAAAGCTAAAGTTGCACTCCAAATGCATCATCTTTGTGGAAGTAAAATGTTACTTTTTTCTTTTTGCGTAAAAATTTGGTTTGGGTAGAATTGCTGTCTAACGTGTTTGAAAGGAAATTTGCCTGATGGACAGTGACTGCACTGGGGTATGGTTGGGGACTTGATAATATGGGTGAATGTAGTGACCACATTGTTTTTTCATGTGAAACCTTCATAAGAGTGTATATCAATAATACCTTAATAAAAAAAAAAGGTAAAATGAAAAAAAAAAAAGGAAATTTGCCTGTTCATTGATCCTACCTCCATTGCAAAAACAGCATTTAGCATAAGGGCTGAATTGAGGCATCTTTAATAATATGTAATTTATGGTGAGTTAGAGTACTTTTCCTGCCATACCTCATCTGAACTGCACAACAAAGAACGAGGTGCTCTAATTTTTCCCCACTTGAACAAATAAGAACATAGACAATTTGCCCCCAAATCGTTTAACCCAGGTATTAAGAATCAGGGTCAGTATTTGAACCCAGTACTTTGATCCCAAATCCTGTATTCCCTTACTACACTACAGCTACCACCTAAAAATTGTACAACCCCAGGAGCTCTGAGAAATAAGCTGAATGCTTTGAGCAAAGCTTCACTCTGATAAAATCCCACTCAGATCTTTCCCTTCCTGACAACTCGCAGCTCAAATGTCATGGAATAGAAACACTTCCTCCCTCTCTCTCGCCCCCGACTTTTCTATTCAGGCTGTCAGATACTTCTTGCAAGGCATTTGGGACTCAAATCAGGGAGGAGGTACTTTGCCTTAATTCTCATGGCAGTGGCAACTAAATGTTACACTAATTGTTGAGGGGGAAGTAGGGGCACAGATTATTCACAGAGAACAGGTTATTTCGAACTCACCTCTGGTTACAAAATACCTCTTCTAACTTCATCTTAACTCTCTCCTCGCTCAGACCTGCATTCACCAATTGGAACTTAGTTTTCCAGAGAGACACACAGCATGTAAAGTTATTCACTTCCAGATAATGAAGAGAAATATATTGTCTGAGAAACTGAATTAATTAGATATCAGCAATCAGTTCACTAAAAGATCATGTAGAGTTGACACCAAGGCCGACCCAAATGGTGTGCAAGCCAAAGTTAGCAGGCAGCCAAGGGCCCATGAATAAGAACAGGCAATCTGTGTGCAGCAAGAACTTAACTTTTAACTTGGGTGCAACCAAAGACCCTGGACTATAGTTTTGAGAAAAGACTTATATTAGTAAAAATCATTGCCCACAATGCCAGTAAGGCTGCATTCACATGCTAGGTAGTAAAGCAACTAAGTTCAAATAGGGTGAGCTAACTGCACTTTGGAACAACCCAGGAGGGCTTCATGGGGGCAGAGGGGTCTTGTTTTACCCCTTGTGTTTGCTTAGGCTGTGGTAGATCTGATACTGGAGAGTGAAACGGAGAGCGCTGTATTTGGGGAACATTAGTTTTGTAAGAATGTGCAGAGAAATTCGGAGGAGAAGATGCTTAGGAGAACCAAAGATGAGGAAGGGTAAAATCTGAGAAACACCACAAGGAGAGGCGGTGAGATGAGCAATTGATTAGAAAGACTCCAGTGAAGACATCCTTCTCAGGGGGACTGGGCTCTAGCTCGAGCAACCTCTGACTCCAGGCAAATCAGCAGCTGATTTCCGGACTCCCGTTCCTTCATCTGAAAACGACTAAGTCGCCTTCTTTCTCCAATATGAGAGAAGTCTATGATTCTAGTGATTCACACCTCGGGAGCAGGGAATATGGTGCTTCAGTTGACTGAAATAAGAAAATGTGGAAGAAGGTTTCCCATTAGGGCGATCATATAACTCCATTCTGTTTACCAATGCTCCAGCATTCCTATATTTATAACTCTCTGTTACTTCCCGAGGAGGCCCTGGGTATAGCTCCATTACTCTGTGGGGATGGCCCTGTCATATGTAGATACCTACTACTCTGTGAGGATGTGTCAATCATCCTCTGAGGATAACTCGGTGTAAAGACACCCAGTCATACTCTAGATATAACTCCATCACTCTCTGAGTGTGCTCCAGGGCCTTCCATGGTTCTAAAGATATTTCTGCCAGATGAAATTTCCACATGCTTTACTTCCATTGCTACTAATCATAAAATATTTTTACTGATACATATCCATTGCATCTAAAATACCTCAGCTTTCTTTTACAGAATGTAAGAACTCAGCAGTAAATCTCCAAATAATCACTGAATATGAAAAAAATCCTATCACTAGTTGGAGAGCAGGGACTGAATCTCATTCATTTTTGCATTAGCAGGAACCCATGGTCCCGTGCACATACGAGGCCAGTAAAAAAAAAAAATACATGTTGAATGAATGAAGCAATGAATGAATGAGTAATTCACTGAATGGCAGAGTTCTAATCCTTCAAGCTTTAGGAAGACTGCCATAGCCTTTACAAAAAGAGGAGAAATAATCAAGAATATTCCATACTGCAGTTTAAAAAAATCCCACATCTGACTTCCTGAGGATAAAAAGTTAGTGTTATGTATAGGTGTTCTGGAATCATGTGTGTTGATTGAGCGTATTAATTGGCAGTTCATAGTGTAACCCATTTCAAATAGACATTTCTAAAATAAAAAAAAAAACCCACAGGCATAACAAATGCAAGCTTTGCTGGAATGTCCATGCATTTACAATGTCCCGTCTTGCCTCTTCAAACCAGGACAGGAAGTGTTTGGTGTAGTGGCCAAGAAGAACAAAATAGTAGACGGTCTTCAGTTCCGTGTTCATTTGTAAAAACTGGATCTCATGCTAGTGGTAAGGTGTTTTACTCTTAGCTGTCCCCATTAAAGAGAGACATAGGCGATTTCTCTCAGGGTGAGGAAAGTCCCTCAGGGCATCAAGGAAAGTGAAGTCACAGGCACGGGACAAACAGGCATATGTGTCAGATTACACCAAGTTCTTTTACTGGTTTGGGGTGGTATTTTAGGGCCAGAGTTATCGGAAGGGCTAATGGATGTCCCGTCAGGGTGACTGCGGTAGTACGGTACTCCTATTAAAACTGATCAGGGTGTGATCTCAGGCGAGGGGCGTGGTGGCTTCCATAAGCATGAACTGCAAAGGGGGATGTGCAATGATACTGGTGAGTCACTTGAGGGGGGGGGGAGGCTGCCCAACGCTCCAGTTCTCTTCTCTTGAAAATGTCTTTCCATCCACCCACCAACGGTTATTTACTCAGGCATTGCCCAGCATGGTGGGGGAACCCTGCAATACTGAAGTACTCCACGGCCTAGCAAGGAGCTCCCACTCTTGCTGACTAAATTCAATTTCCACACGGTTGCTGTGTTTCTCAGATCAGGTCAGCTTAGTGTGAATGGAAATAATACTGGGGAAGCTCGAGTAAACAAAGGCCCTCTGCAAAGCAGCTTAGGTTTGGAGGAAATGATTTTAGTGTATCTTATATACATGAGTAAGTTAAAGCTGTTTTTCCAAGACAGAGACATGCAAATGGACTGTTAGCTGGTATTCATAAATAGCAGTACTTCCAATCCTACCAGACGCAGCCCTTCTTTTCATAATGAGTATCTTGTATCTGCTCCTTACTGCCCTGAAATGCAATTCATAGGTAATAAAACCTGTCTACACATAGACTCTCAAAAATTATTAGAGTGTGAGTCTTTGGGTTGTCCAATTCATAGATAAAGAAAGGAGACTGGTGGTTGCCAGGGCCAGAGGGGGGAAGGGAGGGGTTTGTTTAATGGGTATAGAGTTTCAGTTGAGCAAGATGAAGAGAGTTATAAGGTGGGCGGTGATGGTTACCCGACAACACGAGTGTATTAATGCCACCGAGCGGTACACTCAAATACGGTGATGGTGGTAAATATTATGTGTATTTTACCACAATTTAAGAACATCATTATATTGGCCTACTTATAATATAAAAGAGAAATAAAGGGAAAGTAATTCTTTTTTTCAAGTAATATGAACCACAACATATAAATGCCCAGGCACCACTATGCTAGCCCACACAGGAGCTGGTTAGAAGCTGGTAGTGGTGATGGAATCACTATGAAATGAGCCATACAAATGTAGTCTGATATGTGTGTTTGCTGCTGAGGGTGGTGTTTACCAAATGCTGAATGAATCTTGCAAAGTTTTGCACAAAACAAAAACTACCATATACATCGGGTTTCTCAGGATGTACATGGTAACTGCATTTGGGGAAAATCCAGTGTATTTTAAATTGTGCAAAAGATATGTTGTGTTTATATGTAAAACAAGTTAGATTCTTAGGTAATTATAGGCAGATTGTTAAGCTATATATTGGGCTGTATTGGCAAGTGGTGCAGGACCCAGGGCAAGCCTTTGTTTACAGAGACTGTTGCTAGCATGGCAGGACTTCTTCGCTGGCCGCTGCCCAGCAAAGCCCAGTAGTACCCCACATAGTCATTGTGACAATGGAAAGTCCCCTTCTTGAGAGCCAGTGACAAATGCTGACCACCTTTGTGTCCCGGACCCAGCCACCCTGTCAGTGATGCTCTCAGATTTCCCATCTCACTATGGATTTCTTCCTTCTTAGAGCTTATCGGCTATGGTCTTTCATCGATTGTAATTAATAAATAATAAAATGGCTTTTAACAGCGTTGCCCAATTGTCTGAAAAATCAAATAGCAGAGAATCTTAAATAAACATGCTTTCTCCTCTGCTTTTATAAAAGCTGACACATAAACGAGCGGATACCGAAGACTGGCTCTGAAAATCCATCCTTGGTGCCAGGTGCCTGGGGACACCTCAGGCAAGGTCAGTGTCCTGGGGCACTTCCAGCCATGTCAGGCACATGAACTCACATTCCAAATGGGTCCAGGTCAGCACATGGTTTTGCTGTGTCTTTTCACTAAAAAAATTAGTCTTTCTCAAGAAAGCAAGTTATTTGAGGGCAGGCCTTCATGTCTCCTAGTGCCTCCTATGTAGTCTTGAGTACAGAAGGCACACAATAGATATCTGTTGAATTGAATTTGTATAAAATAGTTATAGTAATTCCCCATGAGGTCATCCAAACACCCTAGCTTCAATCCCCCCAATAGTTGGAATGTGAACATGCTCTATTTCACTTTCAAGTAAATCGTCACCTCACAATCAATGAAGACAAACGTGTGTCAGTTGTAGGGAAGATCAAAACTCTTCAAGTATGTTATTCGCCCAGCGATTTCATAGTGGGTAAATGAAGTAACCTGAAATCTGCAGAGTAATTATGTCAGATAGCCTCACGTCATTATGTATTCATTCCCAGGATAAAACTCTTTCTCCTGGGCCTACGAGAAACGAGTTTGGCTAAGGCAGGCAGGCAACCTCCAATTATAGTGATATCTTTGCTGTGGAAAAAAAATAAAATAAACGTGTAATTAAATTTTGCAGGTGCAACAATTCTGCCACCGTGCACCACGGAGGAAACCTGTGAAATTATCCTGAGCAATTTTCTCTGGTGCAATTTGGAAATTAGCCCACCTGGAGACACAAACCCACAATTTCCTCTGCCATTGTCTTATCACGTTCATCTTGCCTTAAACGCCGAGACTCCTGTTGCAAAAAGAAACAGGTTTGAACACTGAAACCTCAGCAGCAGTTTGAAATCCAGGCCCCTTGACTTTCATGGTGACTTTAAAGACCATAAACCAACCGAAAGTACTGCAGGGCATGACTAACCTGCCAGGAGGGACTGCGGAGTGGCGGCCGCTCAGGTACACGTGCGGACCTGAGACGCGGGGCGCAGGGCCAAAGCCGACTTTCCCCTGAAAACACACACCGCATCTCCCGAAGAACACGGTGTGCGCACGCATCCAGCCCGGGAAGCGGACCCCACCGTGCGACCCCCCGCACTGCCCTGTGGGCAACTCCCCCCTCCAGGTCTTCACGGGCGGAGCCGGGGCCCTCCTCTCCCCAGAACAAAGAGCACAGAGCCCGAAATGGAGTGTTCTGTCTTGTACCTGCAAGTCCCTGCCGTGTGACTCGGGGAAATGGCTTTCTTAGCCTCAGGCTCCCCAGCTGTGAAAGGAGAGCCTTTGTTTGCATTAGTGCTTCAGGATCTTCAAAGGGGCACCCTCAACCCTGATTCAAATATTTGGACATCTTTTAGGCCGCGTGTGCTCCCCATCTTTCTTGGGGGGGGTGAATCACCCAGACGCTTGAAACGTTACCATCCCTTCCTCGGCAAAGTCCTCCCAGAGCCCCACGGAACACACCTCCCTGTGATTCTTGGAGCTGCGGAAGCAGAGCCAAGGATTGAAGCTTCCAGAGTCGGCCGTCGCTGTACTTCATACAACACCTACACACGCAAATACAGGCAGAACACACACTTCCAACGCGCCCTGACACGAGGACGCGGTCCTCCAAGGGACCTCACCGCTCCCGGGAAGCCTTCCTAGCTCTGCTCCCCCAGCTCGTAGGTGTCCCTTTTATACCCTACTAGAACATTCTTGGCTTGCATTCATCAGAGCACTGATCACAGAGGATCGTAAGCGTGTGTTTATCGACTATGAACCCCTTGGAGGCAGAGACTGTATCGCAGTTGCCCTTCTTCACTTCTGGTGAGTCCAGTCCAGGACTCTGGGTAGGAACTAAGTGTATGTTTGTGACATAGATGAATGGATACACAGGTGTGTAGATCTGTGTTAAGATTTTAATATTTTTTCACTCTACTGATTTCTTTATTAGTTTTCAGAAACTGTTCTTAAGCTTTCCAGAATTACAGAGGTTCCTGGGAACCATTTCAAATAATGCAGAAGTACACCTTCATCTTTCCTCATCAATGCTCCTCCCTTCCTCCATGCCTAAAGGAGGAAGCCAGTGTTAAAGCCTTTATAAACAATATTTTGCATATGTTAAATAGTAATTAAATATGTATAAACATGTATTTAATATATCAACAAAAATATTTCGGAAAAAAAACAGGGTTACGCCTTAGATCTTACTCTGTTCTTGCTTTTTTGTCCTACCTAATATATAAAACACCCCTCATTCTTGTTTATTTATAAAGTCAGAATATTTATTTGTTCATGTATTCACCTTCGTATTTATTTATCATAAAATGTTCAGGACACTTGTTTGAAAAACATCAAACAGTGCAGAAGGTACAAATGAAAAGTAGCCTTTGTCCCTTGTTTCTCTGGGCGGTTCCATACGTCAGAGGTAAAAGCTTGTGACCGTGCCTGGTTTTACTACTTTGGGTGGTTACCCCAACAACTCCAAATTATCTCTTGATTTTTCAACACTAGATAGTATCTATCAACCCCTTGATAAGAAAGTTGAAGAATTTAGTGCTCTTACTCCACCTCTTCCCCTTCCACTTCCTGATTTTTTTTCTGTGTTACGTTTAGCTATTTTCGTGGTTACATTGATCACCTCATACTAAGTTCTTCAAATTCTATCTTGTCCCTTAAAACCTTGGCCAGCGACTTCAGGTAGCCTGCCCCGTGCTTTGCAGATGTTAGAGCATCTGTGCTTCACTCCCCCTCCACTCCTCCAAACTTCCATCAGCTACACCATCAGGGTCAAGGTTTATCATCTTCCCATCTGGGCTTCAGCACTTCCCATTCTTCCCGTGCAATATCTCTGTTCCTAGCATCCGGAAATTAGATGAGATTTCTTATCTGTTAATAGCTTCTATCTTGTTAGAGTTGTTATAAACTGATTTTTTTTTTAGGATATCTTTTTTTTTAAATCTCAGTGGGGTTTGGGGAGGTAGTAGAGATAAATACTTAGCCTGTCATCTTGACCTGGACATCTTCAACCTGCTTCTTTTGAATGTGATTGTTTCTTTCAGATAAATTCATTTGCATTTTAAAATACTGATCGCCTATAGGTACAACTGTGTCTGTGATTTGAATTGTGTTAGAAAGAATTTAAGGATTTTGGAAGATGTCAATCAAGATTACTATTTCATGCCCTCACTGTAATTTGCTATAGTTTCCCTATTTACCTGTATATACTCTGCTTCCTAATAAGCAATAATAGTAAAGTTCTTCTACAAATAATGATGTATTTTTACTCTCCCATAAATCACTTTCCCAAAATTTGGTAGTTTTTAATAGTGTTTATGAAAGATTTGAACTGGCTTTCATGAAAATGTATTTACACTAAAATTAAAACTCTATCAAAGAACTGAAATTGTTGTACCACAAACTATTGCCACCATCTGTTCTTATGTCCTCTTTTCCCAAGTAAATAGGAACTCTTGAAGAATTACAAACAGCATCTGAGATTACATCTTATTCTCTCTATTTATTTATGTTTTAAAAAAAAAATTTGTACTAGCAAAGTGCAGTCATGTTGTTCATGTCTGGTTAAGTTTGCTGAACTTAAATGAAATGACCTTACCAATTGATTTTCCATTGCAGATTTCTGGGCTCTATGCCATGGGAATAGCATGACTTTACCCATTTGTCCCCTAGGTCATTGTAGGAAGGAGCCCTTGAAATGCCTGAGAAACTCCCTCTTCATCATGATTATAAATGATTTCTCTCTTCCTTAGTATGCCAATTCTAAATACAACAGGGAAACTGATCTCAATTACAGTGGACACCTTATCCTTCAAGCTCGTCAAATTATAGACACACCACTTCCGCGGACGTTATACAGTATAATTCTTAGTGCTGGGGAGCATGGACAGGGAGCCAATTACTTAAGAAATGCTCATTAGGAATTAGAAAGCAAATATAATTAACACATGGCAGTTGCATAGGAAATAAGAATGTTTTTCAACAAAGCCGGGCTTATTTTATATGTCCCATATAGCTCCCGCAGGATCTGATCTTACCTGTTTTTTTCACTCCACCAAATACTGAATGCATATGGAAGACAAAGACTTAGGAGTCAGAAACATACTAGACTGCAAACTCTTTGTTTTACTCCATTGTATCCCCACCATGTAGCTGTGTGTACTATAGGTGATCTAAACATACTTATTAGATCTTTTCAATACCTATAGTACAAGGGAAGTTAATTTTTTACAATGTAGGCTTTCTCTTGCCATCACATACAAAAAAATTCCTAAGCTCTGAATGTGCTGGAGTAGAATTTTAATTTCTAAAAAGTTTTAGAGCTGGAAATTATTTTAGTGATTAACAACTGACCCTACCACCTGACCAGTGTCACAATGGGTATAGAAAGGCTCAGTGTGTCTACAAGATCAAAAAGCCTCTTTCCTAGGTTTATGCCCTACAGCCTCTATTTGGTTGTAATTGTCCTGCAGTCAAAGACTTCATCAAGCCATTTCTCTTGTACCTGCCCTGAACCTCACCTGAATTTCCCTCTAGCTAGTGTCCAAAACTGCTCTCTTAACACATTTAGCTATCACAATACATTTGGCGATATGTAAGTGTTTTATTTTGTGCATGATCTTAGAAACCAATTGCACTAGACAACTATTTTGCAGATGACTATAGAGAAAACAAAACTCTACAAGGTTTCAGTAACTCTCATCTGGAGTGCTCAATCTGATTTAGATAAAGTTTGCCTAGGGTTTTCTGTATTGTTTCCTCTAGAAGGCTTAATTTTCTTCTTAAAATTTAGCTGTGGTCTGCTTGAAATATAAGTATTATGTAGAAATATCACTGGAGAAAAGTCAGTTTTCTATACATTACATGCAAAAACCAAAAGTTATTTCCCACCATCCAAATTTCATTTTCCCACTCTTTTTAGCATGAAGAAGCATTCAGTAATGATAAAATAGTTCAGAAATGGCCAAACCAGAGGCTGAAAACAATAGCTGGGGCACCAAAGTGCTCAAGCTGGAAGGAGAAAACCAAAGCAATTTCTCTGGCCCGGTGCCCAAGGTGAAAGTTTTTGACTTTGACCCAAAATCAGAAACTAAGCACTTTGGTGCCCACCTGTTGTTCTCAGGCTCTGCTTTAGCCATTTCTGGACTTTTTCATCATTGGTACCTAGGTCTCCGGAAAGAGCCTTGTTTATCCCTTGAGTCGTGGAGGAAGTGTAGGACGATGAAGAGAATGTGAGCTGCCCCCATAGTTGCCTCTTCTCCTCTATCTGCCCAGCTGTACGGGGACATTGGCCAGTACTGACCCGGTCCTCCCTGATTCTCTCTGAAGCAGATAAGTTCCCTTTGTCTTAAGGTTTTCCGTGTTTATGAGATTTCAGGCTTCAGCAGCCAAAAGCCAAGAGGGTGCCTTGCAAGGAAAGGTGATTCATTCAGTGAACAAAAATATATGTTGATTTGTACTGAGAATCCAATACCTGCCAAGCCTGGCTCTAGGCCCTGGGAATAAACAAAGCATGGGGCAGGCGGAATTCTTGCCTTCGTCCTGAGACGGGGGTGGGGTGAGACAAACAAGAAACACAGGTATATGTAATGTAATGTCAAGTGTCCTGGGCAGAGAGGAAAAACAAAGCAGGATTAGTATATAAAGATAGAGGAACGAAAGGTCTGTGGGGTGGGGCGGGGCTTGCTGCTGGTAAGGGTGGAGCCTAGCATGCCCAGCACTGATAGGCTCAGCGAGCGCGATGAACACCTTAACTGTCCAGCCCCACCTGTGTTGTGGTAAAGACGGGCCAACACTGCGGGAGGGGCCGCTGCTGGGGGCGAGCCTTTGCTCCCTGCAGGTGAGGGGGTGATTTCTTACTATTATTGACCCTGTGACAATTGTTATTACTGCTGTTGGCTTTGGCAGTGAAGTTCCCCTTGGTTAGTAATCCGATTCTAAAAGTGGCCACGAAACTCATAGCTCAGAGAACATCTGGGAGGCAATGCAGCAGAGCGGTTTAGAGTGGAGGTCGGTGAACTCTGGCCTGCGTGCCAAGTCCACGCCACTGTTGTTATGTCTGTGTCACATAGCTGTGGGCTAAGAATTTTTAAAAAACATTTTCAAGTGGGAAAAATTAAAAAATATAATATTTTATGACATGCACATTATGTGAAATTCAAATTTCAGTGTTCATAAATAAAGTTTTATTGGAATAGAGCCATGCTCACTTTTTAGGCATTTTGTATGACTGTTTAATACTAGAACAGCAGAGTTGAATGGCTGTGAAGACAGTGTGGTTCATGAAACCTAAAATATTTATAATTTGGCCCTATGAGAAAAACTCTGTTGACCCCTGGTTATGAGTGTGGGCTCAGCAGGGAACTGGCTGTAACATTTATCATAAGTATGGGCTGAAAAAGGAATGTTCTAACCATGAAAAAGAATTAGATGAATCTCTATATTGCCACAGGAAGATATGTTAAGTAAAACAAACAAAACCAGTTTGAGTGTAATACATTTGCTTTTCCAAATACCCCACTCTGCTGTAAGCCCCAGAGTACAGCCTTTGGTCTGTTCCATTCATTGTAAAATTCTCAGTATCTTGAAACTTGTGACCCATGGTACCCTCCCAATAAATACTTGTGAAAAAATGAATGAATGTAACACAACATCTAGAGAGCCATAAAAGAAGTTTAAAAACTTAAAAAACAATTTTTTTTTTTTTGCGTGGCAAAACCACCATAGGTAAAGTCAGCAGATTAGTAATAAACCTTGAAAAAAGCACCAAAAGTCTATTCTTTAATGAGCTCCTACGACTCAGTAAGACCAACAACAATGACCCAATAGAAAAGTGGGCAGAGGACATGACAGGCAATTTCCAGAAAAGTAATTGCATCTGGCTCTTACCTATGGCTTCTTATTAGGGAACAGCAAATGAAGTTAAAGGAGAATTTTCCACCTCTCAGCTAATGAGGACACATTGTACTTGTGGAGTTGTAAGCTGGCAAAACTTTCTAGGGAGCACAATTTGACAATATCTAGCCAAAATTTAAAATGTCCATGCCCCTTGACCGACTAATTCTCATGCTAAGAAATCACCTTGTAGAAACAGTCACATCATAACTGACGCAACTGCACAGTTATTTATGATGGCATTGTTTACCATTGCAAAATGTTGGAAATAACCAAACTGTCCATCAGCAGGAGAAATGAATTGATGTGCTGTCTAGAAACGAGTGTGCAGCCCTAGAAAAGAATGAGGCAGATTTTCATGTATGGATATGGAAGGATCTCCAAATTATATTAAGTGAAAAAGGTGTAAAGACCATATAAAGAATGAAACCATTTGTTTAAAAAAAAGAAGGAGAAAGAAGGATTTATATGGAGTCCGTTGCATAGACTATCTGGAAAATACAGAAAAGACTGGCTGTGGTTGCCTTCGAAAAGGGGAACTGTTTGCCTGGGGATCGCAGAGGAAGGGAGGCTCACTTTAATTCATTCATACCTTTTGGTCCTGCTAATATCATACTTAATAGTTGTAATTGATACTGAAATATGAATTGTATGAACATAATTTTGAAAAACAAATTGCCAGATACACCTAGGAAAATCTGAAAGAAAAGACACCATTAACATTTTAGGGAACTTTCACTTTTAAATTATATATTTCTATATTGTTTAAGAGTGGATTGGTAGTGATAAAAACAAACAATAATGAAGATACAAGAGAGCGAAAAGCGTGGGCTTCTATTTATTATTCAGACTTCCACAACCACCAATCATCTCAAATACGTAATCTGGCTCCATGCGCAGCTTTATTTCACGCGAACGGGGCCCATCAGACGCCCTCTACCTTCAAGGAATTCAAGAGCACTTGGCCATAGATAAGTTGTATTAGGATGGATAAAAGCTTCTTTCATTCGATCCTGTTATCATCTCGATCTCTAGCACAACAAGGACACAGTGAGGCCACCACTCGGTCATGTTAGCTATCATTTTGATTGTGTGACATTTTCTTAACAGTTGCTTCAGGAAAGTTAAAAATATCCTTTCTGTTTAAGAAAAGACGTCTCCTTTATCAAAATACAAAATCAACTCCTAAGCCCCTGGGAGCATGGCTATCACAGTGACAGTGTTGACTTTCTTCCTGCACAGGCCAGCCCTGGTTTCACTCCACGTGAATGCCAGGCCTCCTTCAGCTTTAAGTCTGGGCTTGTTGTCTTACATCCTCAAGTTCACATCAGTCTAAAGGTCAAGGGATGAGTCCTGTACAGTGGCCTCTCTGTGTTTTCCATATGCCAGTAGGGTTTGGTGCCAGCCTGGAAGTGCTCGTCCAGCCTGAGGCCATTCCTGGCCTGGAACACCAGGATTCTGGGGCAATACTGGGACTGGAGCCACAGCCGTGAGGGGCTGGGAGCCTGCTGGCCGATCCTGGACAGAAAGTCCCTGCAATGGCTCTGCCGGTGCTGTCCAGGATTGTAGCACTAGCTTTGAGATGTGGCTGGCACAGACTGAGATGCGTTATAAGTGTAAAATAAATACTGGACTGTGAAGACTTGAAACGACAAAAAAAGAATGTAGAACATCTCATACATAATATTCAATGCTGAGTACATGTTAAAAAGTAGTCTTTTGGAAATGCTGCATTAAACAAAAGGTATTCATAAAATTAATTTCATCTATTCCCTCTTACTTTTTTCCTATGGCCACTGGAAAAGGCAAACTGTGGCTTCGGTTATAGTTCTGTTGGCTAGCACGACATAAGGGGCTCAGTCTTCACTGCCTCGGGTGGTCCGTCGGTCAGTCAACAATTACTTATAAGGAGATGACTATGTGCCTGGCATTGCGCTGGACCCAGAAGCTACCACGAGGAGCAGGGCCTTCCAGTCGGTACAAGGGGGAAGTGAGAAGCATGATGGGGCGGCGGTTCCCGGGGTGTTTGGGAGCGCGTAGGGTGGGGGATGGTGATGGAGGCTGGGGGGAAGGTCCCAGGAGTGGATGGAGTATGAGCTGAAGGCTGAAAAATAACCAGATTAGGCCAAGGGGGAGTATGGGTGAAGGTGCTTCCGGCCTGGGTAGGAGGCAGAGAGAAGGCAGCTTCCTTTATGGGCAGCAGCGGCCCAGCCAGGCTTCAGGAGGGGAGAGATGTGCCCACAAAGGGGCCGACAGGTCCAGACCACCAGAAACACCCCCTCCAGGCGTTGCCCGTTTCTGACTTTGGTGACTCTTGTAAATATTCCGGACTGTCCGCACCCAGGTCTGATTCTGGGCCTCCACACCAGGCTGGAGGATTGCTTTAGGGAACCAAAGAGAAAGGTGATTTCTGTGGGAGCCTTGGCTTCCCTGGGCATCCAGGACCTGCCATCAGCTGGGAGATCCATGCCCTCTCCATGCTGCTGACCGGCGTGCCTCTGGGAACTACTACTTTTTAGCTAATACGCTTTCAGTTATGGTACGATCACTATCCATACTGGGGACTTAGTTATGGCCAAGTTTGCTATCCAGATGGAATTCTTTACCTGTCCAAGGACAGACATGTTTGGCTGGTGCACTGCAATAAAGCTGGCGCCAGAGGTTTTTGCTCTAACTTAGTTAGTGAGTGACCTTCAAAAAGTCAGTTAGCATGCTAGGCCCACTCTTCATTTGCTAATGAGAGGTTTCAATTTGATAATTTCTGTTTTCTTGGCAGTTTTAACTTTCACGGAGCCTGGTAAATAGTATAGTATACATACTAATAAAGAATTATGTAACTAGGGGGAAAAAAATCCAGGTACAATGGCAAGAAGGTGAAAAAGGAATTTCATTCAGCTAAATGGTCCAAGTTAGAGAACTGAGTCCATATTTTGCAGCTATTATTCAGTGTCATACCTTACTGAATTATGCTGTGGGAGGCATCTGATTATTATTATTTTGTTAGCAGAATTGGCAAAATGAGAAGAATAAGCACCCCTTGGATGGACTGTCCCTGATAATAGTTTTTAAATCTATCAAATTTGATGAACTGTGGTTAAAACTTAAAAAGTATTATATTTCAATAAATGTCTGTTATAAAAATATTAAATAAGCAAACAAAACTAGCATAGTTTTGACCCAATAGATTTTCCAGGAACTTTGGTGGCTTCTGTGGTCCAAGTCAGTGGTCAGCTGCCATCACGGAGCTCCTCTTGTGTGGAACATTCTAGATCCCACTTGCTGCAAAACACCCAAAGCAACAGAGTGTAGGCCCGCAGTTCTCAAACTTTTTGCCATCAGGGTGCCTTATAGTCTTAAAAGTTAATGGAGACTCCAAAAACTTTTCTTTCTGTGGGTTATACCTATCAATATTTCCCATCTAAAAAATTTAAACTGAGAAAACATTCTAGTATTTATTTTAAAATTCAATGTAAAATAACAGTAATAAAACAATTATGTTAGCATACATAGTATATTTTTATGAAAACAGCTGTATATTTCAAAACAAAAATTTTAGTGAGAAATGTGGCCTTATTTTACATTTTTGTAAATCTCTAACATCTGGCTTACAGAAGACGGCTGGATCCTTATAGCTGTTTTTGCACTCAGTCTGTTGCGATCAGCGCCATTACGTGGCCTGTGAAAACTCCACTTTTACAAGTGGGAGAGAATAGCAAAAAAGGCAAATCGTATCTTGTCTTATTGTAAAAATAGTTTTGACTCACAGCCCCCCGGGTGGTTTCTTGGGGAACCCCAAGTTGAGAACTTGGAGATGTTGTGGCATCTCAGAGTTTGAAGCTTGGACGAAGCTCCTCAGTGAGGATGAGATTAGGACTCAGGAGTGGCTGAGACATGGGACCTGGGGCCCCAGTGTGTTCGGAGCGGGTGCCGCGCTGAGCGTGACAGTTGCTCAGGTGACATTAGGATCAAGGTAGCAGATGTGTGCAAAACCCATCTTCCACGAGTTGCTTTCAAGAGCCTGGAAATCATTTTCTTGACTGAGCTGAAGCATTTAAGCTGGGCTTTACCGCAGCACGGAACAGAGGGACTGACTGGGGAGGGACCCCATGGTCTTTGAGTGTGAGGGAGACAGGAGACCGCGCAGAGACAGAGGGCTTCTGCGGGGCTTCTGACAGTCGGCTGGAGAGATCATCCGCTTTCGCTCTCTAGACTTTTTTAAAGGGAACAGGATTCCTTTTTCAAAAGAATCTAACACGAAGCTCTAATATACAAAATGCAGAAAGTCCGGCTGAAGTAGGGAAAGGCGTCCTTGCGGCCTGGCTTACTTTCTCGTCCTCTCGTCCTCACTTCAGGCCAACCCTGGGACATGACCTCCCATCCCCAGACTTTCAGGAAAAGTGGGAGGGTGCCCACCGATCTAACTGCAAACAATCGCAGAGCCTGGTAAATACCCTGAGCATCGGGTCCGCGGCTCCCTCACGGCTCCTGCATGGGGGAGGTAAGGACAGGAAGGCTGGAGGCAGGCATACCCACAGGAGGCTATGCCGTAACTAAAGGCTTGGACTGGACTGGCTGTGGACTTGGGCCGCGAGAGGATAGCATAGCAGCGGAGAGACGGGCCAGGGCTCACCTTCAGAGGCTGAGTCTCGGATCCTGGGCCAGCCAGCGGACCACATGAGGATACTGAAGCGTGAAGAATTAATCACAATGAACACTGAGAGCTTACTTATGCCTGGCATTCTGTTTAAGCACTTTCCAAGAATGATCTTGTTTAATCCTTACAAAACCTCTAGGGAGGTTTTTATTGCCTTAACATACTTTACAGAAACTGAGGCTTGAAGAACTTAAGCGTAAGTGGTGGAGCCAGGCTTTGAACTCGGCGGTATGATCCCAGAGTCCTTGTTTTTGAGCACTAAGAGGTCCTGGTTCAGCAAGGAAGGCAATGGGCTCATCTTTTCCTCCATTCCTCCAAACACACGTTCATCAGATATTGGAGTGTGTGCACACCGCTCACCAGGAACCCCGCGGGACAGACAGCACGGCGCTCAGTCCCTGCTTTGAAAGCTTTGCTTAACTGAAAGCTTAGTTTAGTTGAATGCTTTGTTTTCAATCTTTAATGTTTATAGAACATCTGATTGGAGGTCAGAAGGAGAGAAGGCTGGGCTGGAGATACAGCTTTGAAATGTAATTAGGGCAGAGTCAAGACAACAGAAGTTGATTTTAAGACCAATACTGCATGGTACCACTTATGTGTGGAATCTTTATTTAGAAAAAGTCAAACGCATAGAAACAGTGGAAAAGTGGTTGCCAGGAGCTGGTGGGTGGGGAAATAGGGAGCAGTGGAAAAAAGGGTACAAACTTTCAGCTGTAAGATGAACAAGGCCTGAGGATCTAGTGTCTAACATGGTGACTATACTTGGTAACTATGCTGTATGACTGAAATTCTGCTGAGAGTAGAATTTAAATGTTCTCATCAAAAACAAACAGACCCAAAAAACCCAAAAAACAAAAATAAAAAAAATCCAAAAAAAACATGAGGTGATGGGTATGTTAATTAACGAGGTGGGGGGATCTTTTCACAACGTGTATGTTTACTAAATCACCACAATTTACACCACCATATCTTACAATTTTATCTGTCAATTATACCTCAATAAAACTGAAAAAAAAAAGATTGCGATTTTCAAAAATTCTGAAGTAATGAGTGATTAATGAAAGCCCTTGAAAAGTCATTTAAGTATTGCCCTGGTGTTTTTATATCACATCCTTTTAAAAAATCAATATACACATAATAGTAGCACCAAATTTTGGAAATTCTCGGTGGACGAGTCATAGAAAGTGTATCAGATTTTAAATAAACTTGAAGTTTATTAAAGATATGCCAACAAGCCTTTCAAACCATCTTGGTCACTGTGGTAGTTACTGTGAATGGCCTACCTACTGGCCGTTCCCTTTCTTGCTTGCTAACTGAACCTCAGTTTTATTCTGGTATCTGGTGGCCATGTGTATGAAGGGAAGTTGGACCCCTTCCTGGCCCTAGAGGGTCAGTCTTGACTGGTTTAAGCCCAGAAGAATGATTCCATTCCCTTGCCAGTTCAAAAAATAAGCACACAAGGTGATTCTGACTCGTGAGAAATGAGACGTTTACTGGGGGACTGTTAATGTGCTACTGCTGATAAAGAGTCAGATGGGAAGAAACAGCTGCCTTTCCCACTTCATGTGAGAGCTGGATCTGTGGCAGCCATCATGTGAGCATGAGGAGACCCAATCTGAGAAGGCAGAGCTGAAAGGAGGCAAACCTTTTGTTGTTGAGTTGCCGATTAGCAAACCCTGGAACAGCCCAACCTCTGTACTTCCTAACAGATGATATATTTTTCTTATTTGTTAGAAATGTATGAGCCCATTTTTGAGTCTCTTATTATTTGCAGCCCAAACCATCCTAAATAACATTGTTACTTATATATTGCCCTTAGAAAAGTAGCTGATCAAACAGTACAAGTTGTTTTGTATTAGCAAGGCTTTTCTTAGAAAATAAAAGCTCAATAAGGCCCTCTTCTCTGCCTGTCTGGCATCATTGTACCTGCTGAAAAATAAATAGCTATTTGTGGAGCAATACTAAAAGGTTACATGATGCAGCTGCAGATTTCACTTATTTACGTGTCTGTTTATGGTCCATACGGGTAGAAAATATATACATTTTTGGTAATTTTAACTCACAAAATATGGATCTGTTATATGTATCAAATACAGCCTTTTGTCATATAGCCAATAGATTTTGGCTAGATTTGTCCCTCTTACAGGAACTACTTAAAAAAAAAAAAACCAATGTAAATAACAACTTAAAACACTATTTCCATGCCCAACAAGGCTGATAGGAAACTGAATCAGTGCTGGTTTATTTGACAGACCAGGAGAGCTAATTATTGATTATCCACACACTAAAGATAATACAAAGATCAATGGTTCAGATTAGATAATATATATGAAAGTAGCTTGAAAAACTAAGTTATTTTCAGCCTCCTTGATTCATCTTTTAAGGATTATTTCTCCTCTTTCACAAGAAGTAACTAAAGATGAATGATAAAGCATATTATCCAAGGTCTCCCCCTGGTAAAAAAAAAAAGAGGCCCTGAGCTGAAATTGAACCCCAGGTTCACCTTTACAGCCCAGATGTACCCCCAAACTCCAAGATGCTGGAATTATCCCCTTACCTTCATCATAGTCACCTGCCTGCAGAAACTGTAGTCAGCAGGCTGCCCAAAAGGTACCCAGGAGACACAGAAGCAAAAGACTTCCATAATCCCCAGATCCAGCAATCAGTTGTACAGATTCCCTAGTAACTTTTAAGTCTTATTGAAAGCAATTAAATACAGATCCTGGGATAAGAATTAGTTTTAACCTTACAGCCTAAAATCACATCCTTACACAGTGATTCTAGCTACTGGTTACTGTTACTCTAGCAACACAGGATCAAACTCTCAGTCTCCTTCTATTAAAAGTAGAATTATCTCCACTTTTAAAACCCATCCTTTAAAAAAAATCTCATATATTACAAACACTTAGAAGCAGATTTTTTCCTTTGCTGGAAAAATAATTTTAATGATCCTTCAGAACTGTTTAGTTCTTCTGCAGGGAAGTGTCTGAAGATGCCCAGGTCCTGTGAAACTGCAACATATCCTTATTGCAGAGAAAAACACAGCACCTTGTTTTTAGTAACTGGAACAAACACCCACAGCCATTGAGCTGCGGCGTGGATGCTGTCCCAGGTTCCCCAAATCCACCCTCCAGGCCCTGGATCCTGGTTGCCTGGCCAGGGCCGATGGGCACTCTCTCCCACCACCTCCTCTTAAAGAACAGCCACTGTTACTTTTCCTCTTTTTACCTTCTCAATGGTTTTTTGAAGAACCACATTCTTGCCTGTCTGTAATCACCATCAGCAATGTCCAGACACTGCTTAGTCCCAGACAGGAATGCTTAGATAAATCCCAAGATTTCAGATATATTCCTCTCTTTAGATATTTGAATAACATCTCTTCCCGCTGTGAGGACTCCCCCCAATCCAAGCAAAGAAAGACATAAAAAGGATAAAAACTCAGGATTCTGCAGTCGCCCTAGGCTTGTTCACTTGCGGTATTTCTGTGACTAGCACGTCACCAAGCTGTCAGGGGTTTGTGCCTATCACTCCATGCCTACCAGCCTCTAGTTCTCTCCCCAGCATTCACGAAGGGCTTCTGCCCGACACGCTTACTCCGCCTCATCCAGGCAAGCCTTCTGGACAAATTCACCACCAGGCCGGTGGCCCATTCTCTCCTGCTCTATGTTCCATGTTCTCTTGACCATCTCTACTCCAAAGGTCTTGGCCTCCACACCACTTCAGCACCTCACCCCCACGGCCACACCTGTGACCTGAAACTGCTCCGGCTTTGAGAGCTTGAACGTTATAATACCCCTTTATCTGCAACCTCTTATTTTCTTATTTTCTCCTTTCCCAGGAGGAGCTGACGTAATGTGCAAATAAAACACAGAGAAATTTGGAGCAGAGAAATTGGGGTTTAAATATTGGCTGTGCCATCTGCTAGCTGTGTGACCTCAGGCAAATGACTTGCTATTTCTGAGCCTCACATTCCATCTGTGAGAGAGGGCTCGCGACATGTAGCTTGCAGGATCGCAAGGTGGGCTTCCATCCTGGAGTGGTGGGCACCAAGCAGCACACTTAGCAGAGGCTCAGTGAAGTGCATTTCTCCCTCCCCTGCACTCTTGCTGGCTCTCACGCCTCTGAACTTTATTCTTACATCTCAAAGAGTGTGTTGGTCTTGGGACCCTTCTGATCTTTCATCCCCCTCTGGGCTTCCAGCTCAGTCATTTTATTCATTCTCCCCAGCAGTCCTCTGATGACTCTGGGCCCTGGGACAACTGCACACATCCACAGTTTTCTCTTGCTCCTGGGATGCTGAGGGCTTTCAGTGAGGCTGGGAGGCCCTGGGCATTTGTCTTTGAAGCTTTTCTTATATGTCTTGAAGAAGATGGAGAGAGAGAGTGGGAGGGGAGGAGGGTAAATATCAAAATTGTGGACAATTTAAATAATTGGGCTGGGGGAGGTATTCCAGCCCTGAGCCTGAAAGGCCGTTGGCATAACAAGTGGCCATTTAGCAGGTTGGTGAGTTTGGAAGTACAAACTGGGCCCGTGTAGCTCCTCTCTTCTGTCCCTCAGACATTTCTCTGTGCTCCTCCACGATGTCCTCTTAAAGGGGTGCTTCTGCCCTCCAGGCCTCGTGAGGTCAGATGTAGCCCGTGACAGAGCAGGTAAGTTAGCCTAAATCAGCCATCAGGCAGCCCGCAGACCCTGGGTACTGCATTCCCCAACAGCAGCTGACTTAGTAGTGACGGTAAAATTTAACACCCTGTGGGGAAGCTGGGGTTCCTATGGCCAGGATCCTCACTGAACTTAAACCACCTGGTGAGGTAACTGGCCTGTTGCTAGGCTGCGGCTTCCACACCTTTAGGCAATAAGCTATTATTGTGCTATACAGAGAGCTCGGCCCAGTGCTCTGGAGGGAGGCAGAGACGCTAGTGCTCAACCTGCCGCCAGGAGAACAAGCCGGGTAATAAACCATTTTGCCCCAAGAACGTTCTACTGTCATTTCTTTGGTCTCATCGAATTTATAGTGAACTTGCCCAGGGCTGGAACCCATCGCAAGACACACCCATACACTGACTCTTATTTCTTAACACTTTTGGAAACCTGGTGAAGAGAAGTAATTTTTATTGGGTTTCCTTAAAAATCCTGAAGTTTCTATCTAATAAATTAGGCTTTTAATGTTCAAAATAGAGTGCATTATGATTGTCCTACTCATGATAGAGAATTGGAGCAGAAAGCACCCCCAGATAGTGCGATCTGGATGCCACCAACCGCAACCGGGGGGGACAACAAGTCCCAGCATCCTCCTTCTGCCAGGGTGGCTCATGGTCAGTGGCCCAGCTGATGGGCCAAACACCTGTCTGGATGTTGCTGTGAAGGTATTTTTCAGACGTGGTTAACATTAGAATCAGTAGACTTACGGACAGCAGATGACCCTCCATCTGTGGGTGGGCCTCACCCATCTTTGGGTCCAAGACTGCCGCAGGACTCCTGTCGGAACTGCCAGCTCCTCCCGCTCCCCTGCCCCCACTCCGAGCAGATTCTGGAAATGTCAGCCCTTGTCATCACCTGGGCCAATCCCTTGGAATCGCTCTCTGACCACCAGATTGGTTCTATTTCACTGGAGAACTCAGATTAATGCAGACACGGTATCTATATTTACTCGTGAAGCTGAGGCCCCTCACGAATGTAAGGCCTGCGCAGAGTCTCCCCTCTCCTTCTACCCCTTTCCCATGATAGGTCCTGAGCATCACTGAATTTCTCGTTTCCACCTTCAGCTCAGCATGTAGCCTCAGGAGGATTCCTGCCTTCCTCTCCGGCGTGGCAGAAGACGCTAGAGTACTGCCGGCAGCCGTTCTCCATTTTTCAGTAGAAACAGAATCCTCACTTTTGAGGTGAACACTTGGCCACCTGGAACCAAGACTACATTTCCCAGTGTCCCTTGCAGGTATATATTGCCATGTCACGACGTCCGGGCCAACGGGATGTAAGAGGAAGTGGTCTGTAGGACCTGAAGGTACTGCTTGCTCTTCCTTCCTCCTTTTTGTTGGCCGAATTAGAAGCGGTGGCTGGATCTCCACGGGGTGACTTTGGGATGGGCGGCAGTCACACAGGAGATGCCTGGGTGTCCAGAAGTGGGGGGCCACTGCTGACCCTGAGCTCATCACCACTGGACTTCTTGAACTTCCATCTACTTTTAATTAGATGCTTTTAAATTTCCAAGGCTTGTATTTAAACAGAGAATATTTTAACATTAAAAAATGCAATTTAACCTCATCCTAACTAGTGTATGTGGTAGGGGTTTCTAGCAAGGGAGTTTAACAATCAAACAGCCCAGGCTTGGGATTCAGATGGCTCTACATTTGGATTCCACTTTGTCCATAAGAGTTGAGTGACCTTGGTCAAATTGCTTTACCCTCTTAAACATCAGGTTCTTCTGCAAAATGGAGATAATAATTAATATCCAATTCACAAGGTTGTTGTGAGGATTAAATGAAACCAAAGCGCCCAGTGTATAGTAATGGTTTAATAAATGACAGGTAGCCATTGCTACAGTGTTTACTATTGTCACTATTTGTTTCAAACATTCTTCTCTCTTCAAGCCTCAAGACCTACCTCGCTCTCAGGGGTGACTTACCTCCTAGTTCACAGGGAAACAGAGATGTTGGGTGAGATTGCTGATGAAAGAACTCAAACCACAGGAGGCCTTTTCTTTTTCTTTTTTCTCGTGCACTTCCCTTCTTGAAAAATTTGGTTGTAAAGCCATTAAGTCAGAGCCAAGGGGGCACCTGGGTTGGCTTGTGGGGAGCTGCGGTGGCCCAGAGGGGGCACTGGAGTTGGGGTTGGGTAAGGAGGATCTAAGCCTGGGCGGCTGCCTGTGGGAGGAAGTAGAGCCCCGGCCGGGTGAGGCGGGGATCTTGTAGGAGGGGCAGACTGGCACAGGTTGTTGGGGCCCACGCAGGGTGGGGGAGGGCACGTTCAGAGAGGGGAAGCCTTAAAAGGAAGTTAGAGCCTGGAGTGAGGGCAGGAGGCAGCCCTGTTAGGAGTGACCTGGGGGAGGTCGTGGGAACCCAAGCAAGGCGAAAAGGCTATGCATGTGGGAAGGGTGGGCTGCTTGAGGTGCTGGAAATGAAGAGGAGGTTATTCATGCAGGGTTGGGCAGTAGTGGCGATAGGATATTGATTACATATTGATCGATAAGTACATATACTAAGGCTAGTGAGAGCTGATTCTCACCATCAGAGAAGGGAGTTAATGAATATGGGAGGGGAGAGAACTACATCGTGATGAGAGATTGGAATTGAAGGTATCAGTATGACCTCAAGTTTTTCAACATAGGTGGATACAGAAATAGTACAGATGCAATTGTTTGTAGGTACATATATACGTTCCCTAACTCTTTCTGCTGAGAAGGTCTGGAACAACACCGTCCCAATAGCAATGAGTACACCTAGCATTGCCATCTTGGCTTCTAAATACTGTTTTCAAGTGCAAGAAACTAGCACTTCTTGTAGAAATGGCTGATCCCAAGACATTGTGAACATTAATAGTTGCTCCCTGTTCTCAGCTATGCCCATTCCCTGGCAACCAATAATCTTCCTGTTCCTGTGGATTTGCCTATTCTGGATATTTCATATAAATGGAATCACACAGTATATGGCCCTTTGTATCTGGATTCTTTCATGTAACATCATGTTGACAAAGTTCATGTGTATTATAGCATGAATCTGGATTTCATTCATGTTCATGGCAGAATAATACTCCATTGATGGATATAGCAAAAGTTGTTTATCCATTCATTGGCTGAAAGATATCAGGAGATATATTTATCCACTAAAGATATCCATTCAACAGTGGACTATTATAGATAATGCTAGTATGAACATGTGTGTACAAGTTTTGTGTGGATGTTTGCTCTCAGTTCTCTTGGGTATATACCTAGGAGCGAATTGCAAGGATGCTATGTTTAACTTTGAGGACCTGCCAAACTATTTTCTAAAGCAGTTGCATCATTTTACATTCCCACCAGCAGTGTCTGAGGCTTCCAATTTCTCTGCATCATAAGTAAGACTTGTTATTGTCTATTTTTTTTATTATGGTCATCATTCTAAGTATGAAGTAGTATCTTGTTGTAATTTTGATTTGCTGTTCCTAATGATAATGATGTTGAGCATCTTTTCATATGCTTACTGGCCATTTGTCCTCTTTGAAGAAAAATCTTATTCAACTCCTTTTCCCATTTTTGATTGGTTTATTTGTCTTTCAATTGTTGAGTTGTAAGAGTTCTTTATATATTTTGGATATAATTCCCTTATTCAGATTAGGATGTATAAAAATTTTCTTCTATTTTGTGTGTTGTCTTTCTACTTTCTTAATGGTGCCCTTTGAAGCACAAAAAGCTTTTAATTTTGATCAAGTCCAATTTATCTATTGTTTCTTTTATTCCTTGTGTTTTTGGTACCATATCAAGAAATCTTGCCAAACTCAAGGTCATAAAGGTTTAATTCTGTGTTTTCTTCTAAGAGTTTTACTGTTTTAGTTTTTATACTTGGGGTAAGAGTTAACTTGTATATATTATATATATAGTAATTTTGTATATGGTATGCATTCAGCTTTGTATATGGTGTGAGATAGGATACCTTTTATTTAATTTTTTTGTCACATTCTTTTGCATGTGGACATCCAGTTGCCCCAGTACCATTTGTTGAAAAGACTATTTCTTCTCCGTTTAATTGTCTTGGCAACCTTATTGAAATTCAACTGACCATAAATGTAAAGGCTTATTTATGGACCCTTAATTCTGTTCCATCGAGCTATATCTTATCTTTATACAAGTAGCACACTGTCTGGATTACTGGAGACTTGTTTTAAGTTTTGAAATTGAGAAATGTGAATCTTCCAAATATTCTTTTCTTTCCCCCTGCCAAGATTGGGCTATTCTGAGTCATTTGCATTCTCATGTGAATTTCAGTATGAGGTTCTCAGTTTCTGCAACACAGGCAACTATGACTTTGATAGAGATTTTTGCATTGACTCTGCAGATCAATTGGGGGAAAATTACAATCTTAACAAAATGAAGTCTTCCAATCCATGAACATGGACTGTCTTTCCATTGGAAAGAAAATTTCCAATTTTCTTGTGCAGACTTGTTTCACTTCCATTGTTAAATGTATTCCTCGGAATTTTATTCTTTTACAGGCTATTGTAAATAGAAGTGTTTTTTTAATTTCATTTTCAGATTGTTCATTGTTAGTGTATACAATTGACTTTTATATGTTGATTTTGTATCTCACAACCTTGTGAACTTATTAATAGCTTCTGGTGGGTTCCTTAGTATTTTCTATATATAAAATCATGTCATCTGGTAAAAGAGTTTTACTTCTTCCTTTCTAGTCTGGATACTTTCATTTTTTTGTCTTATTGTCCTTGCTAGAACCGTACTGGACAGTATAATTTGACAAAGAAGTTATATAGAATCTTGCTAGAACAGTATAATGTTAAATAGAACCGGTGAAGGCATACATTCTTGTTTTATGACTGAGTTTAGTGAGAAAGCATCCAGTCTTTCACTATTAAATATGATGTTAATTTGGTTTTTCATTGATGCTTTTTATTGGGTTAAATGAGTTGTTCAGTGTTTTTATCATGAAATGGTGTTGAATTTTGTTAAATGATTTTTCTATGTTGACTGATCATGTGGTATTTGTCTTTTACTCTATTAATATGGTGTATTACACATTAGTTTCATATATAAAACCAAACTTGCATTCTTGGGATAAATCCCACTTGATCATGGTTTTATATGTTGCTGGATTCAATTTGTCGGCATTTTGTTGAGGATTTTTGCATTTATATTTATTAGGAAGATGGGTGTAGTTTTCTTGTGATGACTTTGTTGTGTTTTTGTATTACAGTAATACTGGTCTTAGAGAATGAGACTGGGAAATATTCTCACCTATTTTGGGGAAGTGTTTGTGAAGTATTGCTATTTATTTATGTGCAGGTAAAACAGGCAGTTGTGTAAAATACATATAAAGATACCAAAGTGTTTCCAGTGTCAGGTAAGTCTTTTCAGTACTTCTCCTAGGCTGTCATCAAACCATTCCTTTCCCCAGATAGGAATACCTTTATCTGTTTCTTCCCTAGACATTATAAAATTATCAGCTATATAACAGAACTCAGGGTCTTGTTCCTCCTCCTGGCCTAACAAATCTAAAATTCTCCTTTCCATATCTGTATCAGTTCAGATTAGACTCAACTGTGGATAACAGACCTTACATAACAGAGGCCTAAATGTGATAGTGGGTTTACTTCTCTGTCATTTAAAAGTCAGGAAATAGGCAGGCAGTCCAGGGCTGATGTGGTGGCTTCACTCTGTTAACTCTTCAGAAACTCCAGCTCCTTCCGGACACCACTCTGCCGTTCCCAGGGGGCAGTCTTTATCCTCCTGACCCCAAAATGGGTGTTTGCACTCCAGCGATAGGACAGAGGAAGGAACAAGACGTAGGCAAAGGGCATGTCTCAACTGTCTTTTACCAAAGGTTCCAGGAAACTGCTGCCTGGCACACCTATTTACATCACAGTGCCAGGATGTGCCCACGTGGTCTCCTTTAACTTCAAGGTAAGCTGGAACTACCGCTTTTACTCTGAATCAACATGGGCTCACAAAAATAGGTGGTTTATTACCATGGGCAAAGAGGAGAGATAACAACTAGTTACTACCACACATTAAATCTGTCAGTTCTGTCCCCGACATTTGTCCAAAGACATCATCCTTTTTTCTTCCCCGGTCCTCCTTCTGTTGTACAAACCCTAATCAATTCTCACCTAAATTACCACTGTGGCTTCTTAGCTGGTCTAACTTCTGTCTCTCTTTCCTCCACAAAATTGTGCGTTGCATGTTTTTTAAAATACGGATGTAATGACATTAATTGCATGGTAACTTTCCAATTGCCTTAAAAAAATGAAACTTCTAAATGTGGTTTACATCTATCTGAAGTCCTTTCATGATCTAGTTCTGGCTTACAACTTCACCTCTATCCTTCTCACTCTCCATTTGAACTTTATGCTCAAGTCATACCGACATTCTGGCTTTTTCCTGAATATGCCACATTCTTTTCTATTTTAGTAGCTGGTCGATTGAGTACAACAATTTTTTAACCCCTGTCTGTTTACAACGTGACTTTGTAGTTCTTCCCCTCAAGAGATGGGGTCTATTTCACCACCCTTTGGATTTGGCTGGTCGTGCGACCTGCGGCCAGTGGAATGGTCTGAAATAACTGCGTGCCAGTGTTGGGCCCGGGCCTGCCGAGCTGACTCTGTATACTTCTGCTGCCACAGGACCCCTGCCTGGGCCGTGAGACTAAGCCGGGGCTCCTCGGTGGGCAGTGAGAGGCCAAGTGGAGAGGTGCCGAGCCATCCCAGCCAAGGCCAGCTCTGCCATCCAGCCCCTGCGGACGGGCCAGCTGACCTCAGACCTGTGAGCCAGCCCGGCCAACGTCAGTCAAGCCATGCTCACACCAGAATGGCCTCACTGACATGTAGACTCGTGAGACACAATAAACAGTTCTATTTTGCGTCACTAAGCTCCTGGGAGATGTGCAGCAGTCACCGTGGCAATAGCTCAAGGATACAGTAACCTTGCGTATGCTATTTCTTTGCCTTGAAATGCCTTTTTTTTTACTTTTTTTTTTCTTTTTGCAGTCTAGTAACCTTCTAAGTCCACCTATCAAGACCAAGATCAAATATGATATGAACTGGGAAAACTCTCTGTCCCCACCTGGGCAGTTCTGGTCCCTGGCTTCCAGGAGCTTCACACCTCCATCAGAGCATGCAGCATGCAGTTGCCCTTTCCCACATCTTTCTCTCCTTTAGGCTGAGCTAGCCGAGGACAAGCTTGACCTGTTGCGTGATGTGCTCCAAAAATCGCACGAATGAACAGATAAATGCCAGGATATTAGGCATATATAGTATTTTCTTTTTTTCTATTTCTTCTTAACTATAAATATACTTTCTTTTCAGTCTAGGTCTCCTTTCTCCAGTGATGCCCTTCCTAAATTTTGGTCATTTATCACATATAGGCTTTTGCGTTTCTGCCTCTATTCCTTTCCATGTGTGGCTTTTAAGGCTATGCAGTACCATAGTTTTCTTTGATTTGTGATTTCCCATTTCGGACAGTCATATTACTTGCAAAAACTCTTTGAAACTTTAGAATTCTTAAAGTTTCTCAATTGTTTAATTTTCAATCCTATTCACCACTGCCCTTGTAAAGAGACTAAAAAAATTTTTTTTATTTACAATTTATTTTGGTATCATTAACCTACAATTACATGTGCAATATTATGGTGATTAAACTACCCCCTTCCTCAGGCCCCCCCCCACCAACCCTATTACAGTCACTGTCCATCAGCGTAGTGAGATGCTATAGAGTCACTACTTGTCTTCTCTGAGTTGTACAGCCCTCCCCATGCCCCCCCAACATTACATCTGCTAATCATAATGCCCCTTTTACCCTCTTATCCCTCCCTTCCCGCCCTTCTTCCCCAGTCCCTTTCCCTTTGGTAACTATTAGTCCGTTCTTGGGTTCTGTGAGTCTGCTGCTGTTTTGTTCTAAAGAGACTAAAAATTTAACTGTTTGCTTTTAATGTCCCACCATCAGTTTCCTTAACAGTGATTAAGTCACCCTGTGTATTTGATTTCCCTTCTAATTCGCCTCACTAATTTTCTGTTTCGAAGTGAAACTAGTGATATTGCTGAGTAAATTGTTCTCACTGCAGGCTTACTGGCAACTAGGTAGGTTTTTATGACCTGTAGTTTCCAGTTCTTTAGATTTTAACACCATTCGCTCACAGCTTCACTTGTTATATGCCAGCTGGACATGGCTCAGTTGTCCGTCCTTAGTGCAAAATGGTAAAGTTGTGATACAGCGAATCTGGTGAAAGGCACAAAAGTGACCTCTTTGATCATGGTAGCATTCCTGGAAGGGGCCTGGGAAAGACACTTGGCCACACGCTGGAAGGCCCTGCGGGGCTGTTCCCCCTTCTCCCGGATGCCCCCAGCCCCCTGCCACCTCATTACTCGTTCTTGTTTTTATGTGTCAATCCTCAAACGTCTGAAGGTGTCATTAATCACGTCCTATGTCCCACTGTGCGCGGTGATGCCTCACCCGCTTCGCACTGAACACAGTATATTTAATTATTTTGAAGAGGGAACTCTACTGGCTATGTGCTTCCTGCAAGATCTGATTTCATCAGAAAGCTTTCCTGTCACAAGCCACCCGCTTCCGATGTCAAAGTTAAGAATCATTTACATAATAATACAATAACATTTAATGCCTGTCATCAAACCAGACTGTAAACACTAATTAGTTATACCTCATTGTAGTCTGGTTGGGCTCAGTAAATTCTGATGCTCGTTTTATAGACATTGAAACACAGACAGGAGATGAGTGCCTTGCCCGAGGCTCTGCAGAGGATGGTGTTAAAATTGGGCTTCTGACTCTCGTGCCCGGTCTGCTAGACCTCTCTGGATTCATAGGATAAATTTTTAAAGGAGTACCAAGACCTCATATAATCCAGTGAAAAACTCCTGCCACATCAGCCATTGTATTTTCTATGATACATTTAAATAAGAATCCCTAAGCATTAAATATTTAAGAAAAATTTTAATGAGAAGACCGAACATCGTGAATGCCTGGCACTTGGGTATCGTGGCCTAATTCTCTCTAATGGGCTATGACTTCAAAATGAATCCAACTCCTGATCCTTTCGTAGGTCACAAGCATGGTGATTGGGTGGGGTTGTGCCTTGGTGTGGCATGTGCCTCCCACGACCTGGTTACGCTTGTTACGATGTCCGCGCGTTACCCATCTCCTTGAAAAAAATGAAGTAAAATAATCCAACTCCTGCCTTTCTGGTAAGAACACTGCCATGCTGGGCAAATCAAGCCAATGGTGTTGCAGCAAAGGCCCTCTTTTTTTTGTTTTTATTTATTTCTTATTGAAGTATAGTTGATATATAATCTTATATTGGTTTCAAATATACAACACGGTGGTTCAACAGTTGCCCACATTATTAAATCCTCACCCCCACTGGTGCCGTTACTGTCGGTCAACATAGGAAGATGTTACAGAATCAATGACTACATTCTCCATGCTGCACGTCCATCACCATGACCACCTTATATTATGACTGAGGTTTTTTGTGTCCCTTTATCCCCCCCCCCACTTCCCTATTCACCCACCCCAACTCCCCCACCATGGTAACCACTAATCACTTCTCAGTGTCCATGAGTCTGCTGCTATTTTGTTCATTTTGTTTTGTTTTGTTTTTAGATTCCACATATAAGTAAAATCATATGGTGTTTGTCTTTCTCCACCTGGCTTATGTCACTGAGCATAATACCCTCTAGGTCCATCCATGTTGTTGCAAATGGCAGGAGATATTTTATGGTTGAATAATATCCCGTTGTGTATATGTACCACATTTTCCAGCAAAGGCCTTCTTGCTTAAACCCTGAGTTCAGTCTTCAGGAGATCAATAGGGCCATATTACCAGGTGATGGAGCACTGGACCTAAAATTGTTGTCTTACCAACAGTTAAAGGGAGAGGGTTGCCTTGCTGTAAAGTTCTTTGCTCCTTAAAATTCTGGACACAGTTTACTTTTTAAATCATTAACTGATTTTTCTTCCATTAAGAGTGTTTCTCAGATTGGTATGGAAGTCTTGCCTGTGAGCTCTGAATGAGGTAGTTTGGACTGACTCCAATTCTCAAGGTGTTAACATGCTTGCCAGTCTAATCACCAACAGGATTTTCTATTCTTTCAGTGGCTGAAACTATAGCCTTCAAGTTCTAAAAAAGCCTTCAAAATGTGGCTTTGAAAAGCATAAAATCATTTGTATTTCATTGGGATAGTTCAGTTAAATTCCAGAGGCTCCAATGATAAACTTCTAAAACAGTATTGCCAGAGTGAGTTAAATTTCTTCCCCAATATACATTAAGTGTGTCAACTTGCTGGTTTTGGTCTGTGATCTGCAGAATGGGGTTATTTGCACTATACCTATCTTGTGAGTATTTCACTTGCTGAACATTTGACAATTCATTCAAAAGTGTTTCATTAAACAATTTATTTGGGGAAGTTGAGAGAATGAGGCATGATGTAAGGTATGTGTGGTGCCTATCCATATTTATCCTGTAACCTGTATCAGTAAATATAAATTCATACTGGTGAATGCCAGGGAAGAGGGGGTATGGCAAATTAAAGATGCTCCGAATTCTTTAGCATTCCTCCCATTGAGAGGTAGGGTCTGTTTCCTTGAAGCTGGCCTGGGCCTGTGACTCGCTTTGACCCACAGGACACTGTTACAGAAGCTGTATGACTCCAAAGCAAGATCTAGAAGCTTTGCTGTTCCCAGCGGGGTTTCTTGAGTCTCTTGCTCTTGAGAGGGCCTCCCAGAACTCAGCTGCCACTCTGTGAGGCACACAGCCATCCCTGGTGGCTGCCCCTGGTGGAGCCCCCTGCCATGTGAGGAGGCTACCTGACTGTTCCAGCTCAAAGGACCCCCCACCTTCCCAACTCTTCAGTCTCTACCACAGAGAACAAAAGAGCCACTCACTTGGGGCACAGACTCACAAGCAATAACAGACGACGTTTTAAGGTGCTAAGTTTTGGGGTGGTTTGTTACATGGCAATAGATAACCAGTGGGAGAAGGAATGATAATGCTTAGCATAGATATCAATCACCCACAAAATGTACATTCAGACTCCGTCTTCTCTGCGGGCACATAGACCCTCCCTAGAGTCCCTTAAAGAGACAATGGATAAATATTCATTAATTCCCTTTCCCCAACTTGGCTTGTGATGTGCTCCCTGTCTGGAATTCCGTCCACTTTTTATGCCCAAACAAATCTGACCTACCCTTCAAGGTTCCACCTCTAGGAAGACCTTCGTGTCCTCAGCATTTTCTCCCTTTCTGACCCCTTTTAAGAGTCATAATCTGGACCACTCCTTTGATTCCTTATTTTTAAACAACTTGATTGAGGTAATAACTGATATAGAGTAAGTTACATATTTAGAACGTAAAATTTGACACACTTTCCCACATCTATGTACTCATGAAACCATCACCGCAATCAAGATATTGAGCATATCTGTCACCTCCAAAAGCCTCTGCACACCTCTTTGTAACCTCGCCTTCACTCCTCTCTCCCTGACTCCACCCCAGGTAATCACTGACCCATTTTTTGTCACTATAAGTTAATTTGCATTTTCTAGAGATTTATATAAATGGAATCATACAGTATATACCTTTTTGGGTCTCTCGTCTGTTACTCAGCTTAATAACTTTGACATTTATCCATTTGTTATATCAATCATCCATTGATTTTTTTAATTTTTATTTTTTTCCTCAGTAGTATTCCATTATATAGAAATACCAAAATTTGTTCATCCATTCACTTATTGATGGTTGTTTGGGTTATTTCCAGTTTGGGGCTTTAATAAATAAATTTGCTATGAACATTCATGTACAAGTCTTTGTATGGGTATATGCTTTATTTTCCCTTTGGAAATTATCTAGAAACAGAATGACTGGATCATATAGCAGGTGTATGCTTAACTTTTTGAGAAATTGCCAAACCGTGTTCCAAAGTGGCTGGACCATTTTACATTCATTCCCACCTGTATTGTATGAAAGTTCCAGTTGCTCCATATCCTTGCCAACATTTGGTATGATCAATATTTCAAATTGTAACCATTGTAATAGGTGTATAGTGGTATCTGATTATGGTTTAATTTGCATTTCCTAAATGATAAATGACATTGAGCATCTTTCCATGTGCATATCTGAATATCTTGTTTGGTGAAGTATGTTCAGATGTTTTGTCCACTTTTTGGGAGCTGTTTATTTCCTTATATTGAGTTTTTAGAGATCTTTATGTATTCTGATTATAAGTACTTTGTCAGATATATGCTTCACAAATATGATCTTACAATCTGTTGGTAGTTTTAAAAATCTCAACTGTTATTTTGAGGATCAGAACTTCACATTTTTTTCAAGATTGTCCATTTGTTCTTTTATGAATTGAGCTTTTGCTGTTGTATCAAAGAAATCTTTGTCTAATCCAAGGTCACAATGATTTTCTCTTGTTTTCTTCTAGAAGTTCTATATTTAAGGTTTGTTGTTTAGGTGTAAGTACATTTTGCATTACTTTTTTGTGTGTAGTGTGAGGTATGGCTCAAAGTTCAATATTTTGCATATGAATGTATAATTTTGTAGCCCCATTTGTTGGAAAGACTATTTTCCCTCCACTGAATTGCCTTTTATCTTTGTCAACATCAGTTATACATAAATTTGTGGGTCTATCTCTGGACTCTTTGGTAAGAAATCCCTGCCATCCTTACCTTTTTCTTCTGTAGTTAACATGTCTTTTTCTCTGGTTGCTTTTGAGATTTTATAACTGATTTGAACAATTTGAATAGGACATGTCGTGATGTCCTTTTGTTCATTTTTCTTGTGTTTGGACTTCATTGATCTACTTGGATTTGTGGGTTTATGGCTTTTATTGAGTTTGGAAAGTTTTTGGCCATTATTTCTTCAATTTTTTTTAATCCTCTGGCTCTTTCTCTTCTTTGGGTACTCTAATTACAGGTAGATTAGGCTGCTTGAAGCTGTCATATATCTTACTGATGCTCTTTTCATCTTAACAAATTAGTCAATTAATTAATAATTAATAATGTGTGTGTTTCTGGGAGATGACAGCCTCTTCAGCAGCTGATGTTGGAAAAACTGGACAGCTACATGTAAGAGAATGAAACTGGACTACTGTCTAGCCCCATACACAGAGGTAAACTCCAGGTGGATCAAAGACCTGAATATAAGTCATGAAACCATAAAACTCTTAGAAAAAAACAGGCAAAAATCTCTTGGACATAAACATGAGTGACTTCTTCATGAACATATCCCCCCAGGGCAAGGGAAACAAAAGCCAAAATGAACAAGTGGGACTATATCAAGCTGAAAAGCTTCTGTACAGCAAAGGACACCATCAGTAGAACAAAAAGACATCCTACAGTATGGGAAAATATATTCATAAATGATGTATCAGATAAGGGGTTGACATCCAAAATATATAAAGAACTCACGCACCTTAACAAACAAAAAGCAAATAATCCAATTAAGAAATGGGCAGAGGACATGAATAGACACTTCTCCAAAGAAGAAACTCAGATGGCCAACAGGCACATGAAAAGATGCTCCACATCACTAATCATCAGGGAAATGCAGATTAAAACCACAATGAGATATCACCTCACACCAGTGAGGATGGCCAACATCCAAAACACAAACAACAACAAATGTTGGCGAGGATGTGGAGAAAAGGGAACCCTCCTACACTGCTGGTGGGAATGCACATTAGTTCAACCATTCTGGAAAGCAGTATGGAGGTTCCTCAAAAAACTCAAAATAGAAATACCATTTGACCCAGGAATTCCACTCCTAGGAATTTACCCTAAGACTGCAGCAGCCCAGTTTGAAAAAGATATATGCACCCCTATGTTTATCGCAGCACTATTTACAATAGCCAAGAAATGGAAGCAACCTAAGTGTCCATCAGTAGATGAATGGATAAAGAAGATGTGGTACATATACACAATGGAATATTATTCAGCCTTAAGAAGAAAACAAATCCTACCATTTGCAACAACATGGATGGAGCTAGAGGGTATTATGTTCAGTGAAATAAGCCAAGTGGAAAAAGACAAGTATCAAATGATTTCACTCATATGTGGAGTATAAGAACAAAGAAAAAAACTGAAGGAACAAAACAGCAGCAGGCTCACAGAACCCAAGAACAGACTAATAGTTACCAAAGGGAAAGAGACTGGGGAAGATGGGTGGGAAGGGAGGGATAAGAGGGAAAAAGGGGCATTACGATTAGGAGATGTAATATTGGGGGCCATGGGGAGGGCTATACAACTCAGAGAAGACAAGTAGTGATTCTATAGCATCTCACTACGCTGAGACAGTGATTGTAATGGGGTTGGTGGGGGGGACCTGATGAAGGGGGTAGTTTAATAACCATAATATTGCACATGTAATTGTAGATTAATGATACCAAAATAAATTATTTAAAAAAAATAATGTGTGTGTTTCATTTTGGATAGTTTCTATTGCTATGTCTTCAAGGTCACTAATATTTTCTTCTGCAATGTCTAATTTGTCATTAATCCCATAGAGTGAGTGTATTTTTCATCTTGAGCAATATTAATTTTCATTTCTAGAGGTTTGAAGTGGGTCTTTTTAATATCTTTCATGTCTTACTTAACTTTTTGAACATGTGGGATACAGTTATAATAACTATTTTAATGTCTTTATCTGCTCATTTAACATCTGTGTTAGTCCTAGGTTGGTTTGATTGATTGCTTTTTCTCCTCATTATCAGTTATGTTTTCCTTCTGTTTTTGCATTCCTGGTAATCTTTAATTGGATGCCAGAGATTGCAAATTTTACCTTGGCGGGTGCTGGATACTTCTATATTTATATAAGTATTCTTGAGCTTAGTAATGGGATGCAGTTAAATTAGTTGTAAACAGTTTTTGTCCTTCAGTTTCACTTTTATCATTTGTTAGGTGGGTATGGAGCAATGCTCAGGCTAATTATCCACCACTACTGAAGCAAGACTTCCTTAGTAATCTACCAAATGCCCCTTGAGTATTTCCAACTTGGCTGCTAGGAACAGGCACTCTTCCTGGGCCTTTGTGACCACTGAGCAAGTTCCCGCTAACCCTTTTGAATGGTCTTTCCCCAGCCGTGTGTAGTTTCCTCACATGCATGTACTGATCCTATTCTGTGAGTACTGCAGGCACCCAAACAAGATCTCTGGGATTCTCTGTATGCGGCTTTCTCCTCTCTAGTATTCTGTCTTGCAAATTCTAACAGCCTTGGTGTCCGTGAACTCTTGGTTCAACTGCTCAACTCAGGGAGTCCACTGGGCTCTTTCTGGGTCCCTCTCTGTTATGGGCTGACATGTTTTCTGCCCAGAAGATGTTAAAATCCTAATCCCCAGCAACTCAGTATGTGACCTGATTTGAAAATAGGGTCTTTATGGTGATAATAAAGTTAAGATGAGGTTGTTAGGGTGGCACTTTATCCAATGACTGGTGTCCTTATAAGAAGAGGAAGTTTGGATACAGACACATACAGAGGGAAAGGATGTGAAGACAGAGGGAGAAGGCCATCTACAAGCCAAGGAGGGGCTCAGGCTGCCAGAAGCTGGGGTAGAGGCCTGGAACAGATCTCATAACCCTCAGAAGGAACCAGCCCTGCCAGCATTTTGACCTGGACTTCCAGCCTTTAGAACTGTGGCCAATAAATTTCTATTGTGTAAACCACCAGTTTGTGGTGCTCTGTCAAGGCAGTCCTAGGAAAATAATGTATCCTCCTTGCATTGCCATCTGGACACTCTCTCAGGCAGGAAGCTGGAACATCGTAGAGCTCACTGAGCTTGTTTCCCATCTCTTAGGAATCACAGTCCTTTGTTGTCCGATGCCCAGGTCTTAAAAGCCGCCATCTTTGATTTCTGGTGGTGTTTGAGGTGGAAGGGGAAATCCAGTCCCTGTTCTCCTAATTGGCTAGACGCACACGACCTCACACATTTGATTCTTAATTGCATATGGTATCATCACAATCAGTTTAACCTCATGACTGTGTCTTGGCTGCCAATGGGGTCTTAAGCCCTGAGATCAGAGGCTGTGTCTAATGCTTCTCTGTACCAACCACGGTGCCTGGGCTGGTGCCCTGCACACAGTAGGAGTGCAATACACATCTGAGCTAAGCAGCATATTTTTGGTTCCTTGGACTCAGCATCCCGAGGACTGACTCATGATGGAAAATCAATGGATGCAAAATTTCTTATTCAACTCGATATTTTTAGTATGTGAAAAACAGCCTGAAACTAAAATAATTTTGTTCCTATCATGTTTTCAAAGAACTGACACTCTGACTAGTTCCTTTTAAAATTAACAGCCACATACGTATACAGCACAGAGGTGGGGAAAAAATCTTAGGCCCAAACAGCCCAGACTCTGGAATAAAATGAACAGCCTGTCACTGCTCATCTGGATTTCCTGCCTGTCATTTGTGTTTATCTCTCAGCTCTTTGCAAAGAAGGACGAAACGCTATTTGGTACCCAGGCTTTCCCTGACAAGGGCATGAAAGGAATAACAGCATCGCATCTTTTGGGTTTCATTCTGGAGATTCAAATCAACTCAGTTTTTTATTGTGCTGCTAAAGGAAGGTATCCACTGAGAGATGAAAGATACACAGAAACTCTGGTCTAAGCTTTTCTAAGTATGAGCTATTTAAGTTACATTGCTATTGATTCATGGCTTTAATATATCATTCACAAGGCAAGCAGGAATTTTGTCCTACTCTGAAAAAAGAGAGAAGAGGTACTTTCACTGGACCAGATTGCTGACAGAATGTGCCATTAACATAATTTTAGACATTTATTCAGCAATCATCAAGCATGTCCCTTCCTCAGGGCCTTTGCATGTACTGTTCCTTCTGGATTGTCCTCTCAGGTATGTACAAGGCTCACACCCTGACTTAATTCAGGGGCAGAGAGAAGCCTTCCCAATGACCCCATCTAGAAGAGCATTACAACTCCCCATTCTACTCCATGTGACATTTTTTTTCACTTACGCTGCTTTATTTTCTTTATATCAGTTGCCCTGCACCACCTGACAGTTAAAAATGTATACTCGTGTATATGCGCAAATGTTTATCCAATGTATGCATTTACTTATTGTTTATCCCCTCCCTGACTAGCATATATACTCGGAAAGAATAGAAATGTTTCCCACTATATTTTCAGCATCTAGAACAGTGCCTGGCACACAGTATGCATTCAATAAACATTTGTTGAATGAATGAACAATTATGGCTGATTTCCTGCTCTGTGTCAATGCACTGGAGGGGTTTATATGAATCATCCACTCCTTACTCTCAAGTTCACCTTCGAGGAGGGCAGGCACAAAAATCCAGGGCTGGGGAGCACAGCAGAAGAATGGATTAAATAATGTATTTTGAAAACACAAAGGGAGAGGGCTCCAGAGAGGCGGTGTGGTTTTTGAGATGACCCTTGCCCAGCAGCCTGATGGGCAGACAGGCTGGGAGTCCAGCCTGAAGACACAGCGTTTGGAGCCCCAGGAGGGGCAGGCCTGCCTTGGGACAGAGCGGAGCCCTGCAAGGCTGGGTTTGTGAAGGTGAGAAGCGAGTTTTTGGGACCTGGTCATGGGAAGCCAGCAAAGGCTTTAAGAATTTATCTGAAAGGGGTTGCATAAGGTAGTATTTTAAAACCATCTTTAGCTAGTCTGTCTGCTATCCAGCGAACCTGGATGTCAGCATGCCATTGAACATGAACTCGTTAACATGGTGACCACGCTTATCTTGTTCCCCTAAACAAATGTACTGATACCTTTTCTCTTAGGAATTATATGCCATGAAAGCGTAGTGCCACTAATCAATAGCTTTTGCTATTTGCTTATTATTTCATTTACTTTTTTAAAAAATAGACTTACCTTACATGGGATCTTCTATTAGTTTCAGTATAAAAATGAACCTAGCACCTTCTTGAGGAAGTCTGGATCTGGTCACATGTGCCCAGTGAATTCCATGCAATCAATATAAGGACGAAACAGTGTGGTGGGCCATAAATCATAATATTCTCCCCACCTGAGAGGGAAATATTATGCTTATAGACTCTTGAAGCTTTGTAAACAACTTCCCATCTCACCCCATGCCTTCCCAGTGCATCCAGCTCATACAGTCCCCACAGTGTGTGGACAAGTGAGAAACTGAGTCCCAGCAAGAGGAATAACGGGTCAACAGCCAAAGTGGACTTGAGTCTGTTCAGAGCTCTCTCCTCCCCTCATCTCCATGGGGTAGCAGGCTGTGTCGGGGCTACCGGAAGCCTCTGCCCCGATGTGGACCCTGTGCTAGTTTGTCAGGTTTACTCAGAGTTTTGGGGGAGGCGGCGGTTGGTGGCGGAAGGGAGAGAAGAGTTAAGTAACTGAAGAAAGAAGGAGTACTGAGCATTTTCACGTTCAGATGAGGGACTCTGCTGAGTAGAACGTGAAGCATACTTGGGCTTTCCGCTGGGGCAGCTGTCCCAGGAAGGCCTGCTCTGGGAGGCCCCCTCCCTCTCACCTCTCCTCATGGAGAACTGGGTCCTGCAAGAGTTGGAGGTGCGGTGTCCTACCCACTGTGACTGGAACACAAACAAACACTTATTTACTTATTTTTAAATGGGAGTGTTTTTGTTGGACAAAGACGAAAGGAAATTCCAATGAGAGGACCTGGACTCTGTGGGAGACATTATAGCGCTGGCCTGTAGAAATAGGAACGGAGACCATCAGTGCTTTTAATTGCCTGGGAAACTATAGATCTTTTTTTCCTAAAAAAATGTTTTCCTCTTCCCCGCTTTTCCTAGCTGGCCTCTGGCACTGAGTGGGAGTGAATGATACTCAGTTCCTTGCTCACGTTCAGGCCTGTGCCAGGCCCTCTCTGCTGAGGGACTGACAGGGTGAGGAGTGCCTTGCACCCTACCCTTTCCCTCACCTCCCCCACCGCGGGCCCCTCCCTTGGTTTTAGGGTGTGTTTGTTGTGAGTGTTCTTGCCAAGCATGGACTGTTGTTTTATATGCCTATTTCTCTTTTCACTCTGTACCATTCCTTCAAGGACCATCCGTTATACAGACAGCCCCCGACTTAACGATGGTGTGAAAGCAATACACATTCAGTAGAAACCGCACTTGGAATTGTGAATTTGGATCTTTCTCCGGCCCCCAACATGCGGTGTGAGCCCTGCTGGGACGCTGGGCAGAGGCAGTCACTGCAGCTCCCCGGCGCCACCGCCCCCTTCCCCCAGGGGGAGCGGCCCCTACGCTCAGCGCCCCCCTGCACCCTGTATGGGACGGTTCTGCTTTTCACTTTCAGTGCTTAGTCCATAAATGACGGGACGCATTCCACACATTATCATAAAATAGGCTTTGGGTTACATGGTTTTGCCCGACTGTAGGCTAAGGTAAGCGTTCTGACCACATTTAAGGTGGGCCAGGCGAAGCTCGGATGTTCAGTAGAGCAGGTTATTAAATGCATTTTGGCTTTCGATATTTTTGACTTATGATGGGTTTATCAAGACATGACCCCATTGTAAATTGAGGAAGATCTGTATTGTTTTTACATCTAACCCATTATTTCTAATGCAACCTTGAACTCCACCATGTTTTCTTACCGTGGGGAGGCTGTTTCACAAGGAATGTGACAGTCTAGTCCAGTAGAGTTTTATATATAGATTTAACTCTTTGTATTTCACCAATGTGGGGATCATGCAAAACTTGCCCCTGATATTATTAGACTGGTAAGATTACCCTTGGTTCAGTACAGTAGGGAAGAGCGGGCGGAGGTGCTGACTTTGTCTTTCTCTGCTCACTTAACTCTAAGGTGTTCAAGTGGTTCAAGTGCATTTTAAACAGACTGGTCATTCCAAGATGCTCTTTCAAAGTTAGTTCTCCAGGCTGAGCCCATTCAAAAACACTGCTCAAAAAATTAGTGATGTCTCTTGTACTGTTACATTCAGGAACAAGGAGCAGGCATTGTAATAATCCATGGAGCTAGTGATGTCAGCCGTGGGGGATGTGTGCTGCCAACTGCCTGTCCAAAGATGTATATATCATAGCTGAAGACTCTTACAGACTTCTCTCCCATGCTTTTCTTGGAGAGGAAAGTCTCTCAATAGGCAGAGTGACTCACAATTTAGTTTTGGAATATGATACAGGAAAATCAGGATAAACAAGTAAGAGTGTTTAGTTCCCCTGGATACATATTGAGCTAAAAATATGAAAAACCAAAGAGATAATGTTTTATACATGATGAGAGCTATTTTAAGTAGCCAACAATATAATTTTAATGCATTTAATTTTTCAAACTATGCCACAGTCTCCTGTGTGGTAGAGCATGGTTTTGGCATTTAGAATGCGGTGTCCAAGTCTCCCATATGTTGGTTATAATTGACCCAAAAGTTGGATAAGGGAATAAGAGGGTGTGGGTGGAAGAGGGAACTTAGCTTAATGTGTTTGTTTTTACCCCAAACACCACAGCTGTGAGCTTGGCATTAAGCAATGAGAGACAAATAGGTAAGAAGGAAGTGAGCAAGAGGGGAGAGAAGAGAAGAGAAGGGAAAGGAAAGAAAGACAGAAAGTCCATGTGAACTTTTGAAATATAATCTTTCTCAATTCGGTACAAACACCTAATGTTTTGTTGACTGGTTCTTCCTATGCCTGAATATCAAGACTGTGCTAATGAGGAAAAAGCCCCTGAACTTGGATGGATAATAACACTTGGTTAAGAAAAATGGGCTCTGCACCCAAAGCTGTGTGACCTCGAGCAAGTCATTTTATCTTTCTAAATCATGTTTTTTCTCATTGGTTCACTAGGTGGGACAACTATCTTGCAAGTGGCTATGCAGACTAGGTAGGAATGCCATTGGAAATTGTCAGGTGCTTTGTAAGTGTAAGAGATTCTTACAAGGTTCAAACAAAGGCACACAGGTTTCCCCTGCTATCTGAAAGTAGTGTTCCTGTGAAACCTTTACTAAGCTGAAATGGTGTAAAGCACAAAGCAATTACCATTGCATAAAAGCAAAAATCATCTTTGGATTTCTTTCAGTTAGCAAGAAAACAGGTGCTAATATAGGTCTTTCATAAAAGAGGTCACATAAAGTGAACTTCTGGATGGGGGGGGGAACCTGTATCTTCCAGGAAGTTAACTGAGCGGATTAGGGATATGAAGCAGCATACTTTATTTGTCAGTACTCCTTCAGGATAAATTACGATGCTTACAAGGCTTCAGAGAACCTTACCAGGTGGACTGGGGCTCATGCTCCAGGGACTCGGTGCTTTCCACCTACCATCTTCACAGAACCATAAGTCAAAGACTCAAAGAACATATTAAATAAACAATGCCTCTCTTTCATCTTTCTCAGATACTCAGATCCTCAGAGATACATGTGAATGCGGAAGGACCTTACAGCAAGGAGGTGCTTCAAGACTGAGCCTGTCGGCTCATTCCATTTACAGTCCTGGACCAGATTAATGTGCTGCAAATCCCTCTAGTGTTCTATTTCAACTGGTTTCCGAGCCAGGGCTGTTATCATTTGGAACTGGAGAAGCGGCATCTCCGTCAGCACTCGGGGGTCACACACAGAAGGGCTCCATTTGTGTTTGGACGTTGCCCTTCTCAGTGGTGCTTTAAGAACAGCAAGATCAGAATTTTGCAATCCTCCACCAAAAGCCAGTTGCCTATTTCTTCTTGCCTACAGATGGAAGCTCTACGTGTCCTCTGCCTTCCTTGAATTTTTGCACAATTACTGTCTATTTGGCACGATTAGCATGATTGATACTGTCCTGGTATCTAATTTTCAGTACTAGAAAAAAACTTTAGTCCAGATATGTTGTGAATATATGCCTTTGTTGTTGTGATAGTGTGATTTATAAGGTTCATGTATTTGGTCTTTGAACCATTTCTGGCACAGAGCTCCTTGCAATTTTATCAGTGATGAGAACAAAGAGCTGTCTTTTGTTACGTTAACAAGGTGACTTTTGGACCTCACGTAAGGAAGGGGGCTGGTTGCCAGGAGAGCCAATCAAGTGATTAGAGGGCTGGAACTTCCTGTTCCATCTCCACCTCTGGGGAGGAGACAGGGGTTGGAGGTCGAAGCCATTGCCAATGGCCAGTGATTTATCAACCATGCCAATGTAGTGATGCTGCCATAAAAACCCAAAAGGACGAGGCTGGAGAGCTTCTGGGAGTGAAGGTGTGGAGGTGCTGGGAGAGTGGTGTGCCCAGAGAGCATGGGAGCTCTGCACCCCTTCCCACATACCTCGCCCTATGCATCTCTTCCTTCTGGATGTTTCCGAGCTTATATCTTTCTGTAATAAACTGGCAATCTAAGAAGTAACATGTTTCTCTGAGTTCTTTGAGGCTCTCCAGGAAGTTAATCAAACCCTAGGAGGGGGTCACGGGAACCTCTGGTCTATAGCTAGTCAGTTAGAAGCCCAGGTGACAACTTGGACTTGTGACTCAGGTCTTAAATGGGGCAGGGGCGGTTGTTGGGAAGAGTCTTGTAAGACTCAGCCCTTTACCTATGGGGTCTGACACTGTCTCCAGGTAGTGTGAGAATTGAGTTGAATTGCAGGACAGCCAGCTAGTGCCCGAGAGCTGCCTGTTGGCATGGGGACACCCCCCCAACCCCCATACATTGGAATTAGGTGCAGAACCTTGTAGTTGTTTACAAACTACTTAATGTGCCCTAAGTAGACACTGAGCCTGGTTGGATGGGAACTGTATCAGCTGGTACTGTGTGTGTCTTGACTCCATTCATCCTATTACAGGAAACTTTCCTTAACAATTGTCCTGAAGTCTTGCTCATTTCTTTACTTGACTGTTTAAATGGATTTTACTTCTGATTATAAAAAGACCATTTGCTCATTTTTGGACATTTGGAAATAGAAAAGTAAAAAGCAGAAAATGAAAAATTCCCATATTGCTTCCCACTGATTACATTTTGGTGTGTGCCTTCTGTTTGTCGGTGGGGGTGACAAAGGCATCTTGTGGCTGATGCCACTAGCGGCCTGAGGACACCCTTTCTCCCCATTTTCATTGCTGTTAGACGCTGGTTGTCTCAGGCCCCTCAAAGCCATGCACTGAGGGGAGGGTGGCTGGAGCCAACTCTCCAGATTTCCTGTTACAAGGTCAGTGACAGCCCCAGACTCTGGGCAGGGGCCCGATCCCAATGTCGGCGGGTGGGAGGGGACTTGTAAAACAAGCACGCGGGGAAGTGCCCCTTCTTCATCGGCGCGGCACTCCCTGCGCCATCAGGGAAGATAGTTGCCAGCACTGCGAGTGGGGGAGCAGGTGCACGAAGAGCACGTGCCTTCCTAATGAGCCTCTAGAATTCACCTCCGGACTTCCTGTTACAGCAGGTAACCGAGGCCTTCTTACTTAAGCCACTTTTAGTGTTTGTTACTTGCAGCCCAAATCGTCCTTACCCGTCACTCATTCATCTCTTACCAGTATACGGTGTGCACTTTCCTAACCATAAAGCAGTCTTCAAAAGCAAACCCTGCAAAACTGTCATGACCTGCTGGCCACCTCCCCTTCCCACAGGCCTCTCAGCTCCTCGAGTGCAGAGATGGGGTTTTTGTTGTTGTTGTCTGGTGGGGTTTCTATTTGTTTGTTTTGTTCTGTTTTCCTCATGCTCAGACCCATGCACAATATTTGACACAATGGAGGCACTAAGATTTTGTGGAACAAGGAAACTGATGACTGACTTACTTATTGACATTGAGTGTGCGGTTTTTATCCACAACGAGCCAGGTTTCCCAACATCACAGTGAGGATGAATGCCCCCTGGCCACCGCCCCCCTGCCCCCTGTCCTTTCCCTTCTGAACAGTCACACCAGGGATTGTTCAGTGCATGCTTTCCCTGCTGGGCTGGAAGCTCTGCATGGCGACCACAGCTGCTCTCAACCCTGAATTGAGCACTTTTCAGTTGTTCCACAAACACTTGTGGAATGAGTGGCTAAAAACTGAGGGGCGGGGATTCCTGGTCACCGAAAATCCAAACTGTCCACGAACTGATTCTGTGATCTGGACTGTAAGTGGAGAAAGAGGCGAGGAAGGATGATGTGGGGGAACATGAAGAAAGACGAAGGCCAAACGCAAGAATCCGACCTCGGCCTCCACCCTGGCTGTCCTGACAAAATGCACTGATGCGACACGTGCACAAGGGGGCAGGCCAGAGCTGCGGTGAATGCCAACCTGTTGGGTATTTTGATCTTCGGTAACGTTATTTTTAAATACTACCTGTTAATACGCAGTTGGTTTGTAAGTACACATTCTCTCACTAAAAGGTCTGGGAAGAGACAAGTCTTCCATAGTGTCACAATGAATTCCAGGAAGCACATTTTAATCCATGCTAAGTAGGAACAAAATGGGCATTTGAGGGTCCTTGTGTATGTTCTGTGGCCTTTTTGTAGGGGAATTAAATTGGTTTCCAAAAAGAAGCCGGAAGTTCATGGATTTCAGGCAGCCCATTCCCAAGGCCTGACCTTCACAGAACTTCTGTACTGAGCCTGGCTAAGGAACTGGAAGTATAAGAAGCAGGGATTTGAGTCGAGTTTCTCTAACTAGCTAGGTGGCTTTAAGTAAGTCATTTAGCATCTTTGGGATGTATATATTTTCTATTTGCAAAATAAAGGGACCTATTAGGGCCAACATTTCTCAAATCTGATAAAACTATGGATTGCAAGCTCTCTGAATTCTCCACTGGAGACTACAGGAGTAAGAAGAAGAAAGAGGGTGGGGAGGCCATAGAAACTGAGTCATGATTAACTAAGGGGGAGAAGGTGGGGAGGCGATGGGCCTTATTTTGGGAAAACAGTCTATGAGGGAATAAAAAAGGGTTCCTAATCAAAAACAGTGTTGGGGTATGTGTGTGTGAGAAGGAGAGGAACTGATTTGGGTGGCCAGAGAAGGTGAGATTTAAGCTAAGAGCCAAGAAAACCCCTGTGCCGCTCAGGCTAATTGGACAAGGCCTTTGAATTGCTTGCAGTCGAGGGCATCCTGACTGCCTAAGCCCAGGGCATACCAGCTACTCAACTAGCAAAGCACTGCTCTCATGGAGCGAACTACAGGGCTTGAAGGAGGCATAAAAAAAGCAAGAAATAAAGAAACAAGACAATTTTATATGTCGGTAAGGTCTTCCTTCTTGAACTTTGTCTGACTGAGCTAAGGGTTCCTTCTCCTTTGCACTTGGAAACTAGAACTTGGAAAATAGCTCCCATGTACCTCTGTCTACAACCTTCTAATTTTTTTCTCATGATTTTATTGATTCTCCTTAATTTGATTCTAGTCATGTTTTTGGTGTGTCTGTCACAAAAGCTTACTGCTAGCAGGCTTACTTGCTGTGAAAAATACACCATGCTTCTGGATTCACTGCCTCCCTACAAAGTGCATTTGAAATAGTAGATTGAACCATGCAGAATTGTAATTTTATGTGGTGTCAAAAATATCAGACATCAGCAATTTCATATGGTTCAACTCCTATTAGAATATCATCTTACATTACACTTACTTTAGTTCATCTCTGCTCCTAACCGTCCAAATGTATTGGTCACGGTTCCAGAGAAATTCCCTTTGTGGAACCTGGGCCCTCCAAGGAAATGCTCCTTTGTAATGAAATGTACCTTTGGTCACCTGACTGTCCCCTAAAGTAGTTGTGGGCAGCAAATTATGTTTTAAAAACCACTATGCAATGTGGCACTTGTTTGAATTTAGGCTTGGATACAGCATTTTAGTTTCATGTGTTGTTTTTTGGGGATACGGTTTCAAAAGAGTGATAGCTCATTAGTGTACGCAGGACCCAGGCCCAAAATTCTTGGCCGCTTTCAACAGACGCCATGACTGTGTCCAGTTGCCCATAAAGGGGGCAGCCCCCCGGTCCTCCCTCTAGGCCCCCTCTAGGCCCAGGAACGTGTTGGGAGAATCGTTTTCCTGACTCTGACTGTCAGGAGATAAAGCAGTGCCCCCAGGGGCCCACGCCTGCTGCCAGGACAACGCCCCTGGCCCCCACCCCACTCCTGTGTGATCTGCCTGGAGCAGTGAGAATCGTAAGCTTCTCTGGGCTGGGGGCACTCCTTCCCTTCAGAATGGCAAAGCAGCTGTAGATTTTCCTTTTCCTTTATGAGTCTGTGTTCTCTAGGTAAGGGAGTATGTTTCAGAATTACTCATTTATTTTTCATCTGGACGGAAACACTTAGTACCTCTTCGGGCTTCAGTTTTCTCACCTGTAAGTGATTTCTAACATCACTTTTAGCAAACACCATGTAGTTGACCCATGACTTTTCATTGGTAAGATGGTAATGTACCTATTATAGACACACACACACGCACACACTTTTATTCATAGATCTGATTTTGATTATAATCCCCCATGTAGCATTTCCATGCAAGATTCTCTTAAAGAGTCGAAGTAAAACTTCATATGGCCAGTACACGTTTTGTGAACAATTTCATTACAGTTCACCCAAGTTTCTTCAAACATGACAAAGGCGCTAAAAAGGACGACTTGAAAGTTCTGAGGGAAGTGGTTTGCATTTGGGAAAAAAAAATAGTAAGAAACTGAGTGATTTCTTAAGTGGTGAAACCTCCCTTTTGGACCTTTTCTTGAGTTTTAAAAATAGCCTAAATGGAATCTTACTCAACTTCCTACGAGCAAACACACCTTTGGGTGGAGAGAGAGCATGAAAAATTTCATCCTGAAGAATTATTATTTTTTTGGCGGGGGGTGGGTCTGGGGTAGAGTTAGCCTCAAGATAGAGGCTTCTAATTAAATTGCCTTCTCAACCAGAACTGCAGAGTATACGCTATAATCACCACAATTCAGTTTAAATCTGGGACGGAATGATAATTTTGTTAGTTCAAAGGTTTTTAAACTATGGCTCATAACTGCTGGATAGTTTCCAGTGAGTTTTCAAGCGTCCACAAGGAGTGTGTATTTGCTGGGAGACCAGGGGACTCACAGCAACTGAGTAAATATGAAAGATTTCACCTTCTCAGGAAGTTTAAGTAGGTCTCGATGATCAGGAAGTGCTGTTGTCCTCTTTCTGGCTTGCAGATGATGACAAATCCACCACAAATTATCAGGGGGTGGGGGGAGTTTTGAATGCCTTTCCTACTAATGATGACAGAGTTGCCTTTATGCACCTGCACCCTTCCCAGTTTATCTGCAGGGCAAGATTGGGACAAAATGCTGACCGCTGGAGTAGTAAAGAGGAAGAAGGGGAGGCAAGTCCAGCCCGCGGCCGTGGCCCCCAGCTCTTCAAGCCGAGCACCCGAGCCAACCAGGCAGAGGCAAACCGGACCAGTCGCTCATCCATTCATTCAATACCATTGATGAGGGCATTGTGCTGGGTGAAGGGGATGCTGCAGCGAAAGGTGCACAGGGTCAAGAAGCTCACATTCTCGGGGGAGCAGACATTACCGGATAGACCCTCAGTACTATGTGACTAAAAACTGTAATGAGGCTGTGATAGAAAAGTCAAGTTTTACTGAGAGCACAGAAGATGGGGACCGAGCCCAGTCGAGCCGTGGGCCCAGGGAAAACTTCTCTGTGAGAGAAACATTTAAGCTGGAATTTCAAGGATGAGGAGGAAAGGAGACCAGGCAAAGTGTTGTGGGATCAGCCTTCCAGGCAGAGGGACTAGCACGTGCAAAGTCCCTGAGGCGGGCAGGAGCTTAGCTCTCTTAAGGAACAAAAATGAAGCTTAATCTGTCTAGAGCAGTGGTTCCTGAAGTGTGGTCCACAGAATCCCGGGGGTCCCTGCTGTTTCTTTCCCATTTCAGGAGGTCTGCAAGGTCAAACGGAATTCACAACACGGAGGTGTTATTTGCCTTCTTCACTGTGTCAACACTTACACAAATGGTGCAAAAGCAGTGGTGGGTTACCTACTGGTGCCCTGCTGACGGTAAGGGTGCCAATCCCACCAGAACAAGCAAACGCTGGTTTTTACCACCTCACACTCACATTGTAAAAATGCCTGTTCATTTAAGAATGTCCTTATGAAGCAGTAAAAATCATTAGTTTTATGAAATCTCGACCCTTGAATGCATGTCTTCTTAATATTCTGTGTTGCTATATATTTTAAAAGTATAATAGGAAGTTTATATAAAGCACTTTGACTACATACTGGAGTATGAAGATGGTCTCAAGGAAGAGCATGTGTGTGGCTGAGTTGACATTTTCTTGAAAAGGAATGAAGGATGCCTGTCACTTCAAGGAAAGCACTTGACAATATTCATTGCCAATGATGAGATTCAAGCTTTCATGTACAAATTTTAGAATTTTGGGACACTTGTTTCTGCTACCTTGATCTTGATATCTTTCCAATATTTGTGAATACTTTCTGAGAAGACTGATGGAGATAATACTACAGGTAGCTGTCAGACAATGTATCTTCTAATTTTTCCACAAGGTTTTATCAAAACCTCCTTTGTGAAAAACTGTTTTTCATCTATAAACATAGATACAAAAATTATCATTAGATTAGAACCAAACACCATATCAACAAACCAGTTAGAGTTTATTCAGGAGTGCAGAAGTATTCCAGCATCAGGAAATTAGTTAGTATGTCATAAATTAAACGAGAACATTAATATGATTTCATCAATAGATGCTTAAAAGACATTTGACTAAATGTATCAGATATTCCTAATAAAGCTCTAACTAAAATATGACTATAAGGAAACCACTTAAATATAATAAAAATATTTCCAAAAAAATCTTCCATCAAATGTCTTAATAGCAACACCAAAACCATTTCATTTAAAATCAAGGAAAGCCTGTTTGACCATTACAGTTTGACTTTGTCTTGGGAGATCTAGGGAATAAAATAAAAAGAGGAAAATGAGGAACTGGAATAAACACTTGAAAAGAAGAAATAAATACTACGCTTTTTTGCTGACGATACGAAGATCCAAGAAATTCTGTTTTTTCTAAAGCACCAGAATAAGAGATACTAAGAATCAGACGATATAAGATAAATACACATAAATTATTAGCTTTTAATTATTCTAATAATAAGCATATAGAAATGGAAAAGGGAAAATATTAAAATAGTGAATAAAAATATTAAGAAATACAGTTAATAATAAAGGTTCATCTATATGAAGACAACTAGTCTTATTAAGGGTCACAAAACAGAGTCTGCAAATGGGAAGATATGTCGTTAAAACTACAGTTGCACAGTTTTTAAGGGGGGGAGGGGAGAACACTGGATAAAATGATTTTAAACTTCATATGGAAGAACAAATGCTCAAGAATAGCCAGGAAAAGAATTAAAAAGCCAGAAAACAAATGCTCAAGAACAGCCAGAAAAAGAATGAAAAAGCCAGGAAAAGAAAAAAAACAGTAATGGAGAAATTGCTTTAGCATACATACATCAGAGTATATTGTAAAGCCATTATGAAAAAAATCTGTTATTAGTATGAGGATGAGAAATAGATCAGTGGAAAAGGAAAGAGACTACAGAAATAGCCTTCTGTCTGTGAATTTCATATACATTATATATCAAACGCGGTAGTTCAGTTTAGTGGGAAAATAAATTATTTAAAAAATGATGCCAGTATAACTGGCTATCCATCTGAAACAAAATAAAATAAAATTTCTATATTATACCATATACAAAAATACATTCCCCTGAGATTAAAGTCTTAATGGTGAACAACAAAACGGAAAAAAATAGCCCAGCAATATCTAGGAGACTTTGTGTACAGCCTATGGACAACCTTAACAAGATGTTAAGATGCTGAGACTATAAGAGAAAAGATGTATTTGACCACATTAAAAACATGTATGGAAAAAGATGTAAATAAAATCAAAATACAGATGAGAGATTTGGGAAAAATGTTTAATTCATTTATATAATATAAGAATTAATTACATAGGGATTAATACTGGAATTAATTTATATGATATGAAAAGATTTTATAAATTGCAACTCAGTAGAAAAATGACCTAAGAATACAAAAAGGCCATTTATAGAAGCACAAATCCAGACAGCTGACAAATGTACAAAATGATGCTTGAGTTTATCATAGTTGGAGAAATGTAAATTAAAATAATAACAAGATATCACTTCACTATCAGCAGACCAGTCACAACGAAAAACAACTACATATATTATTGGTGGAAATGTAAATTTCAAAGCATTTGGGGAAAGAAAGCTAGCAATATCTATTAAATTTTAAAACGTACGTATTCCGAAGAATAGATAAGTAAACTGTGGTATGTGCATTTAATGGAAAACTACTCAGATATAAAAGGAAGGAACTGAACTATTCTACATCCAACAACATGGTTCAATCACAAAAACATTATTGGGACAAAATAATTCGGACAAAAAAGAGTCTAGACTGTATGATTCCATTTATGCCAACTTCTAGAACAGGGAAAACTGAGTTACAGTATTAGAAAAAATGTCGGGATGTTTATAGCACTATTCAGAGCGGCAGAGACAGAGAAACAAAGTGAATCCTCACTAACAGATTGGGGGATGGTGGTCCACATCAAGAACTAGCCAATGAAGAGAAAAGATTAGAAGTATACCAATTAGCTTGGAAGGATTTTTCCAAGGTATCATTTATAAGGAAGGTGCAGAAAAGGATTAACAATATAATCCCCCGTTTGTGAAACAATGACCCTCTCCGCATAGACCTACATACATGAGTGTGTGCACGCGCATTGCAAGACCCCCCGGTGGACACATGGAACCATGGCTCGTATTGAACCCTTTATATTCTATGCTTTTCCTATGCGGACATACCTATGACAAAGTTCAATTTATAAATTAGGCACAGTAGTGATTACCAAGAATAATAATAAAATAGAAGAATTATAACACTATACTGTAATAAAAGCTATGTGAATGTGGTCTCTCTTTCTCAAAATGCCTTGCTGCCCGGTACTCACCCTCCTTCCCGCAATGACGTGGGATGACAAAACGCCTCCAGGCTGAGACGAAGTGAGGCGAAGGGAGTAGGCAGTGGGACGTAGGGTTAAGCTACTGTTGACACTAGGATCATCTACTAGACTGCAGCGGGGGCGGGCAACTGAAACCTTGGATGGAGGGCCTGCTGTGTGTGTATACGCATGTGTATGTCATGTCTGTATCTCATTATATGAATGTAGAGGAAATTATGGAGAGATGCATATTAGGCATGTCCACATGGATTCCAAGCAAGAGGGAGCTTCCAGAGGAAAAGCTGAAAGAGAAAAGACTGAGCTACAAACAGCAGTATACACAATATGATTACCCTTGTGCATTTGTGTATTTAAAATTTATATTTACAGAGTATCAGTCAAAGAAAATGCTGTCCATCTTGTGGACAGTTTGATTTGACCCTCGGGCTAAACTAGACCTTTGGACTCATGTATTTGGACTACGTCATACTGGCCCTTCTTCATTCCCACGGAATTGAACTTCAGCCCTCTCTAGTTCACAGCGAAGAAATTAAAGCTGTAAAGTTTAACTGACTTGCCCACGTGAACACGGGCAGGAAGCCGCAGAGAGCGGACGCGCGCCCAGGCAGCGCAGCTCCACGGGCCCCACGCACATGTTTGCTAAATGCCTTCCGAGGTTCTTGTCTGAGGCGCAATGTAACGGAGTGCTGACAAGCTCAGCAAGCCAGGGACATAAGAGTTGAATAAACGAAATCGAGGCCCAAACAACTCCACATCTGAACACAAATGATGTCAAACCTTTCAATCCAGACAAGGATCCTAGCCGGCACTTGCGCGGCTCCAGCTCACTTGCCTCCGCCTAATTCCCGTGCGCCTCTCCGAGACTCAATTTGCTCATCTATAAAGTGGGAACGATCCTTTCCCTGCCCACTGCACAGGTTGTGGCCGGCAACGACAGAGACCCCACCACGCTATTGCTGGTGAAACGTGCATGTGCCTGCTCCCGGAGTTACCCACGAAGGAATAAGCAGTTAAATCCTGCAGAATTGGACATGATCCCATGGACTTGGCCTGCCTACGCCCATTGCTGGAAAATCCCGTCATTCTAATTTTTGCTGGGCGGCTGTCGGCAGGTGGAGGCGCCTTCGTCCATCACGCTGCTCCTGTGCGTATGTGGCTCGGGGAAGTGCCTCCAGGGCTAGAGCAGCGTTTCTCTAACTTGGATGTAGACACAGATCACCTGGAGATCTTGCTACAAACGACATTTGAACGCAGCTGGTCTAGCGTCTCTAGCAAGCTCCCAGGTGATGCCCGTGTTCCCCGGCCCACACACCTTGCAGGACACATGGTGAACAAACAGGTCAGCAAGACTGAACTGCACCGTGATGACTATAGGGCACCACACGCCAGCGTCACTGTAAGCATTTGAATCCTGGCAGTAGCTCTGTAAGGTGGGCTGACGTCCACAGCCAAAGACCACCAAGAACACCTCTGGTCACACAAAGTCTGATTTATTCAGCGGGCTGCAGGACACAACACATACCAAGGAACCATGAGGGAGTTGTGGGGCTCATTACGGGATTTGGGCTGGTGCTGGGGGGAGCTGCAGGAGGGCTAGAGGTGGGGTGTCCATTCTACTTGGGTGTTGCACAGCCACAAGGGCAATTTGACGACAGGGCATCTTGGAAATTTTTTTTTTTCCAGGAAGACAGAGGATTAAAGTGCATGGAACTGCCAGCACAGAGAGGAGTAGTCTCACGAGGTAGTCAGAAGAGCGGGACATGAATTATGTTTGTGCTTGCATGGTGTCCTGTCCTTGTTTTGGGTCATATGTGGTCACAAGTGGCCTTGTGGCTCGTTTGTGCCAACAGTTATGGAATGACCTTGTCTGATACTGTTTTTATTCTGTGAGTGATATTTCTGTTCCTTTAGAAACACCGTGGCCAGTGCTATCCAGACCTGGGAAGAGTTCCTCATGTTGGAACAACTTCCCTAGATTGCTCTGAGTCGCTCCACGGCGCCTGAGTCTGGCCAGGCCTGGCAGTGCCATCACTCCAGGGAACCCTGAGCCTGGACTAGAACTCAGGTGGGTCCTGGGCCCCATTTCTCCCCTTGAGAGCTCTCTCTGAATTTCTATCCCGGGGACGTCTCTACCTGGGGTTGCCCTGATGCCCCGAGGAGCTCAGGGACTAGGGCCCTTGTGGTCATTTGTGGCCCTGAGTCTGGACACTGCTTCTAGTTCCCACTAGCCGTTCAGTGTTTCTTGTGCAGAACTGTGAGACTAGGTGCCAGAAAGGTGCTGACAGGTTGATTTGGGGTTACTCAAACTGTTTTTTTGTAAACTTTTGTTTATATTTAGTGTTTTATTGATTTTTAATGCATATTTTAATTTTTATTATTTTTTTCAGCTCTAATGAGGTATAATTGACGAAAGCCTAAGATAAACACGTATCATGATTTCTATATGTATACACTGTGAAAAGAGTCCTCTCTTCTACACATAACACATCTATCACCTCACATATTTGCTTTTATTTTGGTGAGAACATTTAAGGTCTCATCTCTTAGCAAATTTCAATTATGTAACACAGCATTATCAACTATAGTCACCATGTTGTATATTAGATCCTCAGACCTTATTCGTCCTATAGCTGAAACTGTACCTTTTTACTCACTTCCCATTTCTCCAGCTCCCACCCCTGGCAACCACTTTTTTACTCGCTGTTCCTATGAGTTTGACATTTTTTAAGATTCTGCTCAGACTGTTTGTATAATCTGGGCCCCACAGAAAATATTTGCCTGGGACGCCATACCTCCAAAGATTGGACCCATCCCAGGCTAGCTGACAACTGCTGGGGGCTGTCTTTCACCCTCTCGATTATCACCCGTTATGAAGAAGAGGAAGCTGAGGCTCACAGAGGGTAAGCAGGGCCCTTGGAGCCCAGGCTGGTGGGCGGAGCCCGGACTCAGCGCCCCGGTGCGCCTGCTTGAGGCCGGTGCTGTAACCCACGCCCTCCCTCAGCCGCCTGGCCAACTCCCAGAGCACCGAGCGTGACTCCAGCCCCGCCGTCTGCGGTCTGTGCACTGCAGACATTTCCAACACTGCTCCTGCTTGTCAAACTGATTAAATGGTCTTTCATTTCTTTTTTCCCCTGCGTGATACTTGGAAATCATGCATCCCCACAATTTGCTCCTTTCCTCCTTCCTCCCTCTGTGTCCTTGGGACTGAGACGGATGCCCCAGTCCAGACCTGTCACGGGATGAGGGAAGCACTCCAGAGCGGTAACTTTGACTTTATGTGAGCACCAGGGACCGTGAACAACTGAGAATGTTCTCCCAAATGGCACAGGGACTGTGCAGATGGCGGGGGGTGGGGGGGGGCTGGGGGTGTGAGGTGAGCGGTGGGCGGGAAAGCCATATGTGTTAAGGCTTCTATTATGGGGTCAGCCCACACTGCGCAGTCACCCTCCCACTGATCGCAAGAACTAGAAACCGAGGGAAGTTGGGCCATGTCGAGGAGGCTCGGAGTCTTTCAGCAGAGAGGAAGCCTTGTCGCTTTAATGGGATAAGACCTGGTCGGAGAAGATTTGAGGACACAAAAGCATTAGGAAGGCTGCTCTGTGCGAGTCCAGGGGCCAATCCGCCCTGCAGGGCAGTGTCTTTAATGGAAAGAGCATGGGTGCTGGGGGGACTCCCAGCCCCGCGGGGGTATTAGCTGTGACTCCCTGTGAAAGTCCCATGGGCCCTCTGCACCTCAATTCCCTCATGTGAAGAGCGGGGCAGTAGTTCCTTCCTCCAACAACCGTGAGGATGAAGATGCGGTACTGTAGCCGTGGTCAGCATTCTGGTATCGTAGACAGTCTCATCAAGGACACCCTGAGGTCACGGGCTGGCTCTCCCTGGTATCTCTTTAAAAAGTTAGGGAAATCTCTCCCACAATGCATATCCAAAAAATACATTTTGCACCCGCTTCCTATTTCCAGCAGGTACCATCCCTGCTAGAAGTACAGCTCAAATGCCGGGCAGCCTGCGGTGTCAGAGCCGCTCCTCTCAGTCTCCTGAAAGCCCGCAGCGGCCAGCTCAGTGGCGAATCTGCCCAAGTTCACTCTGTTCCTTTGTAAGTTTCTCCACACTTGAATACCTTCTTTTCCCTCTTTAACATTTTACTTATCTCTCACCAGTTTTTCTGACACACCTGCAGGAATATTCTAGTGCTGAGCACACCCTCTTGCTTCCTTCCTTGCCCTCGGAGTCTCCGTCCTGAAGGCCTGCTGTTCCGAGGGCCACTGGGGCGTGGGAAGCGTAGTCAGCACCCTCCTTCTGGGGTCAGATGTATCTAGGTTTCAATCAGTCTCTACTGTTTACCAGTCATCTATGTGAGTAAGTCCTGTGCATAAGGTGGGTGTGACATTAGGACCTGCCACACGGAGCTGGTGGGAGTCATGGGGCCCAGTGGGGAAATGCTTGGCAGGGCAGCCCAGGGCAGGAACCCAGGACCCAGAGCAAGGCCTCCTCTCCTGCCAGCCACCTTGTAACCAACTTTCTGGCCGCCCTACCTTGTCCATTTTGCATGCTGTTGCCAACTTCTGTTTCTCAAGTTTGACTTTTATCATGTTGTCCTTCTACTCAAAAAAATCCTCAGAAATCCCCCTAGATGAGTCTTGTGTTTAGAGTCCTTCAGGCAATAGCCTCACAATTCCCTCCCTCTCTCTTCACGCACTCCTCTGCCTCCACATCCCTGCTACTGTCTCCAAACTTCTGAGGAGTCTGCAAATATCTGGAGATGCCAATAGGACCGTGACCCAGCCTCAGACTCGTGGGGCGCTTGGTTGGGTCACCCAGGGTCCAAGGGAGCCCAGAGGGAGAGATGAAGCCCTGGGAAGCAGAGATCTGAACCGTGTCTCCACGTGTGAACAGGGCTTCAGCTCGGGGGTGTGCAGGTCAAGAGACGAGAGTCCCTGGGGTCAAAGAAGGCTGGAGAGGCTGAAGTCTGGGGCATCAGTGGGGCGGTGAGAGGTGGTGCTGGTGGCACCCGGCTCCTGGGTCAGCCCAGGGCTTTGGGTTGCAGCCTGTAGGCACTGGGAAGTTCCTGACCATTCTTACACAAGGATGTAGCTTCATGCAATTTTCAAAGAAAGTATCAGTTTAATGATCATACAAGGATTTCATGGTTATTATAGAGAATTGGGAAAATATAGAAAATACAGAAAAGTAAAAATTAAAAAATTCTGTGGCCCAGGGACAAATATGGACACTATTGTATTTACTTCTTGTTTTTCCCCTGTCTTTCATAAGAGCTCTCTTCATTTAATCCTCACAAGTCTAGGCTGTAGACAACATTATTGTTCACATTAAGAAGCTTCTCTGGGTCAAGGAAGCGCTAAGTGGCAGAGCGGGACCTCAGACCCCTAGGCCTTGCTGCTGCCCGGCGGTTACACAATCAACTCACACACACGTACACAGAGAGATGTCAAATTTTGTTTAAAATAGTTTGGCGTCCTAATTTTCTGAATTGTGGTTTTAAAAAGAATTTTGGTGGCGCATGATGGAGCTATGTAGGTGGGGAGCAGTTTAGAAGCTTGGTGGGAGGGAGACAAGCTAGATGGGCCCGCTCACAGCCCCCCCATAGTCAGCGTCTGCAGAGAGAATGAAGGCGAGGAAGGGCTGGCAGCTACGGAGCCCTGCAGCAGGCAGACACAGCCGGCCTGATGAACTTGTGTGTGTATGTGTGTGCACAAGTGTGGGTGCCCGCATATGTGCGTGCCTGTGTGTGTCTGTCTGGGAGACAGTCACGGAAAGGATGTAGTGCAGAAAAATCCTGAGGCTTCTTCACTGGGCCTCTGAGTGGTTGGTAAAGCCATTATGGGAGGGGAAATGTTTGGCAGACGAGGCAGGGGGTGAGTCCCTTTGGGACCTCAAGAGAGGGTGTGGCCCGCCAGGTGGCGGTTGGAGACACACGGGTGCAAAAGCACAGCAGAGCTGGCTGCACTGTTCACGCTGAAGTCAAGGGACATGAGGTTTCCTGGGAAGAACAGACAGAATAAAAAGAGGAGATGTTGCAGAGGAAGCTTGGGGATGCAGTCGGACGGACAGCAGAGCTGAAGGTTAGATCCGGGAGGGGCCAACAGAGCAGAGATCACAAAGCAGGCTGGGATGGGAACAGGAAGAGGCTGCTGGACTCGGTGCTCTGTTCCCCAAACCCCCATGGTGCCAGGCTAACCGCTCACCCACCTCTCAGAATCATTTTTACACGTTCACCTCCCGTTCGCTTCATTGTCCTGCCTCGCATGTGTGCCAATGAGTCTCTAAGGCCTATTCATATGCCCCCTACCCTCCCCCCCCCAGCAGGCCCTCCCGACCTGCTGGGCCTGAAGCGCTCCTCTGCACCCACTGTCATTTCCCATTTCCTCCCAAGAGTCCAGGTGTCTGGAGCAGGGTCCCTGCCTGCCTTGAAGCCCCACAATGCCTGATAACAGGTGCTGATTAATTAGTTGCTTATAACCCATAGCAGAGAGCATATTATTTTACTTGTATTGTTTGTCTTTTTAAGAATATATTTTCTCTACACCAGAAGCTCCCCTGCCCTTCCCAGCTGAGCCCCAGCTTTGCGAGTTCTTCCCAAGGCATATTCCCCCGATCGGCTTGGCATTTTGCTACTTGACTATTACACACGCAGCCTGGGAGCTGCAACTCGTCTTCTGTCCGCTCGCCTTTTCTCATTTGCCACTGGTCTCTGTCACTGCTGTCCCTCCACCTCCCTCACTCCCAGCTGAGTGCATTGCTTCCAACATGCCATGTCTACCTAACCAATGAATTCTTTGTAGGCGTTCACTAATCTGATGGGATTAAGATGGGTGCAAATCTGCTCAATCCTTCTTTTGGTACAGAACTCAGTGACTTTCCACCTGCCTTCCAGACCCTATAGTGGCAAGTGAGACCTTCACTTCACCTTGATTTCCTTTAATCGTTGTAGGTTCCATGTGAAGCCAGGAGCCCCCACATACATATTCGTGTATATGTATATATATGCGTGTATATGTATATGATGGGCAGCAGTAGTAGCTTGGACGACAGTGGTGTTGATAATAATTACCATCGTGTGTGTGTGTGTGTGTGTGTGATTAATAACTACCATTTTCTGAGCATTCTCTACATGCCAGGCACTATTAAACGGATTTATAGATGTTGCTTCATTTAGTCCTCCCTTCCCTGCCCGCCACTCTTCCACACCCTGTGGAATCTCGGGGTTACTCTTAAATCATTGCAATCCTGGATAGGAATTTTTGGCTTTCCCAGAGGGTGTGATGCAGGTAGACCCAGGAACTCTCTATGACCAGCACAGAAGCTTCGGAGAAAATTAATGGCAGCAGTGAAGTGAGATGACCCAATCCTGCTCCCTCTCTGTCTCTTGCCACCTGTGCCTCAGAGAGAGCCACCCGGGTCTGGAGGCCACAGGCCCGTCTGGGGAAGCAATGGCAATGACCTTCCCCCAGAGATCCAGTGCCTATGAAGCAGGGGTCTGGGACAGTATTCCGCTAAACAAGCAAGGCTTGATGGAGTTCTAATTGAATTAAAACGAGAATATGAATTTTAAGAGGGTGTTTCCTTAAAACGAATAAACGGTCTTCCCAGTCTTGATCCTTAAACCTCCAACTCCTGCCTCAGGCTGGGAACATTCCAACTGGAAAGTGGTAGAAAACCAATGGTGTTGATGTAGAAAAATACAAAATAAAGCAGTAAATACTCCCTATTTCCATAAATTGTTTGAAAAAGCATTCAGTTGAGGAAATAAAAAAAAAAAGGGAACTTTGCTGAGAAATATGACTGGATTTCGGGACCAGCAGAGATTAAATTTGGTGTTTAAGGTCAGTTAGGTGGCACAAAGCATTGGCAGACTGCAGGGTTCCGGTCCCAAGAGAAGGGACAAAGTAAAGCCTTTTAGGACATCCTAGGTTTCACAGTGCTGTTCCATTTTGAAAAGCCATAATACACACACTAAAATAAAAGGTGATTTGAAAAGTACAGCCCACGGGGAGGGGAGGGAGGAGAGAGGCTGAGGAGCCGGATGGCGGCGGGCGGGCTGTGGGCGGTGCGCGCAGGAGAGGCCAGAGCTGTGCTGCTGGGGGAAGCTGATGCGGGAGGCTGAGAGGTCTTGGTTGGGGCCGAAGGATGGCTGGTGTCTTGGCTCAGGCTGCTAAAACAAAACACTGCAGACAGGGTGACTTTCAAGGCAGCAGAAAGGTATTTCTCATACTTCTAGAGGCTGGGAAGTCCAAGACTGAGGCTCTACTTATCCGGCTTATGGCGAGGGCCGCAAGTTCCCTGGTGTCTCCTCTTCTCAGGAAACCGATCTTGTCCGGATCAGGGCCCTATGCTTGGGGGCTCATTTACCCTTGATCACTTCCACAGAGACCCTAACTCCAGATTCCCTCATGCTGGGGGCTAGGACTTGGACGTCTGAATGTGGGGAGGATACAGATGGATTAGTTTGCGAATGGCTGTAGGCTAAGAGAGGGGAAAGATGAGAGGACAGAGGGGGGGATGGCAGGAAAGGAAGAGGGGTCTGGGGTAGCCCGGTGTCAGGCGGTGGAGGAAGTGGACAATTTCTAAGTAAGCCAGGAGGCCAGTTTATCTGGTAAGTGGGACTGGGGTTGGAGTTTGAGAACAGTAAAGAGATCCAGAAGAACCTCCATGGGAATGAGATAAGGAATCACCTGGTGGCTGCCAGCAAAGGTGAGCTGACATCACGGCCACCCAGGTGCCAGCTCTGACATTGCCTTTTTATGGGGGTCTCACCTGACCGCCCCGTTTTAATTTTCTGCACAGCACGTAACCATATCTGATTAGTTTCTAATTCCTCTCCCAGGCGCAAACTCCACGGGACCCTGGATCCCACCGCCTTGCTCACTGCTGCACCGTTAAGGCTTAGGCACCGTAAAGCCAAAGAAGTCTCTGCTGGCTGCACAGGCACACGGCTGTGTGGCACCAATGAGGAGCATGTGACAATCTGCCAGGGTCACTCAGGACCCCAGGATCAAAACTGCAGCAAGAGAAAGCCTAGCCAGGCCCGCATGTTAGCAGTGTGGGAATGGCAGAGAGGAGCCCACAGGAAGGAAGGAGGGTGCTAGCGAGTGGGCTGCAGAGGTGGCAGCTGCTGAGGTCTGGCTGAATGAGGAGGCAGAGATGACAAGAAAGACAGGCAGGGAGGAAGGAAGGCTCAGGGAGGTGGGAAAAGAGGAAGCATTAAAGGGTCAAAAAGCAGGTTTAGTGGGAATAAGTAGGAGAGTAAGACACTCTGGTCAGAAGAAAGCCAGAGCGGGAGGTAGCTGAGCCGGCGAGGCGCTAAGCAACAGGTCCGGCCTGCATCCTGGACAGGAGGCTGCAGCCAGGCAGCAAGGTGACAGGTACTGAGGTTTCACCCATGGAGGTGCCTGAAGCAGGGCAGCCTTTCCTAACGTGTCCCAGCAATGGAACTCTGACATTGACTGGTGCTCTGTGGTCAAGTAAGTTTGGAAGACATGTGTTAGAAAATTGATTCACATATTGCAAGTATTTTACAAATCTTTAAAATACTTAAAAAGACTTCAAAAGGAAATACAGTGTTTCTCAGATTCAGTTGACTGGCCAATCCTTTTTATTTCCCTCCAGAAACATCTCTGGGTCTACTGTTCCCCAAGAATGGAGTGAGGTCCCCAGAACAGCAGCATACCCACTGAGAATAGTTTGGAATGCAAATTCTCAGGCCCCTCTCTGATCAGAAACTTGGGGCGGAGGCAGGAATCTGTGTTTTAACAAGCCTTCCAGGCGATTCCCCAGAATTACTTAGCTAGAAAATACTCTGGAGAAGACGGATCCATGTTCAAGTTTGGGGAAGCCTATTCATTAAGGGGCTAGCTAAGTCATTCATGTTAATGCTGAAGTCATGGAGTGTGACTGCAGATGTTGAAACAGAGAAGAAAAATGTGTGTCCAAGAGTAATGTGCACATTAAGATTGCAAAATCTAGTACTAGCCTAATTGATAAATCACATCAAAATATTAATGAAAATGACTTTGGATTGCCTATTCTTTTGGATTATTCATACTGTTATGTCTGTTGGCCTGATTCAAGAGCTGACTCCTCTCCGACATACTGTGCCAAGTTGTTGTGGGAGACAGGGAAGTAGAGAAATGGATTTGAAAATGATTTCTTTTCTCCACCCTTTGACAGTTACTGAAAAGTAATTATGAGGCTAAAAGGTAGACAGCAAAGGAAGGAAGAGACCATGATCACATAGAAGCTGTACCCCCAGCTCTTGAGGAACCCAAAATGCACCTTAATTACTTGTATGGTATGTGTGGCTATATAAACGCATATTTAAAAACTTATTTTAAAAGCAATTATTTGCAAAGAGCTTAACAAATCAGTCAGCTCAAGCATTTTACCCACGTCTATAATAAATGGTTGTTGGGTTAACACAGAAATTATTCAGAAGGTATCATTTTCAGGTGTTAAGAAATGTATTTGTCCTACTTCTTGGCAAAATAATTTGGAAAGGTGTTTACCATACATTTATAGTTTGCAGAAGAGCTGTCAAAAATACGTAACGTGCATACTTCGACTGTACAATGACAAAAAGTGTGAGTCTAAAAGGAATCTGGGTGTGTGTTTTCAAAAGTAAAATTTGAATCTAGTCTGAATCTTAAAATGCATTTGACTCAGAATTTTCTTTGAGAGAAAAAGAAACAAAAGACCCCCTTGAACAATTATGCAGAGCTAAATGATTGAGCTTTTTAAAGTGCTTAGTTAGAAATATTCTCAGTTTCTACTGCATTTAGACATAAAGGCATACCAGAAATGAAAGAATAACCTTGTGCAAAGATTTGCATGAGTACAGAGGCTTAGATGGAAGAAAAAAAGAGACAAGAAATGTCCCTGATTTCTTAGATGGGAGTTCATAGAACTACCATTGTGTCTCACTCATCCCTGTTTTTTTGCCCAACAATACTCATGACTGTTGGGGTCCTGGTGACTCACTGGTCATGACCTCTAGTAGCTATTTCTAAGGTGGGGGATGAGCTACGCTGGAAACAGGTCTAGATGAAGATCTGCTCTTCATATAGAAAACCACCTGCAGTTCTTATATGGCTAGTTTGACTTGCACAACCTTGGAACAATCCACTTCTCGTAGTTTGAGTCTTTGAAATACAGAACTGTCAGCCACAGAGGAAGGCTTAATTCTGAAATTTTGGCCCACATTTAGAGAGTTGTCTGTTTTCCCAAACTTCATTGGGGTATATACACCACAAATTCTGAAACCTGCCTTCTGCCGCAGGCTTGAAATGGCAGTTCTGATCAGGGAGAAGCTTAGGTCACATTGCTGGTGAATTCCCTTCACGGCTGTGAGATCCTGGACTCTCAGGCAAGAGAGCTGTGCCGGGAGCTGGCCCTCCTGCAGGAGAGGAAGGTGGATCTTCCTACCTCCCCGGGAGAGGGCGGGCAATGACTCTCCTGAGAGGAAAGCTGATAGAAGCACAACCCCATCTTTACAGCCAGTCACCACATCTTAAAATGGTTCTAAGGCTAAAAACCCTTAAAGGTCTAAGGATCCGGATGGAAATGTTACAGGGCCATACATCTAGCATTTTTTCACGTGCCTTATCTTATACAATTGGAACAGAACCCCCGAATCCTCTCATTGTTGATTTATCTCTAAATCACTCTGGCAGCTACAGATGGGCCCATCATATAGCACTTTTACATATTATAGTCAAGCCATTAATTTGTTTTCTGTGTTTCTTATAGAGTGGGGCATAGAGAAAATATTTTTTCATTTGGTAGGTAGAGGAAGTAACTGCACCCACCTTAGAGGGTGGCTGAGAGGATTGGAGGAGTCAATGTATGTGACGTTTATAGCACAATGACAGTGCTCATTAATTATTAGCTATCAGTAACAGTCATTATTAATAACAAGCCGGGGTGCCTGCGATTTAAGAGCACAGATCTAGAAGCCTGAGTGTGTTGTCCAAATCCTGACTCCACCGCTCACCAATATGCGGCCCTGGGCAAGTCACTTAGTATCTCTGTGCCTCGATTTCCTCATCTCAAAACTGGGTTACCAATAGTTCTGTCCTCTTTGGTGATGGATGAGGGTTCAAGGAGATGTTGTAAAGTCCTTGGGAAAAAGCCTGGCACATAGCAGCACAGTACTGGTGTTGTATATTTAATCCTTACAACGGCCTCTGAGGTGGTGGTCAGTACCTGCGTTTGTACAGGCAATGAAGCCAAGGCTTAGCATCACACAGCTAACAGCGGGCCCACAGTTCGAGGGGAGTAGAAGACCAGGTTCATTTCACTGCCCTACACGAGAGGGTCACATGGGGTCTTCAGCTGCCCAGCTCCCTGCCGGCACATGCCTCTGATGAAATGAGTTACCGCCTTTACTACCGTTTCTGATCGCTAACTGGCAACCCAGATGCTCTCAACCCACAGCATGTGGTAGCATCCTCGATGCTGGAGATTGACAGGGCTTTTCTGTACCGATTTGCTGAAACGCTCAGGAACACAGACCCCTTACATAACTGGAAACCTGGCAGCGAGTGGATTCTAACAAACCATGGTGCCTGCTTTCTCTGCTCTCCCGGCCCACAGCACAGGGGCAGATGGGTGACCCCGACCGCAGGTCTCTTCCAGCTGCCCCTGTTGAGCCTCAGGTGTTCCTGCAAAGGGGCCCAGGGAGATTTTTACAGTTGACTCAGACCTCCTCTGCCACCGAGGGTGAGGCAACCCTGAGAGAGGAAGAGACCACAGGCTACTTCAAGAATTCGCTTGCGAGTGTACACCGCTGCCATCTGCTGGATGGAATGGGCACCAGACCTGATCCCGTGTTTCTTTGCTATGTAATGAGCAAACTCGATTCCCATTGTAAGTTCAGAACCTAGAAGTTCATCATTTCATAGCATCAACTCCACAGGTCTGCATATTTTGGAAATCTCATGACAACTGTGCACAAAGGGACCTTCCCGTGAGTAATCAAAGGGTAGATTTTTGGCATGGTAAAATGAAAGCATCTTTGAAGCAACCTCCTATTTGGCATTATTAGTTCCCCAGATCAAATTTGTTCCTAAATGGTTGATCTAATTGGTTAGAAAAAGCCCACAAGCAACAGGCAAGGGCATCTGCAGAACCTGACCCTCTTGTCAATGGCAAAAGGTACTTAGAGGAAAGCGGAATCACTGCTTGGCTTTATTCTTGTGTTCTCTGAAATTCTGTGTCCATGTATCCAGCAGTTATTTATTAGGCACTTACCCTGGGTGTGAGGTGGCACGTTAGGAACAGAGAGAGCAAAGATGAACATAGTTCTTGCTCTTAAATAATATCATATGGGTATTTTACAAGCACTTGCCATGTGCCAGGCATATACATCCTATTACATCTCATTTAATCCTCAGAACAACCCTAGGGCCTATTATTATCTTATTTACCATTATCTCATATTATTACCTCATTTATAGTGACGAATACTATCTCATTTACGGTTCAGAAAGTCAAAGCTAAGAGAGATTAAGTAAACTACCCAAGATAATTAGAGAGAATGGGACTTGAAGGTGGGGTAGTGGGAGTGGGAACATGGAGGAGAGAAGTGTTGGCCACATGGACCAATGTAGCTTTCTTTTCCCACACAGTCTGGGTCTTTTGTTTTCCACACATTTTCTGTTCCATTAGCCACAGATTCCCAGCAAAGTGAAAGTGCTCCAAAGCACTAAGTGATGCCAGCAGGAGAGGCTTGGTAAAGATTTATCAGGAAGAATATCCCTTCCTCTAGTGAGCGCTTGAAATCTATCTAGTTAACATTCTCTTCAGTTCATAACTCTTCCTCTGAACAGCAGCCTCAGCATCAGAAGCAAGACCTGAATTGCTGTCAGTTCTCGTTGGATAGAAAACCAATCAGTATATTGGTCAGCCTGACAGAATGTGGGAGAGTGAATGATTTGCTCCGCATGAGCTAGGGGGCAATTCAGACATATGATCGCAAACCATCTCAAACAGTTTTTTTCCCCCTCTCTCTCCTGGTGCAGGAGTGGGGTGCCGGTGGGGAGACACCAGGGTGGGGTTGGCGGGCAGGTGAAGAACAGCGGGAGGATGAACGGAAGCTGGTGGCAGAGAAGAAAAGCAACTCTGTGCCAGGTGCCCACAAAGGTGCTCAGAGAGTATCTGCTGGACAGAAAGGCCCAGGAGTGCAGGGGGGACAGGAGAGTGGCTAATGGTAGGTCGGTGTTTGCAGCCAGCCTGCTGGGCTAGCATCCCTGCTCTGCCACTCATATAGTCTTTGACCTCCGGCAGGTCACATAATCTTTCCAATCCTGAGTGCTTTTTCCTGGAAGTTGGGGTTGCCTCACAGTGTTGTTTTGGGGGTTCAGTGAGGTAGTCCAGACTGGCCTCTACTACATGCATAAAGAGGCCAGAATTTGGGGGGTCCTCCCCCAAAATAACTCTTTAGGGTTGCTTGATGCTTCTTATTTGCACACTACTTTGCCATCCATGCTGTTATTTTTCTTCTCAGGAACCCCACAAGGCAGGATGGAGAGAGATTATTATTCTCATATTTACAGAGGCAATGAATCCCCAGGTCTCTTGGCTAAAATGTTTTCCAACCAGAGCCTGCCCTCAGGGTCACCCACATGAGAACTGCTAAGTAGAACACCAAGCATTCCATTTATGTATCAAACCCCTATGCAGACAGTGATATTCAAATGGTTGCATGGAAATAACTGAAACCTGAATTTCCTGGAAGGAGCTCCAGTCTGAAATTTCCTGGAAGGAGTACACCAGACAGGGAAAAAGCTATTAGAAAGCAGTCACAGCACACTTCTTTTTCTGAAATTCTCTTTCTAGTAAGTTTTGATGTTGAAAGAAAAACTGAATGCTTAATTTTAGATTATCTTCAAATTTATCAACTGCTGAACAGTCAGCCAGTGCCATTTGGGTGGTAAATACATCAGGCAAAACACTATTTCCTGGTTGCTATCCATGGTTGTGAAGCCCCACGGGAGGGGACGAGCTTTAGAGAAACAGGAACAAATGGAAAGAAAGGAGAAAATATTAGAAATGCCAAAACCAATGTCCACTTAAGTATGAAAATGCTGCATTGAGACAATGATAGGCAAGGATCAGTACAAAAAGTTCAGGACACAGATAGGACACATGTACTAAAACCTACCTCATGGAGAGAAAGCACACTTCAATAAACTCAAATCAGACCAAACTTTACAGTGTTAAGGTCCTTAAACGTTTTTTTCAACGAGTAACTTGCAATATTGTGCCAGTTATTTGCATGCAAATTGGCTTTTAAAAAGCATGGTTGAGCACCTAAGTTTTATAATCGTTTAATACAAGTTTATGATATTTTTTAACACAATTAATTTGCACTATAAGGCACAGACTTAATTTTGTTTCAGAAGATTAACCATGGGCCTATTCAAATGATGCATTCCAACCTAGCTGGGGATAGATAAATGAAACATTACAATGTAATTCATAAATGAAAAGGTATCCTGGATGACAGGCTAAGAGTGGGAGATCAGTGCCTGACACCTGGCAGAGGCTCCATCCACCATGGAGAGAAGGAATGACCCTGGTTTCCCTGGTGAACTCAGTTATGCAGGATGAGAATGGGGCTTATCATTGCTATTCATTCTGGCTACGAGAAATGAGGTAACAGGTGTAAAATCTACACAGTCCAGAATTCCAGTGTCTGTTCAGTTAACATGTCAGAAACCTAGGCTGAAACCAAGACATCCATTTGACGTGTCTCTCTTTCTCTCTCCTTGTTCACCCATAACCAATCCTTTTACTGCATTCTGCCAATTTGACCTTCTAAATGGATATTGAATCCTTCCATCCCTGTTTCCCCTGCCTCTGCCTGAACTCCATCTGTATCTTCTTTTGCCTGGATGACTGTAATCGTCTTCCAAGGGTCATGCTTCATCCACTCTGGGCCCCTCTGTTCACTGCCCACAGTAACACTGGAATTATCCTTTCGAAATGTAACCTGATTATGTCCCCCTTTTTTGAAAGTACTAATTGACCTGCAACTATTTGATTAATACCTGTCTCCCTGTCTGAATCATAAACTCTGGGACACTGGGCACTCTGAATACTTTTTCTCACCAACATGCACCCAGTACCTAGCACAGTGTCTTGTAAACAGCAGGGCACAAATAAATATTTGTGAATGAATGAACTTACTGAGTACCGACTGGTTATTCTTAAAAGATAATCTGTTTTGCTTTCTGTATGGTTCTCTCAAACTAAATTCATCAACAAACATAACATGATTAGCATCTAGTATGTTTTTATGAATGAAAAGCCGGAACACTATTACTGTGCCTGAGAAGACTGAATTCTCACTTCTGCATGAGCAAGCTATTAAAATAAGCATACCTACTAGCATCTGAACATTTAATTTCTATCTCCAAGGTGGTTCATCCTAAAGATGGAGCAAATAAAAGCTCAGGTTGCTTGGAAAATTGTAAATTGAAGTCCCAAAGAGGTGCAGAAATGCAGTTTAAAATCCCATTAAATAAAAGCTTTAGTTGACTGATGGTTCATGAACGTCCTTTGAATGACTCAAGAGCAGTGTAAACTGGGTGGGGCGGGGCAGGGTGTGCAGGGAGGTCTTAGCAGAAAACATCACATTTCAGAATTAGAAAACAATCGTTCTGATTTTAGAAACGTTGAGATGAGAAAGCATTTGTGCAAGCAACTTGCTCCTAAACCTAGAGCTAAATGGAAGTTTAATTTTCAAGAAATTCTCTGATATAATACGTCTTTTGATAATTACTTTTACATCTAAAAACAAATTGCCTTGGATAAATAATTGTATGCCAAAAGGTCCACAACTCTATTCACCAAATTGAATAATACATTTTCATCATCATCTAGCAGAAGTCTTATTGCAGCTACTTTCCTAGTACTTAGTATAATTTGTACAATAATTACTGAATATTCTCCACAATAATACCTCACATCAGAGTAATCAGAATGGTCAGTAAATCACTATTACTTAAATAAGGATGAACCAAGCCATCACTGCGCACCCCTACTAAGCAAGCCGTGGCAAAGAATTACAAACACAAAAATCTTACAGCTAGAAGAGAGACCTCTAGTGTGTGTTGAAGGACTTTATGTTGTGCTCCAGGCATAATTAATACAGCAACATCACTGCAGTCATTTTGAATACTGTGGTGGGAGATTTTTTGCCAACTATCATTCATGCTCAATTCATTTCAAAATTTCTTCCCAGCAAATGTATGATATTTTTGCCTAATTCGTTCCCTTCTTTTATAAACATATCGTCTAAACCAATGAAGTTTTCCCTGTGACGCAAAGTTTTAAAATTCAGTGATTACCTTAGCAACCGCATTAGTAAACACTAAACTTGTCATCATAATGATTGCTAACAATTGTTTCCATCAAGTAGTAGTAGGGCTCTTGGGCCAAACAGTCGTGGTCAATGTGCGGTCTCCTGAACACCACGCCCCTCACGGAAAGCCAAATGCACACAAACATAGACACGAGGGATGGATGGGCATATTGCCCATTACCCGGAAGACCAATGGATCCACTATTTCCAATTCACCAAGTAGGTCAGCTATTAGTTTCCACAGATTCCCGCATATGCAGGTAAATTCTTTGATGTAAGATCAGACTTTACACATCATTCTATGGCATCAGCCTCAGCCTTCAAAAATCCTCTATTTTTTTCTCCTCCGCCTTAAAAACACATTTGAGAGACACACACAGAAAATGTTTTTCTAAAAACACACAAAAGCACACAAAACAGCAGGTCTCTTAAGGAGTCTACTGCTGAGAAGGTAAAAGCATTTTGCTCATTTTTAATTTGCTAAAACAATCCAAGCATGCTTGGTACCCAGAGGGTATTCTCAAATAAACTTGTATCTCTAGCTGCCAGCTTAGTTGATTGAAAACGGAAGGCAAACGTTTCTTAAAGAATGAGTATGTTAAACTGTTCTGTCTCTCCCAGTTCCACCAAGGACACACACACACACACACACACACACACACACACACGAATCCAGGATTTGCTTGAAAGCAGCCAGTTCTATGATCTAAAAGGTAATGCAGCATTTGTACCAAATTAGTTCTGCCCACTGCGGTGCACCTCTCAGCCAGGAAGCCAGCGCCACGGGGACGCTGGACAGGCGCTGCGTGCTGTCCTCCACGCACAAAGCCGGCAGCCCCATTTGCAACTTTGCTAACTTAGCTGGCTCCCGCCCAGCCGGCCCCCGAAGCACAGTCACCGTGAAAACGTTTTGGTACCAGAAAACCATTTCCACGACAGTGCAAGTGTTCGAAAGCACAAAGGCAGACACTGGCGACCCGCGACGCGCTAGCTAGGAAGTTTCGGCACTCGGGGCGGCTGGGCGGAGCACGCGTCCAGGTAAGGGATTCCTGCCCCAGGGGTCCGGTCGCCTCTTCCTGGGGGTTTTGGGGCTCGACCTCACTTTGAACGCTAATTCACCAAAACGTGCCCCCCGCCCCGTTCTCTGTCGGGAGGCGCGACTCCGTTTCCCAGCCAGGCCCCTCTCGGGGGCGGGAGAGGAAGCACACTTCACGTTTCAGCAAGGGGGCGGCGGCGCCGGAGGGTGGGCAGGACAGATGCCGGGGGAGCCCACAGCATCCCTCCCGCCCGCCGCGGGGCCGCGAGCGAGGGTTCAGGCCGCGGCCGGCAGAGGCGGCCGGGAAGCTGCCCCTTTAAGGGGCGCCCGGCCGCCGGCGGGGCCGGGAGGGATGCGGCCCCGGACGGGGCGCCGCGCTCGCCCCGCCCCCGAGGGGACTCCGGATCGCGAGCGCGCGCCGAGCCCCTTCTCGGGGGCGGGGGAAGGGGAGCGAGAGCTTTTTACAGAGACGCGGAGCGCTTGCCCCGAGAGGGGCTGGGGCGGGGGCGGCGGCCGCGGCTTTGGGGCGCCGGGTGGGCGGAGGCGGCGGGGCCGGACGCGCCCGGCCGCAGACGGACGGCGGACAGCGCCGGGGCCCGGCCGCCGCGCACAAAGGCGAGCGGCTCTGTAAAAAGCTCTCGCTCCCCTTGT
>JAQQAC010015530.1:5995541-6034496 GCA_029783875.1 Phataginus tricuspis | reverse complement strand
TTTTTCCGCCTGGCTTATTTCACTGAGCATAATACCCTCTAGCTCCATCCATGTTGTTGCAAATGGTAGGATTTGTTTTCTTCTTATGGCTGAATAATATTCCACTGTGCATATGTACCACATCTTCTTTATCCATTCATCTACTGATGGACACTTGGCTATTGTAAATAGTGCTGCAATAAACATAGGGGTGCATCTGTCTTTTTCAAACTGGGCTCCTGCATTCTTAGGGTAAATTCCTAAGAGTGGAATTCCTGGGTCAAATGTATTTCTATTTTGAGTTTTTTGAGGAACCTCCATACTGCTTTCCAGAATGGTTGAACTAATTTGCATTCCCACCAGCAGTGTAGGAGGGTTCCCCTTTCTCCACATCCTCGCCAACATTTGTTGTTGTTTGTGTTTTGGATGTTGGCCATCCTCACTGGTGTGAGGTGATATCTCATTGTGGTTTGAATTTGCATTTCTTTGATGATTAGTGATGTGGAGCATCTTTTCATGTGCCTGTTGGCCATCTGAATTTCTTCTTTGGAGAAGTGTCTATTCATATCCTCTGTCCATTTTTTAATTGGATTATTTGCTTTTGTTTGTTGAGGTGTGGGAGCTCTTTATATATTTTGTATGTCAACCCCTTATCAGATATGTCATTTATGAATATATTCTCTCATACTGTAGGATACCTTTTTGTTCTACTGATGGTGTCCTTTGCTGTTCAGAAGCTTTTCAGCTTGATATAGTCCCACTTGTTCATTTTTGCTTTTGTTTCCCTTGCCCGGGGAGATATGTTCATGAAGAAGTTGCTCATGTTTATGTCCAAGAGATTTTTGCCTATATTTTTTTCTAAGAGTTATATTGTTTCATGACTTACATTCAAGTCTTTGATCCATTTTGAGTTTACTTTGGTGTATGGGGTTAGACAGTAATGCAGTTTCATTCTCTTACATGTAACTGTCCAGTTTTGCGAACACCAGCTGTTGAAGAGGCTGTCATTTCCCCATTGTATATCCATGGCTCCTTTATCGTATATTAATTGACCATATATGCTTGGGTTTATATCTGGACTTTCTATTCTGGTCCTCTGGTCTGTGGGTCTGTTCTTGTGCCAGTACTAAATTGTTTTGATTACTGTGGCTTTGTAGTAGAGCTTGAAGTCAGGGAGTTTAATTCCCCCTGCTTTATTCTTCCTTCTCAGGATTGCTTTGGCTATTTGGGGTCTTTTGTCATTCCATATGAATTTCAGAACTATTTGCTCTAGTTCATTGAAGAATGCTGTTGGTATTTTGATAGGGATTGCATTGAGTCTGTAGATTGCTTTAGGCAGGATGGCCATTTTGACAATATTAATTCTTCCTAGCCAAGAGCATGGGATGAATTTCCATTTATTAGTGTCCTCTTTAATGTCTCTTAAGAGTGTCTTGTAGTTTTCAGGGTATAGGTCTTTCACTTCCTTGGTTAGGTTTATTCCTAGGTATTTTATTCTTTTTGATGCAATTGTGAATGGAATTGTTTTTCTGATTTCTCTTTCTGCTAGTTCACTCTTAGTGTATAGGAATGCAACAGATTTCTGTGCATTAATTTTGAATATCGCAACTTTGCTGAATTCAGATATTAGATCTAGTAGTTTTGGAGTGGATTCTTTAGGGTTTTTTATGTACACTATCATGTCATCTGCAAACAGTGACAGTTTGACTTCTTCCTTACCAATCTGGAAGCCTTTTATTTCTTTGTGTTGTCTGATTGCCGTGGCTAGGACCTCCAGAACTATGTTGAATAAAAGCGGGGAGAGTGGGCATCCTTGTCTTGTTCCCGATCTTAAAGGAAAAGCTTTCAGCTTCTCACTGTTAAGTATAATGTTGGCTGTGGGTTTGTCATATATGGCCTTTATGATGTTGAAGTACTTGCCCTCTATACCCATTTTGTTGAATGGATGTTGAATTTTGTCAAATGCTTTTTCAGCACCTATGGAGATGATCATGTGGTTTTTGTCCTTCTTTTTGTTGATGTAGTGGGTGATGTTGATGGATATTCGAATGTTGTACCATCACTGCATCCCTGAGATGAATCCCACTTGATCATGATGGATGATCTTTTGGATGTATTTTTGAATTCAGTTTGCTAATATTTTGTTGAGTATTTTTGCATCTACGTTCATCAGGGATATTAATCTGTAATTTTCTTTTTTTGTGGTGTCTTTGCCTGGTTTTGGATTTAGAGTGATGTTGGTCTTGTAGAATGAGTTTGGGAGTATTACTTCCTCTTCTACTTTTTGGAAAACTTTAAGGAGGATGGGTATTAGGTCTTAACCTAAATGTTTGATAAAATTCAGCAGTGAAACCATCTGGTTCAGAGGTTTTGTTCTTAGGTAGTTTTTTGATTACCAATTCAATTTCTTTGCTGGTAATTGGTCTATTCAGATTTTCTGTTTCTTCCTGCGTCAGCCTTGGAAGGTTGTATTTTTCTAGAAAGTTATCCATTTCTTCTAGGTTATCCAGTTTGTTAGCATATAATTTTTCATAGTGTTAGCTCATAATTCTTTGTATTTCTGTGGTATCTGTAGTGATTTTTCCTTTCTCATTTCTGATTCTGTTTATGTGTGTAGATTCTCTTTTTTTCTTGAGAAGTCTGGCTAAGGTTTATCTATTTTGTTTATTTTCTCAAAAAACCAGCTCCTGCTTTCATCGATTCTTTCTATTGTTTTAATCTTCTCAGTTTTATTTATTTCTGCTTTCATCTTTATTATGTCCCTCCTTCTGCTGACTTTGGGCCTCATTTGTTCTTCCTTTTCTAGTTTCATTAATTTTGAGTTTAGACTCTTCATTTGGGATTGTTCTTCTTTCCTGACGTAGGCCTGTATTGCAATATATTTCCCTCCTACCACAGCCTTTGCTGCATCCCACAGATTTTGCTGTGTTGAATTATTGTTGTCATTTTTCTCCATATACTGCTTGATCTCTGTTTTTATTTGGTCATTGATCCATTGATTATTTAGGAGCATGTTATTAAGCCTCCAATGTGTTTGTGGGCTTTTTCATTTTCTTTGTGTAATTTATTTCTAGTTTCATACCTTTGTGATCTGAGAAGCTGGTTGGTACAATTTCAATCTTTTTGAATTTACTGAGGTTCTTTTTGTGACCTAGAATATGATCTATTCTTGAAAGTGTTCCATGTGCACTTGAGAAGAATGTGTATCTTGTTGCTTTTGGATGGAGTGTTCTGTAGATGTCCATTAGTTCTATCTGTTCTAATATGTTGTTTAGTGCCTCTGTCTCTTTATTTATTTTCTGTCTGGTTGATCTGTCCTTTGGAGTGAGTGGTGTGCTGAAGTCTCCTAAAATGAATTGCATTCTATTTCCCCCTTTAATTCTGTTAGTATTTGTTTCACATATGTAGGTGATCCTTGTTGGGTGCATAGATATTTATAATAGTTATATCCTCTTGTTGGACTGACCCTTTTATCATTATGTAATGTCCTTCTTTGTCTCTCGTGACTTTCTTTGTTTTGAAGTCTATTTTGTCTGATACAAGTACTGTAACTCCTGCTTTTTTCTCACTATTAGTTGCTTGAAATATTTTTTTCCATCCCTTTACTTACAGTCTGTGTATGTCTTGGGTTTGATGTGATTCTCTTGTAGGCAGCATATAGATGAGTCTTGTTTTTTTAATCCATTCAATAACTCTATGTCTTTTGATTGGTGCATTCAGACCATTTACATTTATGGTGACTATCGATAGGTACGTACTTATTGCCATTGCAGGCTTTACATTCGTGGTTACCAAAGTTTCAAGGGTAATTCCCTTACTATCTAACAGTCTAATTTAACTCACTTGGTATGCTATTACGAACACAACCTAAAGATTCTTTTTTTCTCTCCTTTTTCTTCCTCCTCCATTCTTTGTATGTTATGAATCATATTCTGTACTCTTTGTCTAGCCTGTGGGTGACATCTATTTAGCCTTAGGAATACTTCCATCTGTAGGAGTCTCTCCAAAATGCACTGTAGAGGTGGTTTGTGGGAGGTAAATTCTCTCAGCTTTTGCTTATCTAAAAATTGTTTAATCCCTCCTTCAAATTTAAATGATAACCTTGTCAGGTAGAGTATTCTTGGTTCAAGGTCCTTCTGCTTCATTCCATTAAATATATCATGCCACTCCCTTCTGGCCTGTCAGGTTTCTGTTGAGAAGTATGACGATAGCCTGATGGGTTTTCCTTTGTATATGATCTTTTTTCTCTCTCTAGCTGCTTTTAAAAGTTTGTCTTTATCCTTGATCTTTGCCATTTTAATTATTATATGTCTTGATGTTGTCTTCCTTGGGTCCCTTGTGTTGGGAGATCTGTGCACCTCCATGGCTTGAGAGACTATGTCCTTCCCCAGATTGGGGAAATTTTCAGCAATTACCTCCTCAATGACACTTTCTATCCCTTTTTCTCTCTCTTCTTCTTCTAGTATCCCTATAATGCAAATATTTTTCCGTTTGGATTAATCACACAGTTCTCTCAATATTCTTTCATTCTCAGAGATTCTTTTTTCTCTCTGTGCCTCAGCTTCTTTGTATTCCTCTTCTCTAATTTCTATTCCATTTACCGTTTCTTCTACTATATCTAATCTGCTTTTAAATCCCTCCATTGTATGTTTCATTTCAGATATGGAATTTCTTAATGATTGAATCTCCGACTTAAGTTCGTTCCTGAGTTCTTGAATATTTTTCTGTACCTCCATAAGCATATTTATAATTTTTATTTTGAACTCTCTTTCAGGAAGATTGGTGAGTTTCATTTGCCCTTTTTCTGGGATTTGTGAGATTTTGGTCCAAACCATGTTCTTTTGACATTTCATATTTCTGTGTGGTGCCCACTAGTGTGCAGAAATTCCAGTCTGTGGAGCTGCTCAGCCCCTAGAGTGAGGTTGGGGGTTGTAGGGGAGCAGAGCTGGTGCCTGGGGGGAGGAAAGATCTGTTTCCTGATTCCTGTCTGTGGTGCCTGTCTCCAGTGTCAGAGCCAGTGGGCCAAGCACGCACGTGTAAGCCTCTGTGCTTTGCATCTATAGCTGTTGTAGGCAGGGCCTCCCTCTGGCTGGCATGACACCAGTGCAGTGACTGCCACTTTGCGAGCAGGTGCCTGCACATGCCAGTAGAAAGGCTCAGCAGGCTGTGTGTCACAGTGGGGGCCTCAGAGCTGCGTAGGCAGCCAGGGGGATGGAGCACCTGAAGCTCCTCAGTGTTCCCAACCAGGTGGGCAGAGCACGCCCAGACAACCTTGTCCAGCTCTTCCTTCTCCTGTGCAGCAAGCTCCATGCAAACCCCGCCCCTTCAGCAGCCTCTCGCTGATAGGACGCGTCTCAGCCTGCCCACCTTTCCTTTGACACAGAGCGGCCAGGTGTGGATCCCATCCTCCACCAACAGCTAGAATGTCAGTCTCCCAGACCCTCCGCCTGTCTGAGCTCCCCAACGTCCAGAGCACCAGCAGTATAGGCTTCTGCTCACAAACCAGATCTCCAGGGCGAGGCACTCAGCAGTCCCAGGCTTCCACCCCCTCCCCGGCTCTGTTTCTCTTCCTCCCGCCGGTGAGCTGGGGTTGAGAAGAGCTTGGGTTCCACCGGATCAAGGTTTTCGTACGTTACCCTGCTTTGTGAGGTCTGCTCTGTTTGTGAGGTCGATATGCAGTCTGGTTCAGCCTTCTTTCTTCTTGCTGTTTTAGCGTTAGTTGTATTAATTAACTATATTTTTGTACTATTTGTGGTTTTGGGAGGAGTTCTCTGTGTCACCTCTCACGCCACCATCTTGAATCTTCCTGCAGGTAGGTTTTATGATTCGAACTGAGTTAAAATTGTAATTCTGCACCTTAACTTTCCATGTGACCAGATCCTTAGTTTCTTTAGGCATAAAATATAAATGAAAATTCCTATCTTGAAGCATTATTTTGGGGATAAATGGGATTATTTGTGGAAAGTACTTAAACGGTGTCTAGCATTCTAGCATAGAATGAATTTTCAATAAACAATAGCAATTGTCATTATGCCTTATAGTAATTGCTGAATAAATAGCATGGTCCCTAGCAAGGTGTTTCTGTTTAAGTTAAGATCACAGAAGAAGGATATTTATGCAATGGGAGATACCTAATTTACTGATATTTTGTGGCTGATATTTTTTAAAGATAATAACTAATCTCATTTTATTGTTTCATCTAGAAGTCACATGGACATCTCACCTTTTCATGTAAAACAATGGGGAAAATGAGATTTTCTCCCAGGTAAATTCTAGCTATGACAGATAATACATGTCCATGCTGCTGCTTACCAGGGAGCTCTCTTCTTGTTCCTTTGAGGATCCTTGATTTTAACAAGACTGCCTCACACATATAAAACAATTAATTAAGCATTTTGTATAATTGCTTGTATAAGAGATGGAACTTGACTACAGTTCTGCCATCAACCTCTTTCTCTGTAATTATTTGCTTTTTGTCTGTCAGGAATTGCAGAATCAGCACAAGCAAGTGCTTTAAAAAGAACATTTTAAGAAACACGATACAGTTTTGGAAATCAGAAGAAATGAGTTTCAAGGGAGATTCAGATTTCTAAGAAATAGTCCAATCAGTAATCATATCATATTACCCAATTTTCTACATTCTCCAATTTACAGATCTTCCTTCCAAGTTTTAGGCCTTCCCATTTCCAGATTGTCCCATGTCATCTGTTAGGCTCTGCAGGGATTATTTTAAGGAAACATTTCTAATAAGATAAACGTTTCATTAGATATTTTGTTCTATTTCATATTTCAGCACCTCAGAGTAAACTAGCTGGTATTGAAAGGTACTTCTATTTGCAGTATAATGATTCTCATGCACAGCCCATCCGGTAGAGAACCACTTAGCTTTGCTTCGCTGTCTTTTGTCTGAACCAAGGCCATTCATGAGAAACCCCATAATACAGTCAAGGCCCCTCCGGGGCACCATATACATTCATGTAAGTGATCGCTAGTGCATCCTTTGGGTGTCAGAACCTCTCAGCTTTGTTAACCATAAAAAGTCTGCCTTAAGCATATTACTAACTCTAAAACTCTAATGATATGGATGCCATATTTCAATTTTTTAAAAACCTTTCCCTGCTCCACCCCTGAAAAAAACCCTATAAAGCTTATCCCGTGGAATTGTCCTATGGTTAAAAACGTAACATTTATTTAAAAGAGAAAGAATCATGAATATGCTCTAGGCAAAAATAAGCAAACCCAAGAACAAAACAAAAAGGGTCAAAAAATAAAAACTAAATAAGAAACAAACATATCACTCTTCAAGTTTTGGTAAGAGCCACTATAAATGAATTGCCACAGGAAGCAAGAATCTGTGTCCTTCCTTTAAAGTTATGGAGAGAGAAAGCTGTTTCTAGAGTCTTAATGAATATGAGCCTATCAGTTAAAATGGGAAGAGAGGTGGGGTGCAAATCGACAAGACCCTTCAACATCAGCGTTTAAATGATTTCAACATTTTCCTAATAATAACATCAATGATAGTAGTGATAAGAAGCAATTATGAATGATGGTAGGGAGCTTCCATTGTGTAAAGACCATCTGGCTATGAGAGTCAGACATGAAATTCTAAAATTAAATCCTCAATCTGTCCCTCTAAGGTTGCTTTGTAGATAATGGATATCTTAATTTTTTAAAAAGGAAAAAAAACCCATATCCATTTTACCAAATGTACAGCAGCTCCTGCTGAGAAAACAAAGCCTGGGTCTCTATTTCTTTTCTAACTGTTGCTGTCTCTGAACAAAACAAAGGCTCTGTGAAGGAGCTTATGAGATAACCATAGTAACTCATTAGTTTTCATTTATTTATTTTGCTTCTGAAAATTTTTCATAGGTAAAGCATTATTATGATCCTATTATTCTTCCTTTTCCCCAAATAAGAATTTCCCCAGGTTTTCTTCCTGCAGGAAAGCTTACTGAAAGGCATTTTTTTGGGTGGAAGGGGCTAAATCTTTGGTCTGCAACAAATAGGTGCTCTAAAACTTACCTTTATGTAGGAATGAGACATACCGAAGAGAAATCATCTGACTTGGAACCTGGAAAATCATCAATACTTTTATTTATTACACCCAGGGCTTAGCTATTTCTAATTTTTAGATTCTCTGGGCATGTCAAAAAGTAATAAGGATGAAAGGCCAAATATTCTCTGATTCCACCTATATGGGGTACCATGAGTAGTCAAATTCATAGCAACAGAAAATAGATCAGTAGTTACCACGGCTCGGAGCAGTGGGGAGAGTTAGTATTTAATGGGTGCAGAGTTCCAATTCGGGAAGAACTTGAGTCTTAGTTTTCTTGCTTAATTTTCTAAGGCCATCTAAAGATGGCCAGATCTGCCCATTCAGCCTTAATACCCACTTCCTTTGGCCTCATAGTAACTTGTTATGATTTTACTGGTGCCCTTTTACTTCTCACAAGTGGACTTTTTGGTTCTGGAAACAATAGCAGGAGAAACCTTCAGATTTTAAAGAGCAAGGACACATCTTTTTCCAACTACCTTCATTTCCACTTCTGATGTTTTAATCAGAAGTGTCACTCTGATTTTAAATCTATTCATCCTAAAAACTGGCCCCCACCTGTAGTTCATCTTTGATTCTTTTTTGTGGTTTCTCTGGAAGGCATCTTGGTGCTAGTGGCAGAGGGGCCTATCATCATCACATTTAGAGATGTGCCTTTTCGAGATACTGGCATTATTGAGTCATCCCCGGATTATCTCTTGTGTCTCCCAGAAGCTCATCTAAGCAAAAGGGAGAATCCTGAGCAGATGAGAAGGTTCTTCCTTGTGCTTGACCTAGAAAGAGTTAAACCTAAGGTAGACACAGAAGAAAAAATGTTAAATTGATAATGAGTAAGTTACAGAACAAACCCAACACAAGCAGCCCACGTCTCTGCAGGTTTATGGGGAGTAGGGTTAAGCTGGGTGCTGAGTAGGGTTACAGTTGGGTGGTAGAGAATGAATGAACAAATTTCTCCCTTCTGTGAGCTCTTGGAAGTCACAGGTTCTCATCGCCAGTCCCCTAATTTAGAAGGTGTCAATTGAGATGGTAATGGTAATCTCCATTTCTAGGCAACATGTCTAATTTCAAAGCCTCTTGTTGCAGGTATGTGTCCATATTTTAATCTATGATAAATTAAGCCTCAGCTAGCTCTGCCACTCTCCCACTTAGTCCTATTGGTTTCCTGCTATGACTTTCCTTTTTTTCCTAACTTTCCTTATTCAGAATGAGACAATGAGAAGTTATATTTGTACAATTTACCAAACACTATCACCTCCAAAACATCATCTGGGCTTAGGGATTGGGATTGTTATCCCAACTGTACTGAGGATGGTAAAGGGAAAGAGAGAGTCCCCCAGTGTCACGTAGCAAGAGGAAGTGCCTTCCTCTGACTCTAACACCGGTAGCCTCTCCGCCAGCTGAGAACTCGAATTTGTGTTAGTCAGAACCAGGCATTTTGCTCTCGATTTGTCTGTTCTGTACTCATCTTTAGCTTCTTGGGTCAAAAGCAGGATCTTATAGGAAGCATGTATAAACTGAAATAGTGAGTGAACGTTTCAAATAATTCCTCCCATGCCACAACATTCAGCAAGTAAAACAAAGAGAAATCAAATCAACTGATTTCTTTGTCCGTGGATATCAAGCTGTAGCTCAAATGATGAAATGGGAAAGACGCCTTCCTCTTCCTATGTCTTTCTCGTTGTCTTCTCTGTGAAGACTTTGACACTTACGGTTGCTTTGAAGTCATCCCCACTGTAAGGTTGCCTGAGATTCTATGATGACCCCTCTGTAGACAGCCTGGCTCCTGGGAGCTGCTGGCGTGCTCTGGTGCACGGTGGGTCAGTCAGACCCACGCCGCACATACATCGAACAAGGCGCAGCTGCCTTTGGAAACCTCAGTACGACCTTTCTCTCCTGTGAGTGAGCAGGAAAGGGGTGACTTTGAACCAAGAGCAGCCGTTTATGGTGACCTTGAGCTTTTGTGCTGTCCATGCCCACCCTCATTTTCTGAACAAGAAAGGAGGCGGGCGGGCAGGCTAGTAGCAGAAAATCTCTCCCCCCCATCCCTGTGCTGATAAACACCCCACAGTGCTGTGCTGGTCATCATCTCTGTTAACGGCTTAGCTCACAGGGTCCAAGGCAGGAGGCCCAAGGGACACAGAGAGGACTCAAGAAGGAGAGCCTAGGTCTCCATTCTTCGGACATCTCCTTCATAGTCTATTCCCCTTTTTCCTTCCTTTGCTTCACACCTTTCTACCCCTTCTCCGTGCCTCTCCTCATCCTCTGTTTGTGACAATAAAGGGAAAGGTGTTTCCCAACCACAGCAAGTTCTAGGGGAACATCTTCACAGCCTAATTAGCTGGCTTTTAATTTTGGAGAAACTTGACTGTGTATGTTTCCTAATTAGACTAGGAAAACCTAATGGGGGTGGCGACACGGCCTCCCCCAGGGCAGCCACCACCCAGAGGAAACCGTGGCTCTTTCTCTGTGTAATTACTCTACCCAGCTTCAGCTTCCGTTAAACTTGACCCTTTGACAAGGTGAAAGCCTTGCGCCCCTGCCCAGTCACGCATCATGTGTCAAATCACAGAAAAATCTTGCAGAGGCCTCCATTTAACAATGGTGTAAGAGTCTCGCAGTACCCTTTTCTCGGCTTTATTGTGTCTCTGCACGCAGTTTCATGTGAATTACAGGTATAGACACACACATTTCCTTTTCAAGGAGGAAAAGGAAATTGCTCCGGCAAATGAAAACAAATTCCATTATTCTTTAATGAATCTAAGATTTCCCAAACTGAGCCGGACCCTGATGTGAGCAGTTAGGTACCTGGCCTCTGGCAGAGGACCACTGTGCAATACGTTAGGGCAGGGGGAGGAGAGCCTCTCACACACAAAGCCAATTGTACCATTTCATATAAAGAGGAAATAGCTCTCCCAGGCCCCACGGGTGGTCTACTAGCCTAAAGCACTAGAATTGATTACCCTTGGCTTGCTTAATTCCAAATGTCCTTGGTAGTCAACAAAAGGTCTGACTGATGTGGAATTCCACACTCCATGCTTGTAGCTAGAGTAGCCGTTTATCCAGGCAATAACAAGGGAAGTTGCAAAAAGGTACGACTCCAAGCCATCGACTCCCCATATTGAAAGCAAGCTAGTTAATTACCATCCCCATAGCCTTCATGTTATGCCGAGGGGTGGCTTCTCCCTTTTACAATCAGGAAAGATGCAAGTACAGAGACAGAGACCCTTCTCTCCCTGCGCTTCCTGAGGACACAGCCTTTTCTTGTTGATGGAAGAGGCCTGGCCCTCAGGAGGCTCTCAGTAAATGAGCAAATCTCTTCAGTAGTTTCTCCCTGCTCTTGGAGAATACACCAACATTTCTCAAGGCCCTGCTTGATCTGGCCCATCTCCCTCTGTATGCTCTGGGTCTTGCACCCAGCCGCTGCCCCAGGGCCTTTGCACGGAGGTACCTCCTATATGTAGAATGTTCTTCCCCTCCTCTAACCTGTGACTCCTGCTTATCCTTTACCTCAAAGATCACTTCTTCAGGGAAGCCTCCCTTCCCTCAGTGCCAGCTCAGTGCTCTCTGTTACAAGCATTCAGAGTTCATTGGATTATTCCTGCTGAGTTCTAATCAGTTTGCAGTTACTCATTTGTTCATTATCGATTGCGGTCTGCATCTGTAAGATAAGAACTGTGTCGTCCTTTTATCACAAGTGTCTCCAAGGCCTGGCAAAATGTTTGACATGCACACACATGAATGCTTGGCACACAGCTGGTGCCCAATAAATACTTGTTAATTAATGAATAAATGAGTGAATGAATACAAAGGAAGACACATTAGAAAAATAACTGAAATTTTATAAACAACCGAGATTGTTAATAGGTGGGTGAAGGGAGGAATAAGTGGTTTGGGAGTTTGGTGATTTTGTGAGTTTGACATTAGTATTTTTGTCATAGCCAAGGTGCTAGAGAACTTATCCTAAAACCAAGGATCTCTACCCCAAAGAATTGAAAGCAGGGACTCAGTCAAGTATTTTTACACCAAGGTTCATAGCAGCATTATTCACAGTAGCCAAAAAGTGGAAACAATCCAAATGTCTATTGATGGATAAAGAGATACACAAAGTGTGGCATATACCCACCATGGAATATTATACAGCCTTAAATAGGAATGGGATTTGGACATGTGCTATAACATGGATGAAACTTGAAGATATTATGCTTAGTGAAGTAAGCCAGAAACAAAAGGATAAATATTTCAGGCTTCCACTTTTGTGAAGTACCTAGAATTGTCAAATTTATAGAGACAGAAAATGACACGTTGCTTGCCAGGGGCTGGAGGAAGGAGAGAATGGGTAGTTAGTGTTTAATGGGTATATAGTTTCATACATACCCATTAAACGCTAAAGGTTCTGGAGATGGGTGGTGATGGTTGCATAAAGATGTGAATGTACTTAATGCCACTGAGCTATACACTTAGAAAGGGTTAAAATGTTAAGTTTTGTTATGTATATTTTACCACAATAGAAACCAAAAAGCAAGGGAATGCTAGCATACACACACACACACAGACACACACATCTAAGATCCCCTCAAGGTCAGAGTCCATATGCTTAAAAGGAAGTCCAATTATATCTATAAATTTCTGTTTCAAATGTAACTGTTTAGTACCTTTTGTTTTGTATTTTGTTTTTAAAATATCCAGCTCTTCCTCTTTGCCCTCATGTTGAGTGATGGGGTAAAGACTCGTGGACATGTAGGATGGCACATGTGCCATTTTCTGCAGAGGTACCCTCTCCTCTGATGCCAGGGTAACAGAATACTGCACCCCCACTGCAAATTATCAGCCCTGAAGCTTGATCCTGTTTAAACTTCTGTATTTAGGCTGTTTTCAAATTAGAAACATCTCTAATGGAAACCAATATAGCCCTTATTTTATGCTTCCCCTATGTTCACAAGTTTAATTGGTTCTCAGATTTTATCTATCATTTATCTATAGAGAGAAAATAAAATCCAAAAGACAGTTACAGTGTCTAAAGCCAAATCTAGACTTCCCTTAGGATTATGCACAAAGGAGAGTGACTCTCTAACATTGGTTCTCTAATGAAGAAAGACCATCTTGAATGTGGGTAAGATCCCCCGAGGTTTCCAGGACCCTAGCCCAGGACACCACGTTCGGCATGTGGTAGTGAAAATCTGTGGGTGAAACTGTTACCACCAAAGGCCATTTTGATGCAGGTGAACCCGAGCACACACTGAAAAACGTGAGTCAACTTCGTTTGCTACCTTAGAGGAGGAACCTTTAGAGAGCTCAGCTGAGTCTGTATTCTTTGTCTAGGTGTTTTGGGTTGCACTGTTTGTGAGAGGTAAGGAGAGGACCTTGAGGTTGCCCTCCATAGGAATTCAGTCCTCCACAGGGAAGAATTCTCTACTACCACTCTTCATTTCTGACCTACAGGCAAGTCTGGAATGTTACTGATTCTGAGAATCCTAGGAAGCCAAAGATCCTCTCTCTTCTGACGGGAGCTCATGCAATTTTCTGTGTCCCCTTCGGGGACTTCTTGTCCCCTTGAACCACATCGGTAGACTCCAGGTAAATTATCCTTTTTGTGATCCTCTTGTTCCCAGAGAGGCCCCTTCCTCATTATTAAAGAATCATATAATTTCGTATTTGAAGGGGGCTTTAGGGATTATGTAATTCAATCAAATAGGTTTTTTTTTTAATAGTAGAAGAAACAGAGGTCCATGGAGATTAAGTGACTAATGTCACACTGGCTTAAAACCAAGCTATCTAGATTTATCTGAAGGGTCTCTCAATGATGTTCATTCACATTTTTCTAGGAGGTGTAGCTAATGAGAACATCATCAAGCTGATCCCATTTTAACTTGTGGGGTTTATTATTTTTTTTCCCCATAGGCTTTTTTGAGTAACCATTTGGAATCCACTGAGGCTGAGCATGTTTTCAAGAGTTCATTTGAATACCATCCAGTTTTAGCACATCATTTCAAAACCTGAAGTCTTTGGCTCATGAACCCAAACTTCACCTGCTTCCTATTCCAGAATGCTTTTATGTAAATCTCCAGGTTTGGTTAGGAGGTTTGGGTATAGAAGGCATAGGGACGTTCATGTAGGACTAGATTTTACTGAGCTGGACTGTGTGGGGCAGGTTGTGGCGACCACAGGCTAATGTAGCCCCATGGCCACGCTACATGGCCCCTGGCCGCCTGAGGCAGGTGGTACAGCCTAGAGAAGAGGGCATTGGCTTAGAGGCTAAGTGGGTTTCGTCACTGATTGGCTGTGTATCTCTGGTTAGCTGAATTTGTGAGCATCAGTTTGCTTGTGTAGAACATGGGAATAACTGATACCTGCTTTGACGGGTGTTAGACAGATAAGAGGTAACAGATATAAAGCCCCAGTTATATAATACACGAGAAAAAATGCTCATGTGTATGTACCCATGTGTATACGTGTATGCATGGTGTGTGTGTGTATCTTGGCTTCCTCTTATAAAGTCTTGCTTAAAAAAAAGAAAAACCAGGCAACATTCTCTGAAACAGAAATTTCTCCAGTTTTTGAGGGATCATGTGAGTCCGCGTGTGAACTCTGTCACCGTCTGTTCCGTCTTGCCTCCTCAAGCATCACGGAAACAAGCCGAAAGGGAAACTGTATGTCTTCAACGTGTCCCCCGCCTCTCAGAAAAAAGAAAAACAGAAACGTCAAATTAAAAACCTCTTGTCAACTCATTAAGCATTTATTAAACAGTTTATTTCTGCAGTACAAAGTGGAGGAAGAATAGGTCCAGCCAACGCAGTGTTTACGGTCTAGTTGGGAAAATAATGTTTTATATAGGAAAGAACTAGAGAACAACACCAGATGGCATATACACCATTACTAGCTCTCATTTCCGAAGAAGAACTGATCTGAGGGGCTGGGGTTGGCTTGGAAAGGCATCTTGGGAGGCTCTCTAGGGGGGTATTTAAAACTGGGCTTTGGAGGCGGACAGCTGAGGATGCATCCCTGCTCCACCACCAGTATTTCTGTCTAGTCGTTATATTCTAAGCGTTACTTCTTTTGCAAAAAGGAAAAAATGGAATTTGCTTCTCGAGGTGTTGTGAAGATTAAACAAGATAACATGCATGGAGCACCAAGCCCAGACACTGGCCCAGAGGGAAAGGTCAGCAAGGTGGCTGTGCGTATGTGTTTCTTGGGAAAAGTGAATCTTAAGCAATGGGTATCATCAAAGATGTGGAGAAGGTGAAAGCCTCATACATTGCTTGTGGGAATGTAAAATGGTGTGACGGCTTTTGGAAAACAGGGTGGCAGCTCCCCAAAATATTAGACATGGAGTTACCGCATCGTCTGGCTAGTCCACAGAAGACCTGGACACAAATATGTAGATCAGCGCTAGTTACAACAGCCAAAAAGTGGACACAACCCAAGAGTCCACTGAGTGATGAATGGCTAAACATAAGGTGGTATGTCCACACAGGGAGTATTGTTCAGCAAAAGAAAAGAATGCAGTGCTTGGGTGAACCTTGAGAACTAAGGGAAAGAGGCCAGTCTCAATGATGTGAGTCCATTCGTGTGAAATGTCCAGAATAAGGGAATCGTCCGAAGAGACTGAAAGTAGGCTCGTGGTTCCAGGGGCTGAGGTGGCGGTGGGAGGCAAGTGGAGAGGGGAAAGGGAGGGGTGCTGATGGATTTGAGCTTGATTTTGGAGGCAATGAGGATATTCTGGAGTTGGTGGTGATGGCTGCATCGTGAATATACTAAATGCCACCGAGTCGTACACTTTAAATGAGTGGCCTCTGTGGTATGTGAAATACATCTCAATAAAGCTGTTAAAAAAAAAGAGATAAATCTTAAAAGACACGTGATTTGGACAGGAAGAGGGGAGCAAGAAAGCAGAAAGGCTGAGAAACCGACCGTGTCATCCCAGCGTGTGCGCGTGGGTTTGCGAGAATATTTACACTGTGGAAGTGTGGTCGGCAGGGAGCTTTAAGGGGGGTCATTAGATCAGGTGTAGGTGGTCAAAGTTAACCTCTAAGGCCCCCCGTGGCCTTCCTGGGGTGGTAGGAAGGTCGGGGAAGGTCGGATTGCCTGGATACATCAGCTCGTAGCGTGGACTCGAGCGGGCAGGGAAGAAACTTTGGAGGCAGAGAACTGTAGGAGCTTGTGACAGACACGGAGACAGCCGTGTGGGTGTTTGCGGTTGCACTGAAGTTGGGTGCAGAGGGAGGGCCCTGGTGTGGGGCGAGGGGCCCTGGGGGTCATGGCTGGGCCCCCTCATCAGTGTGACCGCCGTGCAGGGACGGCCCGCCGAGGCGGCCTGCTGGATGCGTGCAGGCCCCTGTCCTCCCTCACCATACATTTTAGTTTTTGTGAAAATTGTCCCGGGGGTATGAAGCAGCTCATTTTCAGTACAGAACAAACACAAATAAGCCATTTCATATCTTCTCTGCCATTTCCATCCTTCCCTGTAATTGGAAACTCTCGCCCCTGGTCTCACCTGTAGGAGTCGGATTCTCTTCCCCTCCTCACCCAGCCCTCCCTGTCTGTCTTGCCTTCCTCCCCTTCACATTTTCACGATCTTTTATTTTATTTTGTCAGCTCTTTGACGAGCGGTGGTGCAGGAGTGGTGGGAGGAGGAAGAGGATTCTCTGTTCCATTAGTTTCGGCTAAAGTGCAGTTTCTAAAGGCTGCGTCCATAAACCTGCGCTTCTCTGCGTGACAGTCTGCACCTTGCCTCGCTCCCCCAGACTTCGGTTTTGTGCTCGGAGGCCCGGTCCCTCCAGCCCCTCTACACGGTAACTGCCCCCGCTGATTCTCAGGGTTGAGCTTCTCGGTGCCCTTCAGCTTGCTATTAGCCAGTTTCTTTTTATTCCTGGATTTTGCCCTTTTTGCTCAAGCTCACTGCTACAGGTTTTCTCTTGGGAGTCGCCCTCGATTATAATATCAAACCCGACTCTCCGGGTGGTGGAGCTGCTCAGTGCTGCTGTCCCACTCCCCCGCCGCCTGTATGGGAGGCTAGATGCGCGCTGTCGCAAGTGGTGTTAGGAAGGACTCATTTATAAGGTGCCGTGGGCCCATCCCCTGCAGCTCCTGGAGTGCTTCATGGGGCAGGCGGGGGGGATCCCAAGAATATTTGTTGTTCTAATCACCGCCATTGTTTTGATAACCTAAGGGACTGCTCAGTAACCAGGTGGGCACATATTTCTTTAAGATTTAAAACAAGAGTCTTTGGGAAGACTGGGCTTTTTTTATTTCGTGAGTCTTTCCCCTCTATGAGATGCAGAGGCTGGGGCTGTTGAGTCTGGGGAAGGGCGAAGAGATTTCAGGGCGTTTGCTCTCGGGGGCAGACGTCATAGTAAGATGCCACCTCGGGCGTCCCGGACGGTCCTCCTCCTTCTAGGCGGCCTCCCGCCCTCCCTCGGCCCCTCTCCTTTCCTTCCATTGCCCTTCTCCGGAGTGGAACAGTGGCTCCTAATTTCCTTTCAACTGCAAGTGGAAGTGTCCGTCATCCTCAGCTCCTTTCCCTGATCGCCTCGCCTGCCCGTCCCGAGGCACCGCACCAGGCCACGCTCGCCCTTTAAGTCATCAAAGCGAGCTGAAAAACCAGTGTCTGCATTTGACTCCGAGTCTTTACGGACCGCATTCTTCTTTCCCGAAATGCCCACCACTACTTCCTGGTCCTGCACAGCAGCTCAGCCTTAAACCAGCCTGGAGGTTTCTTTCCATCTGTCTGTCTATTCCAAATATATATACAAAATATTCGAGACTTCCCCAGAGTTCTTAGGGCCTGAGAACATTCTGGAGGGTTTGAACTTAACCACTGGGGTCCAGCGCATAATCCGTTCCAGTTGTGAGCGGGACCCTAAAGTCAACCAGATGTCCAGGCACCTGGGACCAGCAATGTCCTGAAGCACCTGGCTGCAAACAGCCTCCTCCGACCCGGCTCCGGTCCTGGATTCCTGGGGCTTAGAGAATACTGCTGTTCATCTCCTCTCATGCTTTCATTCTTCGTTGGCGCTTACAGTTGGTTCATAATTACTTGGAGGCATATGAGAGGCTGTGAGGTAGGTAAACATGAGACCTGAATTACAGTCTTCCGGTATTGCCTGCTCCCGGTATCTCGGTATCTCTGTCAGGATAGGGGCCTCAGAATCCCTGGAAAAGGAAAGTTCATGGATTTAAGCTGAAGATAATTTCCCTATCATAAAATAACAATGGTTCTGTTTATGTGTCTTTTACTAAGCTTAATCATATTTCAGCTTAAGTGCAAGCTTGATTAGTATAAGGAAGTGCCCTAAGTCCTGGTCCTTTTATAGGAAATGGTCTCTAATTAGGGAGAGTTTTCCTCTAAGGGATATACCTGGAATCTTAATCTTAATTTGCTTCTGGGCCTTTGTTACTGTGAACTTTGGCCAGGCTTTTCAACCTTATCTGTGAGAAGGTGCTCCAGGAATTCTGAACACCCACACCTTCTGGGGGAGGGGGGAGACAGCTGCCTCATGGGGCTGGCCTTGACCCAGCCCTGTCCCTCAAGGCTCCCGCTCTGCTACTCAGCTGTGAAAGGGACAAGCCTCCTACCCCTGGCCTCCTGACAACAAAAGAAAGTTTCAGGCCCTTGCAAAATCTCGAACTCTGATCCCTATCTTTGGAATCATTCTTCTGGATGGTGAAGGGGCCCCTTGTTTGAGAATTTCAGCAGGAACCAGAGCTTCTCCACATAGACTCGTAATGAAGCAATACCCTCAAGCAATAGACTTGAAGACATACTATTGTGTCTCATGAGACAAAGAACGCAGCCAGACTGTGATGGTTGGTGATTGTAAGACCATGCTATAAAAAAATGTGCACGTTAGAATCAATGGAATAGGTAGCCCCGTGGTTACGCAGACCAGCCTTGGAGTCAGACTATTGGGTTTGCATCTCAGCTGGGCAAGCCACTTCCCTGTGCCTCAATCTCCTCATCCGTCGGGATGATAATAGTAGTATCTACTGGAGAGGATAGTTGATGATTAAATAAATGCAGGTAAATAAATAAATAAGTAAATGCATGTAAAATGCTTCATCTAATAGCTGGAGTATAATAAAGGTTCCATACATGGGAACAACTTTTCATTGAATGCTAATAAAGCGCAGTGCGAACAGCTAATTTTGTTGAGCACTTATGATGTTCTGGGTATGGTGCCAACCACTCTCTGTAGATAATCTTGACTTGTAATCATCACAGTAGCCCAAGGAGGAAGGTGCTGTGATTATTCCCATTTGCCAGAGGAAAGACAGAGGCTGAGAGAGGTTACAGCATATGTACATCTCCGATAAGCTCTGTGGAACCCTCTTTTGTTTGCTTAAAATTTTACTTTCAGCACCCAATTCTGCTTTCTTTTTCCTCTTAATCAGAGACAGATCTACCATGAGGCTAATGAAGCTCAGGCTTCGAGACTCCTCACTTACATAGACTCCTTGTCAAGACATACAAGCTATAGGGGGGCGTTTCAGAATGCTTTGCGGGGCCATGGGAGGAGTGGTCCTGCCAGAGCCCCGCAGGGAGCATCACGGGGCACCCAGGCCTGGGCACAGAGCGGAGCTGGGCCGAATGAAAAGGATGGTGACAACCTGCTCCGGTGGACAGGATGGCATGGGTTCAAGTTGTCATGGGGCAGAAGGGGTTGGCTTCAGGGAATGGCTCAAGGAAAAACGCAGGGAGACTGGAAATGGGATATAAGAGGGCAGTGGGTGTGAGAGATTTTTAAAAAGGGTATGACATTGTGTTCATTTCCTATTGCTGCTCTAACAAATGACCACAAACTTAAAGTAATACAAATGTATTACCTTAACAATTCCAAAGGTCAGAACTTGAAAATCAAGGTGTCAGCTGGGCTGCATTCCTTCTGAGTCACTGGGAGAGAATCTATTTCCTTGCCTTCTACAGCTTCTAGAAGTCACCTGCATTCCCAGGCTCATGGCCTCTTGCTCACATCCTTCCAGTCTCTGGCTTCCGTTGTCTCATCTCCTGTCACTTGCTCTTATCCCCCTGCCTCTCTTTGACAAGGACCCTTGTCTTTACATTGGGCCGGCCTGAGTGATCCAGGCTAATCTCCCCATGTCAAGGTTATTAATTGAATCATACCTGCAATAGCCCTTTTTTTCTTGTAAGATAACAGTCATAAGTTCTGGAGACAGATCGTGGACACGTTGTGGGCGTCATTATTAAGCGTACCCGTTATGATAAAATTTACATTTAAAAAAAGTGATGGAAGAAGAAAGACAGTAGTAAGGCAGGCCAGCTAAGAGGCTGATTAACATTCCAGATGAGGGTAATCAGGTCAAGGACGAAGACAGGGGCAGTGGGGAGACAGAGGTGGCATCAGACTGAAGATGTTGGAAGGCAGATTCATCCTCAAAGCTCCGTGTTGAGTATTTGCATTTCTAACGACCTTACAGTCAATGTCCCTGCTCTTGGCTCTTGAATCCACAGTTGACTAGGATGCCCTGGGGAACATCAACATTCAAGAAGTGGTGCGGGGAAGAACCCAGAAGAAACCCATGGATTCTGAGAGGTAAGGAGAGCCCCAAAAGAAGATGGGGTCCTGAGGCCCCCAGGTAAGGAGAGGATTTTAAGGAGGATGTAGTGAGGAGAGGAAAAGAAATATGCTGGGAACTGCCGGGAAGTTTGGGTCGTAAGTCTGGTGTTCTTAATGAGCTGGGGGAGCACAAAGCCTCTACCATCCCTTTCCACCTCCTCCGAGTAACATCTGGGCAGCTGTATTTGTTGCAGGAATAGGTAGAGGTTCAGGGAACCCGACCTCTTAACTCCAACGGGTGTTAGCGGCGTGAAAGAAGAGCTCAGCCATGTGCTTGCAGATTGCAGGCCTCTCCGTGCTCTGGGCGTGCTGCCATACCCACCATGTGAGCTTATTTTGGATCATGCAGAATATTTATTTGCAAAGATGCACAACAGCAAATAGCCTAAAATAAGGGGTCTCATGAGTAGCCCGTAACTGCATCCTCAGCTACAAGAGGCCCAGTTGACTGGGAGGAAGGTCGCTCCAGGTCAAAGACTGATGTCCAACTGCTTCCTTCAGGTCACTTACCTGCACACCACGTGTAATTATTTTCTCTTAGTCTTATATTTTATATTCTCTCCTTTCGTCCTAGTGTTAAAAAAAGGCTATTTTCATTGTTTGAGGTGTACACTGACCTAACATTATGGGATTATATGATTCGGTAGTAAATGCCACGCATCTGATAACACAGCTTTGGCTGACATGACCCGGTATGCTCTGCTTTGATGTCCTCTATCTCTCTGAATAGCTACCTACCCTTCTAAGAGAGCCATGTTGCGTGTTTGTTAAGGCATGAATTGGTTAACTTGTTCTCTTCTGTGTTATGACCCCACCGGTGGAGACCTCAACCAAGCAGAAAGGGTCCGCAGTAGCATGGTGACAGAGTGTGCAGGAAAATACTAATAAGGAAGGAAAGAAAAGAGCACTGATAGCCCATGAGTTCTCTGTTTATCCACTGACAATCAACCACTTAAAAATGGGTTTTCTAAGGGGAACTATCAAATAAAGATAAGAGTTTTAGAAATTTTAGTTTAGGTTGAAGATTGCTCATTTGTTAATCCCTTTTTTTGTTTTTAAAGAGACACATTTAGAATCAGAAAAATAACTTGCTCAGCATTTTAACTTAAAAAACATTGAATGCTTTTCCTGGGCTCATTTTTTAATTATAATTTTTTTCTAGTTAGAGGGTTTTTAAAATACAATTCCCTCTCCCCACGCTGAGATGGATGTATACTCTCCTCTGGAAGAGAAGTCTCCTGGAGTGGCATTTAAACAATATCTGATTTAATGTCTGTCATTCTATCATCGGAACACTGGATCCTAGTAAGTATTTCATTTCATCCGCCTCACAGATGAGAGAGACGCTGTCATCAAGACCTCCATCATGTCTGGTTTTGTCCATCTGCTGCAGCGTTGCAAGTTCAGCAAACAGAGGGGAGCACGCCGGGATGAGCAAATGAGTGCGTTTGTGGTACTTGTATTCTGGCCCAGCTGAAGTAGAGAAATGGCTAGGGAGGGTTTGCTGACTTTGACCGGGGGCAGGCAATGTGCCACATATAGGTCTGTAAACTCTTCTGAGCTAGTTAGGTCAGCTCCGTTTCTCTGACAAGGGGTGAGGGTTATGATTCTCCCTTTTCAGAAGAGAAATCTGAAGTCAGAGCTGCTGAAGAAAAGCTTTTATGTCACACGGATGTTGTATTTCATTGAATTTTAGATTTCCTTGACTGTAAGATGCACCACAGTTTTATTATGTGCCACTGAGAATGCAAGGCATATTCCCACAACTATGGTAGAGTGATTTTTTTATGCCTTGGAATTTTTATTATATATTTCTTGCAAAGGCTCTTGAACTTATTTTGGCATTGATTTCCCTCATGTATGTCTCTGTGCATATGTGAAAAGGAAAATATAAACAGAGTGAATTGGTTAAGGCATTTATAAACCTTTAGCATTCTGAGTGCCACTCTTGTGAATTATTCTCCAACTTGGAGTCAGCAATGTCGACACGTTGCTGCACGCACAGGCTCCTCCCGTAAGCCACCAAGGGCATCGGTGAGGGAGCATTTCCTAAAAGTGCTCCACCCACCATGATCCCTCGGAGTCCCCTCTGAGCCAGTCTGAGTACAGGCAGTGACAGCTACTGCTGACCAACAGTGGATATAAGATATATTTTGACTCAGAAATATTTAAATGTGAGTAAATATGTGTCTTTAGGTTCAGATTGAGGTCTGCCTCTCTCTTAGCCCAGACACAAAGGACGCTTTGACCTTTGCCTCCCGAAATTGATGCATCCCACCAAAGGGGAGGAGCTGGTCAGCACCTTCAGCTCCATCAGCTCCTTGCATCTCTCTCAGCTGCTAGCGTCTCCCTGGTGAAGGCAGCTTGGTGAGCCTTTTGGGGAAAAGGAAAATTCAAAACCGAATGAAGACCTTTTTCTGGTCTCAAGAGTCCCTGAGGATTCCAGCAGAAGTTCTCTGGTGCACACGATTCCCTAGGGATTGGAATCACTGAGTATGAAGATTCTGCTCTTTGGTTTTGTTCAAGGAAATCGTGATGTCTTCCAGGTGCAGGTGATCATTGCTCTGATGAACCAAGGACCTGAACTTCCATGGGATGCTTTAATCTCTGGCCCCGGAACCCACCGCGTGTAGCTGGGCTGGGCAGAGCAGTCCGTTGTGGAAAAAAAACCCTGGTGGTTTTAGGGGAGAATCTACATTATTATTATAATTCAATTTGAACACCTAATTCAATCTGCCTGGAGGGATGACCCCTTTGCCTAACATCCAGGAGGACACATCACACCAAGGAAGGTTACCCAAGATGCTCATGTCTTGTGCATGATAATACATCTCTCTCTATTTCCCATTTTGCCCCTTTTCTATGAGCCCTGGAGTTTGATTGTTTTATATTTTGGCAGCAAGGGACCAAGTTATTTCTTTTCTGTTTGTTTCTCCAACTCTTTTTATAGTTTAACAAGTCAAATACAAAACTCAGGGGAGTTCCTGCGCGATGGTGCTATGCATAGCATCACATATTGATTGGAAATACTGCATTGGAATGCTGTGGAACAGCCATAAACCAAAAATTTTTAAGCGCCTGAAGCATCAAGCTCTCCAATTAGGCTGAAAGTTTCCCATGATAACCAGTAGCGCTCAAGCTTTTAATATTGTTTAGCTCTATCAGTTACCAGCAACATTTTCTAGTTATGAAGGCCAGTGAATCGCTTGATGTCAGCTTTGTAGCTCATTGAATCCACTCACACACTTTCTGATCAGATACTGTACCTAAAAGGAAAAACCTTTGGTTTAACGTAAACTGATCGTAATTGAGAGCAAATGCTTCTTTCCCATCTTCAATGCTATCACCTCCTGTGCAGCCTATTTTGCATCCAAAGATACATTTGAAAGCTGAAATCCCTTCCAGCTAAATATTCTAAACTGACAGAAGAATTTCTAGTGGCACACCAGCCTAGAGCCATGTTTTTATGAGGACATCACTTTCTATTTCGAAGCTTCAGCATACACGCTTGCTTCCTTATTGCTGGGAGTCAGGCCACATCCTCTTGCCTTCTTCTCAGTTTTTAATGTTTCTATAATGGAGTCCAGTTTTCCACCTAAGTTATGGCTAGCTCTCAGACAAACCACCAGACACCTGAGAAACCATAGTGGGGGATCCAGATGTGACAGAGGGAAAGATGTGGTGAACTTTCATGCCTTTAGACAAACCGTATTCTAATAATTCATTTTTACCTGGCCTCTGGGCTTGCCATAAAGGCTGAAAGGAGCTTAAGAAAACATTTTAAAAATTAATATGTGATATGGAGTCTTTTCTTGTAAGCCATGAGCTAAAGTAATCATTTCGAAATCTGGCTGGTGCGGGGAGCTTGCTGCCTGAATGGGGATACCTCAGTCCTGCTGCACTTTTTTCTCTAGCATAAAATTGCTCACGTGGCAATAAAGTTAGTTATCTAATGAATAAAGCAACCCTATTTTGCAGCTATCTGGTTGTTCAGAAGAACTTAAGAACATCATTGTTAATTAAAATGAATGATGACTCATTGAAGGTGCAGATTTATCAGGGAACATGGTCATTTCTCTGTTAGAGAGTCAGCAGTTTAGCAGGCTTTCTCTGTGCAGAACATGCGGTAATTAAATATGCCCTCAGCTGAGAACTAATGCTCCGGGTAGTCCTGCTGGTAAGTGAAAGTTAAGTGTTCTCACTGTCCCTGGGATTTCAGCTTTCTGCTTGGAATCCCATGAGTCTTCTGAGACCCTGTCTGTGAGGTTGTACAATCGGTACAATAATATAAATAAATACCGTGACTAAAGAAACAGGCAGAATTCATCTTCCTGAATTTGCAACAACTGGCTCTTTCTTGGCATTCGTTCAGCTCAACCTCTTCACCTGCCCGGGTCCTTCCATCCGTGTTAGCTCACTCTGTCATCACATTCCTTTATTTTCATTTCACTGATGGTTGCCCAAAATTATGTCTTCATTGGTTTACCGCTATGTTGATGCCTCTGTCCGGTAAACTCCTTGAGAACAGCATGTGATCTGTCTCCTTCACCATGGACTCCCCTGCTCCGAGAAGCAGGGCCTGGCACGTTGTAGGTCTTCCATAAGTAGTGGTTGAATGGATGAGTAAATGAATGAATGCAGAATGCTGACGACAGTATAGCCCCAAAGAGGGTTCTAGAACATTGGATGGCTCGTAGTCTTGGTAAATATACAGATACAGAGTCTAAAATGTAGCCTGAGGTCAGGAATTCTCTTTATCTTTCAAAAAAATCCTCATAATATCTGGCACAAAATCTGATATTTTACACTGTTGAAGGTAAGTAATGGAGAGATCTTGGGGAGATGAACTGGTGTGGAAATTTCATCCCCACAAGAATAGAGGTGGCATGATGGACGGGAGGTCCTCTCAGGGTGCCCATGAACAGGGTGATGGTGGCATAAGACCCGCAAGGATCCGTTACCTGGATCGACAGTGAAGATTCCCTCCAGTGTGGGAGTTTTATTGGCTTGGAATTCTTTAAACAAAGTTTTTTTCCCCTTGGACAAAGCATAGAACAGTATTTTACTATATCATCAATATTTTGGGTGTTTCCTGTTAAACCAGCCCTTGCTGTCTTCACCTAGGTTAAAACTCTTCCCAAAAAAGCAATTTGGCTGATGGAGTCTGAGATTCGTTAGAAAGACTAGTAACTTAAAAAAAATACTTCTTTGAATTGAATGTATTTATAGGAAAGGGCCTAGTTTGATGTTGCCCAGCTTAACTTTTCATCCAAATTGCCCTTGAGGAGTGTTTTTTAAGCTGATACATTTTTATCCATATCTTCTGAAGGGGCATTTTTTTTTTTCTTTACAGGAGGGTAGAATAACATGGAAAGCAGCTTTTATTCAGTCCAAGGACAGCTGACTCACATACAACCAAGGGCATAAATACTCTCTAGGCGCATAGATTAGCCTAAGGGTGTCATGGGTGCCTGTGGCTTGCTCAGGAACTCTTTAAAAATAATTACCTTGTGATTAGTATCTGATGCCAAACGTATATTTTCACTTAAACGTCTGAGGTCTTTATTTCCTTGAGACAATGGATGAACTTCCTTTCACCTTGTTCCTGGCTGCTTTTCTGCCACTGTCTGAGGATAGACACACGTGTCCATGCTGCAGACGGCCCTCTGCAAACCGTAGATGCTCTAATAAAGCAGTGTCTCTTTGCCAGTTCAGCGAATTAGAAATGTTAACTAAACCCTTTTTATATTTAAGATATATATTCTCTACCAGGTGGTGGATAGGTAGAAAAGGGCATTAATATATCCTTACAGATTCCGTCTAATGCTTCTGGTGACTATGAAGGAGGCCTCTGGAGGACGAGCTTCTAAGTTTAACTGAATGTGGGAAACACAGGTAGAGATGCAGTAAAAGCTCGTTAATAAAATTTTGGTCACGTTCAAAGACTTCAAAAATGGGTTTGGGGATCATTTTGGGTTCAGTTTTTAATCACTACCTGAAAAATGTTTCTTTCACCACTTCAGTGGTCCCAAGAGGCTGGCGTACGACGTGTGGATAATGGCAATGACTACATTGCAAACAACCGATGAAAAAGTCACCATCAATGGCTTTGATGACATAAAGCTGCAGTACACCGACCTGATGTCAGTGTGGCAGACCAGGAATCGTCAGGCTGCAGGTACTGGCTTTTAAAAATCAAGGAATCAGTGAAATTTGTTGCTAGGGATGGACATATATGTAATAGGCTTTTTTTTTTTGGAAAAAAAGTGCCTATAAACCCCCCTCTGTTGGAGTTATTTTCAGTATTTCAAACTTATTTTCTAAAACAAAAATGTGTGGAAAAAGGAGGGCACCCTGCAGAAGCTGGTAGGGTCTATCTAGGGTTCTCATAAGGCATGGCCTGCCGGGATTTGTCATTACAGGGTTGCCTTATGTTTCCACACCAGAAAAGGGTCGGTTGAGAAGTGAGAACCTGGAACGAGGGAGGGGAAAGAGGCAGGATGGGGAACAGGATCCTGGCCAAAGTCAAGTCTCATTTGTAAACTGGGGAGGAAAGGGTTCCCTTAAGTTTGCATGTAATATTCAACTGGTGCCTTCGTATAACATCTTGACTTAATAAAGAGACCAGCAAAAGGAAACGAAGAGAAAAATGAAAGAAGAAATCCGCAGCAAGACATTAAAAAGTACCCTCCTCACACTACCCCCCGCCTTAGGCGTTTTTCCTGTGTGCCTCAGAGCTTAGCCCACTGAAACTCATCAATTTTTGCTTTTATGCTGGAAATGCCTGAAAACATTTGAAGTTTCACAGCCACCCCTTGGGGTGAGGTTTCACGATGCCCACAGAGCCTCCCAGTGTGTCCCCAGGGAAGGCCGGGGGCCCCGGGGTAGGGAAGAGGGGCGCTCTGTCTCATCCTAGTCGGGGGGATCAAGTGTGCTTCTCCCTGCCAGCCCCCAACAAAGGGCAGAACCTCCAAGCTCCTGCCCCAGTGTGTGACCTCGGGGCCCACAGCAGAGCAGTTTATCTCTGGGTCCTAGCGACAGAAACTCTCAGGCCCTGCAACTGTGGTTTAGGATGTGACTAGGAGCCTTTGATGGAATTACCATTGCCTTCTAGTTCTCTGTGCAGCCATTTATGACTCTGTATATTTTCGAGAGCTGTGGGAAACTTTCATAACCAAGCCCAAGCCAGGCGAAGACTTGTTCCATTTGGAATTTGTAATGAAGTCAAAACATGGCCTGGATTTTCTGAAAGGCTCCTTCGCTGTCTTGCTACAGCCTCAGGGCGCAATCAGACAGGGATGGAGAAGGCCTGGGAGCAGATTTTGTTACCAAGAATAGGACAGAACAATATTTGCCTCCCCAACATAGGCTGTTATTTACCTTCTCAGCTGGAAGAAGTGGGAAATAAATGCATATTTCACATAAAGTGCAAATACCGATCCTTTCATTTCTAATTTTCAGATTTTTTTTCTTAACTCCCTCTAAACAAAAGGCTAGGGAGCTTTTTATTTTTTCTTTTTAACATATTTGATTTCCTGACCTAGAGGAAGAAATTCCTTATTTCAGAAGGTTTGACCCCCAAGGAGTTTTTACTTTGCCGAAATGAAACTATGAATACAAATTGTAAGACATGTAAAGCGGTGTGGGTTTTGAGAATGCTTTCTTTTATGGACTTGCATGTTGGTGGGTGTGGGATTACAGGGAAAGGCCATGAAAAAACAAGTCTCACTCCGAATGGAAAACTTCCCTTACTTTTCAGAGGTGCTCGCAAATTATTTACTGGCTTAAACCTGATCCTTCCCCAGGAGCCTCAGTTCCTAACAAAAGTGGTAAATGGTACGATGTAGTTAGTTCTTTATTTTTATTTAAGTCAAAGGTTAATAGTAAAGGGGGTTTGGTCCCTCACTGTTTCAAGTTAATGTTTATTTTTCACCATCATTTAAAGAATTTCCTGAGGCCCTTATTTCACTGCTGAAAGTGGAGTAAGAGAACTCAGATTTCATGCCCTGGGGCTTGAACAAAGGAATAAAAACAGCACAACATTTGCATCTATTTAACAGGCTCTGTTCTAAGAGCCCCTCACAGTAAGAGGGGAAGCCATATCTCCAGGTTAAATGAAGCTATGCTGAGATATTTGCCGAAAACACAATTCAGAGAAAGATTATCGTGGCCAGAAATGACCTAGGAATTCAAGGCCTTATGATTGGGAACACAAAGCTCAGAAAGGTGCATTCTCTTGCCACCTGCCTGCCTGGATATCAACGAGCACCAGCTAAAGGTGGCTGAAGAACCAATTTCATGCATCTACTGTACAAGGAAATGAACTGAGCCAAGGGCAGAAATAAAACTATACAAATGTTATTATAGACCAGCCAGCTTCTGTCCTAGTTCAATTCAGATCTTAGTGCTGCAGGCATTGCTTCTGGCAGTAGCCTTCCTGAATAAATCAACATTTGCTTACATCTAAATTATTAGGGGAGCATGTGACTTTATTGTATAAATTATACGCAAGGTTAAAGCATTAACTGTTCAACTGGTTTTGTTCAGTCACCTGACCAGCTCTCCTCCAAATCTTCTCTCCCCAAAATAAGAAATAAAAACTTCAAATTACTGATTTTTTTTTTAGACACCCCAAATAACGAAGCTGCAAAGCTCTGTGACCCTGGGACGGTGTGCAGGAGCTCTGCTAAAGGTAAGATGGGGGACAGTCTTAGTGTTTGGAGACAAGGAGGAAGGAGCTAGGGCCCTATGAGCTCTGGTATGCTGTCTGCACAAAGTGAAATGGTGGTCTGGTAAATGATCAGTTCAGTGGGTTAAGGCAGCCAACCAAATGGGATAATTTAATAGAGAACTAAGGAAAGCCTTTTGGCTAGGATTTCAGTAGGCAAGGAAGTTCATACTACATGGCAATGCTGGACCCAGATATTTTTATTGCCTTTAACTAGGAAAAAAGGAAGTTAGTTTGACTTCCTGAAAGCCCACCCATACATGTCTGAGAAATAAGGATGGGGTTTTGATAACTAGATAATTTGACTTTCTGAGTATTTATACAAACCAGGTATCAAGGTGTGCCCTGCTATGAGGACATGCAATTAAAAAAATATATCAAGGGTTCAAGGTAGATCAATCAGAGATAATGATTTGCTTTACAAAAGGTTCTTTTTATAAGACCACCCACAGCAGGCTTCTTTTAATCTTTGGTCTTTTCCATGGTAATAAGTAAATTTACAAAATTATAAATAGAATTTAATTGAAAAGATTGAATTTCACCTTTTCCAAGAATATTTTCATAGATGTGTGTGTGTGTGTGTGTGTGGATGCATTTCTTTTCTTTCTCAAAATTCTTTCTGGAAACACTGTACGTCAGAATATTTTTGTACAGAATGATCTCTTCAATAAAGTATTTGAATCTAAGTGGGCTCAAGAGGAGAACCAAGTTCCCATCCAACCACCCCTGGTCCTGTCTGCATGCCCAGCTGGGCTTGGAGGTCCGCCAGGGCTACCTGAGCGGAAAGCTGGAGATCTGGAATCTGCCCTGAAACCAGCGTCCACCTGACTGGGATGTGCAGGAACTAACATTTGAGAACTTTTGCAGGGTCTAATAAGGAAGGAAACTACATAGTTCTGTTTATTCTTTACTCTCGACTTCATGTGCTTTGCAGCCTCCGCTGTTCATGGTGCCCTGGAGTCCAGCCCAAACTAAAATGGGCTCTCAACCAAAAAGGCCTTCCAATCCGTGTCCTGCTTTTCTGTGGCCAAGGGAGGGAAACTTGGGAGGCTGCCATTGACTCCATGGCATAAATCTGGACTCGTAGTGAGACAGTGCGCGGATGAAAGATCATCACACACAACTACACTGCTGTTTGAAAGAATTTATCAAATGCAATAGTAAGTGGCTTCCCGCCCGACTGGTATTTTTTTATTTTGTATTTTTTATTATTTTTATTTTGGTATCGCTAATGTACAATCACTTGAACATTATGGTTACCAGACCCCCTATTAACAAGTCCCCCCCACATACCCCACTACAGTCACTGTCTATCAGCATAGTAAGATGCTATAGAATCATTACTTGTCTTCTCTATAAATACTGCCTTTCCCGTGTCCCCTGCCACTGCATTATGTGTGCTAATCGTAAGGCCCCTTTTACCCCCTTATCCCTCCCTCCCCACCTATCCTCCCCAGTCCTTTCCCTTTGGTAACTGTTAGTCCATTCTGGGGTTCTGTGAGTCTGCTGCTGTTTTGTTCCTTCAGTTTTTTTCTTTGTTCTTATACTCCACAGATGAGTGAAATCATTTGATATTTGTCTTTTTCCACCTGGCTTATTTCACTGAGCATAATACCTTCTAGCTCCATCCATGTTGTTGCAAATGGTAGGATTTGTTTTCTTCTTATGGCTGAATAATATTCCATTGTGTATATGTACCACCTCTTCTTAATCCATTCATCCACTGATGGACACTTAGGTTGCTTCCATTTCTTGGCTATTGTAAATAGTGCTGCAATAAACATAGGGGTGCATCTGTCTTTTTGAAACTGGGCTGCTGCATTCTTAGGGTAAATTCCTAGGAGTGGGATTCCTGGGTCCAATGGTATTTCTATTTTGAGTTTTTTGAGGAACCTCCATACTGCTTTCCACAATGGTTGAACTAGTTTACATTCCCACCAGCAGTGTAGGAGGCCGACTGGTATTTTTAAGGAACAGTTTTGTAATAGCAGGTGTCAGAGTGGACGAGGCATACACTTCAGAATCAGACAACCTTGGTTTCATGTCCATTTCATCGTTCCGCTTTGGGGCATGTTTGGAAAAACTTGAATGTCTCTGAGCTCCGTTTTCTTGTCTGTGATATGGGAATAATAAATAGTAAACGTGTTGGGTTTGAAAGAAAAAGAATATGCAAGAAGTGTTTGGGATATGGAAGATGCTCGATAATGATAATTACTATTCACTATTTACAAATAGTGTCTAATCCACAGATAGTACATAAATCTTCAAACCTAATGTTGCTGGGACGTTGCTGCTGAGGAAACGTGGGGCCACTCCTGGTGGGCACAGCTGGGTTGGCCCAAACCTGAGAACTGCTCCCTGCCCGCCCAACCCAGAGCCTATGAGCTGCTCACAGGAGCAGAGAGAGAAAGTCCTCTCAGTAACCCAGAGCACAGCCATTGCAGGTAACGGCTAGAGCCGGTATTTCCACAGACCCTCTGTGTTGCCAGCAAATTTACCTTGAAATGCATGTGGTGAAGACTTCGCCCATGAAATGCAGCTTTGGGCCGCTGGAGTCAGAGGAGCTAATAATTCTCTGGTATTAGGATAAAAATTTTCATCAAAGATGTAAACGGAGTAGGAGACAAAAACAGTCTCCACAGGTGAAACATACCTCAGACGACCACTGAGAACAGAATTTCAGGAAAGGCATGAAAGTCCTGGCTGAGGGTCTCACTAGTTCCCCAACCGAGCACCGTAAATGATAGGAATAATAATGAGGACAAAAACGATTTTCTACTGGCCTTATCTGGCAGAGCAGGTCATGGTACGCCCCACAGAATGTTATCTTAACAAGTTTTATTCCTATATATTTTCAAGTATGTTTTATCATTTTGTTATCACTGCAAGCCTGTGAAGTTGGTTTTATTCTTAGCCTTATGATCCTGGGAATATCTTGGGACGTGGTTAGATCCTGAGTCATGGGAAATACTAATTGAATCCCACGTTATGTGTGAAACAGGTCTCCACAGACAGTTTTGCTGTTTGTCCAGGGCACGCCCACAAGAGTTAAGGTAAAATGATACCCCAGTTCCCTTTGGGAGACCACACACTCTCAGGCTACGTCGTTTAAAAGGCAATCAGCCTATCTGCTGCCTGAGGGGTGCATGCGGATTGGCTGAAGTAATCTGCATCCTACACTGGTACAGTGATTGTCCAGTCACTGGTCCTGTGACCCAACCAGAGCCGTGCACAGTAAGACCGTCGCTCTTTCCCGAGGGACTTGGACCTGGGAGTGTGCGGCTGGTGCTACTGGGGCCATCTTGCCATCACATGGAGACCAGGAATGAGGCCACCGAGTGGAGGGATGCAGAGCCCACCTGGGAGATGGGTGGAAAATGGGTCTCGGTGATGCCAATGGAGACCAAATCGAACCATCCCTGAAGGGAGTCCCATTCTAGACCTAAGCGAGCCCGTAAGCTCCCTTATGGCTAAAGCCAATTTTGGAAGGGTATTTTCTTCATTTCCAACATGGGAGAGTTCTACCTGAGGAAGGATCTCTTGCTACCACTCTATGCCATGGGGTGTCACATATTAGGTGGCTAGGATGGAAAATGAAGGCAAAATGGAAAACTGGTAAGCTATGGGCCGTTTTATACTCAGACAAAATATAGAGTCTCCCAACATAGAGTACCATCTGTGGAGGATGCTGGTTACCTGCTCTGATATTTGTTCTCCTTCTTAAACTTTGAAAGCTGGGTATGTGACCAATTTTTTAAAAATGACTTTGTCAGACACCTTTGTGGCTTAATTGGTCATCTGACTAAACTTTGACTGAAGGGATTTAAGGGACTCCTCCAGGTCGTTTTCTTAAAGAGAGCTGGCAGGTGCCCTTTGCCTTTTCTTCTTTGTCCTTTCCTTCATTCTGCTGCTTAAAATGTGAGAGTGATAGCTGGTACTCCAACCGCTGTCTTGTGCCATGAGGCCAGGACTCTACCTTGGAAATGGTAGAGCTATGAGCTGCAGAGAGCCTGGGTCCCTGACTTCAGGCAGCAAATCATTTTACAGTCCTGGCTTGAGTATACCTGAGTTTTACTTGAGAAAGAAATAAGCCTCTTGTTCATTGTTATTTTGAGTTTTTGTTAATGTCAAGTTGAATCTTATTACTTCCTGACGGCAGTCCTAAGAATGTGTTTTACAAGAAATTATTTTCTCACTCTCTCTCTTTTTGACTATACTGAAACTGAAAGTAGGTACAGTTAAGGTATGCAGAGTCCATAGGACATTGATACAGTCTTTCAGTATATGTTATGTAAATAATTACAGCAAGGTTGAAATTAAAATCGGCGTAAGCCAAAATGGTTCAGTTCTTCCTAGATGCACAGTGCTATACCAGGCCAATGGGATTTATCAACAACAAAGGTGTGAATGTGACATACAAAGTTAATGTAGAGTCACAGGCCAGTTAAATCATGTGTTTAAAGATGATATTGGGGGACATTTTTGGGGAGGAATGAAAAGTAAGGTATTATGCCTATTACAGTTTGGATAAATGCTATTTATAATGTTAAAAACACTGCCTGAAAGCCCCTGTCTCACAATAGCTGTGATTCAGATTCTGCAGGTGTTTGTCAGGGCTGGAATTAACAAAGTACGTGGGAATCAAGGGATTCAATTCAGTTTGCCTCAGAGGTACTTCACATTGCTGGGTGAATTTGAAAGCAAGCAAGTATTTTTCAGCTTTACAACTGGACGCTTAATGAATGTCATGTAATCTATGAAGAAATTTGAAACAGCACTTTTTAGTGATTTCTTTATAGTAGGTGAATAAACTGCTCATTCCCATGTTCAAAGACATTGAGGCAGAAAAGAAACCCTAACGGAAGTCTGTTGGGGAGTGTTGGTGGTGGAAATTGGGACCAGCACCCATAGCCCTTTAGCTAGATGACACTCATCCACACCCACATTCATGTATGGGAGTTAGTGGTGGATATGATGTGCCAGGTTGTGGAGTATCAGTTCCAAGGTGTCCTGGAATTCCCGGAATAAATAAGTGTTCTGTCAGGTGTGAGGAATGCAGAGAAATAAGAGGAAAACAAGATAATATAGGTGTATCAGTTTGCAGTGGCTGTGTAACAAACAGTCCTACTACCCCAGCTTTACACAATAGTCATCTACTCAGCATGTGATTGTGGGGGCTGGCAGTTGGGGCTGGGCTCAGTTTTGGTCTGGTGTTTCTCATGTATCTGTTGTAACCGCAGGGTTGACTAGGTGGGTCTTCTGGGGGCTGGTGGCTGTCGGTTGGAGCAACTTGAGGCTCCTGAACACGGTCTCTCATCCTAGCATGAGCTTGGTCCCACAGCAATGGCTGATGCTTAAGAGAAAGCGGGAACACCAAAGGCTCTGAGGATTTCTTCTGGTCTCATCTTTGGTTGCTTCCACTGCATGCATTTGGCCCGAGAAAACGCCAAGGCCAGCCCTCTGGACGAGACGAGTGGCCAAGTCACTTTTAGAAGGCTTGGTTCCAGGGACGGGGCAAGTGTGGCTATTTTTAAATCATTTAACCAGAATGGACGATATTGGGAAGCTGAGGGAAGGTAGGCTTGATTTGTTGTTGAACAAGTGAGCAGAGAAGTACGAAGAAATGAAAAAGAATATAAGCCAGGGATAAGGCAGGGCCTCAAAGAGCGATGAGTGGTTGAAGTGTGATACAAATAGCAATAGGGGACCCCAGAAGACCCTTCAGCAAGACAGAAGTGTAGATGAAGCAGAGGGCACATATTAACATCCACAGAGTTAGAGGGACTTCTGGCTGAGGGCTTACCAAGATAAGTAGAGCATTTGTATCTCTGGGTTTCCAAGTTAATGATGCCAGCAGTCTCTGGACCAGCCAAATTGTGGTGGATTTATTATTTACATTACAACTGCGTTTAAAAATGAAAACATATGTCTGCGTTTTCAATGCCTTGAAAATACCACTGCACATGCTGTAGAATTTTATTTCCAGTAACAGGATCTAATTTCCCTATCAAATAAAATTGCTGTTTGTTTTCTGTACTCCATATTATTATGGAAATTTCACAGCTTATCAGCTACAGTGAAGTCGGCTGAAATGAGTAGGCCACTTATATGAGCTATGTTTTCCCAACCCCCCAAATCCTGATTTCCTTTCTATGTATGCTAATATTGTTTTATGCTAATAATGCAATTTGTGTTTTGCTTTGGTGCAATACAACCTGGTTCATCAGAGAAAGGCAAATGTTTTTAAAACTCTTTGGTGCAATTGATAGTATATTGAAATAACTCTAGCAAGGGAACATCTCTGTGGCATCCCAGTCTCATTTATTCCTCCTGCCTCTGTTGATAATGCGTTGCTGAAACCTGCCAGTGAGGAAGCTGCTTAGGGCCCAGTTAATTCTGCAAAGTATGCCTGAGTTAGTTCCTCATGACCACTAAAAATAATGGTAACTTATGGTGCAACTGGGCAATTCTGTGGCCAACCCCTTCTTCCAGTTCAGAGGTGCTCCATTTTCTTCTTCTTTTTTTATTGCATTGTTGACAATAGCAAGTACCCAAATCCTGTTAGTAAATAACGAGATTTCTGAGCTAACCATGTTACAGGGTGTGTGTCACTAGCTATGAGAGGAAGTTAACAGTCACATGTGTTGAAAAATATACAGTGTTTGAGTCTGGTAGTTGCTTTTTTCTCTAAAAGTGGTCTTCAAGCCTTGTCCCCATTTTCTCCTTCTCCTTTGTTGTCTGGGGCTTGGTTGGTTGTGGACTTTGATCGGGAGGGAGTCTAGGACTGGCTGGCAAGGGACAGAAATATGGCGGGAGGGACCATCCCTGCAGGTTAGCAGCCTGCAGGATGGTTATTTACCCCCCAGGTCTGAGAGCGTTTGTAGGGAAATCTTCAGAAAATATTCACATGCGTAACATAACATTAAAAGACTAAGTGAATATGAATCTTTGCTATAAAACCATGTCAATAAATCCTTGTGACTAAGATCATGAACACTGAGGTTAGTTTTCACCTTTTTAGCTGCATGCCTACAAGCAAGTATCTGAAATCTTGGTCAGTCCCAGTTTGATAATAATCTCGTAAGATTGCAGCAAAAATTAAGTTAGATGACATACGTAGGGCACCGCGCTTGGCACAAAGTACATACTTGGTGTTGGTGGGTGTCACCATCACCACCGTCAGCAGCGTCGTCGTCATAACCAGCCTCCTCCCATCCATTTCCTTACCCTGACCCTCAAGGCCGAAGTGCGCTGGTCAGGCTTCGCCCCTTCTGTGATGCTGACTATTAGGTACTAAGTACATAGCAGGCGTTCAACAAGTTCTTGAGAAACAAGAGAATGATTCCACCAATAACATTATAACTACAGTGGGGTATGTGTGGGTACAGACGTGCGTCTCCTAGAAAGGAGGGTTCAGCCCCAATAGACTGATAAATGCTTTTGATGACCCACAAAAGACTGGTCACCAGAGAATTCTTTGCATCAGGAATTCATTTATGTGTTTGTCTGAAGCCCAGTAACAGGCGGAGAAGATCCTAGCTGCCTCAGGCTGCGGCCTTCCTTAGTTTCCTTAGTCGATCTCTATCTCATCTCCCAAAGCTGCCCGGAGGCCTCCCTGTGGAATCCTGGGACTCACGGGGGCCAGGGGGAAAACAATTGCCCTAAAGAATCACAAAAATGAATGGTTTTCTGTTGGCTGTTTTAATAATGCTTACAAAAAAAAAAAATTTTTTTTAAAGCAATGTTCATAGCTATAAACAGAGTTTCAAGCAAAGTGCACATCATGTAATCGCACACATCTCAGCCACCACGACCAGGGGATAATATGCCCTGTTGTTCAGGGACAAAATCTAAGGGGATAATCTGAAATTCTGAATGGCAGAAATGTCAAGATTGTGTTCAGATTTGCCCATGTCTCTGACTTTCCACACTTTGCTCTCTAATCACCCTGTTTCCCAGACCTTCCTGGGGTCTTATCTTCTTTCTAATTGGCGCAGTCTCCGTAGGGCCCCTAATTATGCAGACTCCCCTTGCTTCAGTGAACTCGCTCCTTTCCTTGTTTAAATCCTATACATCTTTCAAGTCCTAGGACACATTCTCTCTCTTCTAGGATTTCGTTTCCTACTACTGTCTCCCTTATTTAGATCCAGAGAGCCTAGCATTTAATCTTTCTCTGCTAGTTTTTTCTTCCTAAATAGGTCACATTCTCCTTGAGGGCAGAGATTATGCGATGGTCTCCCTCGTTTCTCACTTGGAGCCTCTCCAAGTGATAGATGAATAGTAGGTGCTGATTAAATATTTGTTGATTGATTTCCAAAGGGATAACTGCAGACCACGGTTAAAGCCCTAAAGAAACCTGGGTAGTGATGTGAACCTCCCTTTGGGAAGATGCTCCTACGGGGATGGAAAAGACTTTTTCAAAGAGCCCTGTCAGCTACTGTTCTTTGAATGCCTGTGAATGAGGAGGATGTGGGGTGGTGGGGAGGGCTGTGCTCCTCTCCTGGAGGGCATGGGGTGGGCTGGGAGCCCTTCCCAGGGGCACAGCGACTCTGGGCACCTGGGTGGGATGAAAATGAAAAAGGAATTGGAATCCTTGTGCATTTATGTCTGCACCAGACATATGCAATGTACACATCTCACCCACAACCTAGGATGAAGAAGGGTTTAACCCTAATGACTTGCATCTAAAGAAGGAGGAGGGAATGAGGGAGGGGGGGGAGAGAAGGTGAGTCCCTCTTGGGGGTGGATAATCTCTTTCATTGAAGTGGTGAGAGCTGAAAGGTGACTAAGAATTAGCCCCACCCCTACGCCGAGCTTCTGCACTATTTACTGAGTTTAAAAGCTCCTTCGTAAGGCAGAGACTGGGGAGGGTGTCCTGAAGCGATTGTTTATAAGAGTAGAGCTTCAGGGCTAAAGAAAAGGGAACCAAGGAGCGGCACACCAGCAGGATTGGGGAAATGGGTGCAGGTGGAGGAAAGCTCTGTCTTGCCCTTCTCTGGAGAGAGAAAGGATGTGGGGCTGATGTCTGTGTGAGCATGCACCCTGCAAAGTTTGATCACGGTGAGTGGCCCAAGTGCGAGCAAACATTAAAACCACTGCTGTGAGTTGATTGAGGGGCCTCCCGACAGCTTGGCACTCATGCTAGAGAATTTGAGAACTTGAGGCAGGAGCTAATTTGCTTTGTTTGAGACATTTGAGCAAGTGTCATTTAGTCATTTAGCTAAATATTCCATAAGAAGGGAAAGCCCAGGATTCTCAGGTCTACGGAAATCAGTGATAACCTCCAACAGACATAGACACCAACTAGTGTTAGGAGATACTGGTGAAAAATGCACACGATTTAGTGGCCTATTGGCTACCTTCTGGCAAGGGTTTCTTGGGAAGTAAACACAGATTACTTATTTGTAAGATGGAGCGGTCCCTGATGTAGATATTACAATTCTTAATTGTAACTTTTATTCCTAGTTTGGATCCCAAATATTTCCTTTTATAAAACGATGATTTTCAAGATAATTCTTTTGACATTATAATGGAATGCATGAAAAATCCACACACATCTCCCCCTGCCACCCCCAGCACACACACACACACACACACACACACACACACACACACACACACAC
>JAQQAC010015530.1:5969616-5995531 GCA_029783875.1 Phataginus tricuspis | reverse complement strand
CACACACACACACACACACACACACACACACACACACACACACACACGCACGCACACAAGCCCTCTTTCCTTTATCTCTCCTCTTGGGTCCTTGACTTCTGCTTCTTTCTGGGGAACTTTTGTTACCTTTCCAGAAAAGTCTCACCCAGGAGTTCTTAAATATTGTAAAACCACGAATGTTCCACAGGCGTATCTATGGAGACTGTTGGGTGATACTAAGAGAGGAAAACCAGAGGAGGTAATGAAATGACATTTTTGATGGAAAAAGATACAGCCAATGTTCGGATGTGTGCATATGCAGTAGGCTGCCTGCCGTCGTCCTGGGTTCGCAGGGGATGTTCGTAGCAGAGAATATTCCAGGCAAATTGCCAATCTGGCTGTACTCACTCTGCTTGGCAGCCCAACAGGGAGTTTGGGGGGTCCTTCCAAGTAGAAGACACTCTTAGACAGGACCTCATTACCTACGTAGAGGAGGAAGAGGGCAGAGCAAACAGGGGTGGAGACCAAAGTGTACTGTAAAAGGGAGATGGGAGAGGAGATCTTCAGGCAGGGGAGAGAACCGCCTCTCACTCTCTTTGACGACATCAAGAGTCCTGTGGTGTCACGGTGCTCACGTGCAGTCTGGTGCCTCTGGGGCGCCTCCCTTTTCCAGCTGTCTATCCGTGTGAGGCTGGATTTTCTTTAAACACATTCAAAAAGCAACCTATTGCAACAAATTGAATGCAGAAGCAGATATGGGAATCTATTAATCTTTTACTAGGACATTACAGAGATATCAAATAGGCAAAAGACTTACTCTTTTCACTAATTTTTTGTTTTGAAAAGTTAAAACGCTACTTCTGTTATCTAAATGTTATCATGTTAACATGTAATGGATTTAATGTTCTCTTAAAATAAATGAATACATGAAAATTTAAAATTTTCTGTTTTAACTCCTCATATGGGAAATATAGGTAGACATAACTGCCATAAACAAAGCTCTTTGGGGTTCTCAGTGATTGGGAGGAACATAAAGGGGAAGAGCTTACGTGTTCTATGATGATTGCAGGAGCAGCGATCCTTAGAGAAGGCAAATAAATTCCAGGGACATGTTAACTCCAGAAGGTCCAGCGCTTGCACCCTGAACCAGCGCCTCGATTCCACCGCCGAGCACGGTGTCGCAGGTGAGGTGCAGCCGCCCGCGTCCCAGGAAGTTGACCTGCAGCCCCTTTGATCACATCGCAGTCTTCCTTACTGACTCCACACAGTGGCACCACCTCCCACGTGGCTTCCGTCTTGCGGGCGGTGGGTGTCTACAAGGAGCTCTACGCGCTCCTCTGCCCCATTCACACCGCGAGGGCATGTGCTCATCCCGGGGGTTTAGCCCAGGGGAAATCAAATTGCGGAGACGCAGGTTTTGGTCCTGGTCCTCCTGGAATCTAGCACAGGCGTCTCTGGCAAAAAGCCTCCCCTCCCAGGTGGGCCCTTCCACCAGATGGCAGAGAGCGGGGAGGTGAGTCGGCATCGCCAGGGGACGTCCCCTGCGCTCCCCGGCCAGATGCTTTGCCTCTCTTCCTGGGGAGGCGTGAGAGAGTGCATGATGATGTGGGTGTGGAGGGGCGAAGCGCGCTCCTGCCATGTGGTCCTCTGTGCGGCAAGAGGCGCCGGCGTTACCCCAACACACCCCTGCATTTGTCCAAGGGTTCCTGAGTGCCCGCTCTGTGCAGCCATGAGCTGCTGTTTCTGGGAAGGCCAGCCGTGAGCAGGGAGTTTCTGCTGGTGGGTGGAGAAACAGAGAGGCAAAGGCCAGCCTGCTTGCAGTCTAGACAAACCCGAGGCCTGGAATCCAAGGATTCCACAGTAAACGCCAGATCGGAGGGGCCAGGTGGGCGTCAAGATCCAGCCCATAAAGAGAGTATATCTTAAAAGCCCTCATCTCGAGAAAAAGAAAAGAAAAAATATTTTAACTATGTATGGTGACGGATATTAACTAGAGTTACTGGGATGACCATTTCACAATATACTAAGTAACAAATCATTATGTTGTATGCCTGAGAATAATATGTTACATGTCAATTATACCTCAAGTAAAAAAAGAAAAGACCACGCCTATTGATCTATGAGCTCAGAGCTGGGGTCATAGGTCATCACTTCAACTATGCGAGGCAAGGGGTGGGGTATTCTGGGCAGGGGTCCTGCTCCCCGGCTTCCACACTTGCAGCTTAACTCTGGGAGCCAGCAGGTGTTTTGGGGGCAGATGGCTAAGGTTTGCTTAAAGGGCCAAAGATAGACTGATCAGAGATTCAGAAAAAGAATTCCTTACCAACCTACTATGTGCAGGCCCTCAGCCTAGCATGGCTCTTGGGCCTCCATGTCTCCAAGTCCTGAAGGCCTCGCCCTTTCTGGAGGACAGGATTAGGGACACTTGATCATCTCCCTCAGCAGCTTGGCAGCCCGTCTACTGCCCTGGTCCATCACCGCAGCTGAGGCCGACCCGAAGCCTCTCCGGCACAGCTACCCGCACGGCCGTCTTGCTCGGCTGCACGTCATTTCTCATGAGGTTGCCCCACCTGTGCTTTGTCCTCTTCCAAGCACCACTATCCTGGCTCCGGAGATCTCAAAGGTGGAGGGCAACCCTCCTCATCCCGACTGATTACAGCCTTTTCTTGATCAAAGGGTCTTGCTCTTTCTGTTTTATAGTGGCCTCCACCGGAAAACTTAGAAATGGTCCCCCAAGTCAGTGCTGCTGGGTCCCCAAAGGTCATCCTGGTGACCCATCAGCTGCATTCTTTACTGACTCTACATCAGGGTCTGAAGGTGGATCAGGTCTAGGGTGAGGACATACGTTGTGGTTCAAACTGACAATGTGGAGGGTGAACGGAATCATTATACCAGAACACCAGGGGTTGCTTGATTGTTTTAGGCACAGAGGTTAGGGGCGTGGTTACTAGTCTGGCAGTTTCCCACATACATTCTCCCAAGAAGGCCTAGGGAGTTCGCGTGCAAATTGCCCTTCTGTTGACCTGCTCTGATAAAATAAAAGAGCAGCTAACACCTACGCAGCACTTGGCACAAGCTAAAAACGGTTTTGTGTGTTCTTACGTGTGTTAACTTATTCAATCCCCACCACCCCCAAGACAGGTGTTCTATTTTTATGCCCATTTTACAGAGGAGGAAGCGGGAACAGGGAGGTTCAATAGCTTGTCCACATTTGTAGAGCAAGTAACAGAGCGAGGATTGGAACACAGGAGGCTCCAGAGCCTGTGCATGTAAACGTCGCTGCACCACCCTGGCTCCATCCTTCAGGCTTCCCATGTAGTCCAAGCACATTTACTGGGGGACTTCTAGTGCCTGGAACTGTCTGGGTATGGTGGTACCAGGGTGAAGGGACACGGTGCCTGCTTATGGTCTGGCTCTCCAGCAGAAAAGAGCAATCAGACTCACCCTCGTACAGGGGAAACTAGGCATGTGGTCTCCTCTAGAAAGGCCCTCTGCACCTCCGTGTAACATGCTGTTTTATAGTCAGCTCACAAGTCATCCTATTTGGATGGCTATTGCCAGGCTACCTGGTTTCTCAATTTTCAGACTCCCTTCTTATGGGCTATCCTTTGAACCCATCATCAACTCCTTTAATCAAAGTCCACGGTCCCAAAGCAATGTGCACCGTTCATGAAACTGCCGAGGGAATGTTCTCAGCAGGCAAGGAGGGTTAAGCGTAGCATGCTGGTGGTTGTCTGTGACGCCAGTACCCCAGGCTTTCTTGTTTGGGAGTGCTCTGGCTTTGCAGAAAGGATGATGGGTGCAGAGTCCCCATCAAATTTTTTGAATATACCTCTTCAAAAAGTTTGACATTCAAGATGACAATCCACAAATTTGGACTGTCCTGGTTCAGTTTTCTCTGAGAATTCATAATGTTGGGACGCAGGCATTCACATAAAACGAGGGGAAGGCTTTCATCTTGGCATGGCACAAAGAGCTTATTATTTATTTTTTCTGGCATGAGCACAGTCGTGAGGAACAGAGCCCTTACTGTTTAGCATGTCAGGGCCCAGTGCCGGCCACGGGAAGCCTGATCAAGTAGTTACACTATGCAGAGGGGTGAGGGGTGGGAGGTCTCATGCGAAAACAAGAGAGCGAGCAGAGGAGTGTGCGGCCTGCCCTCCAGCACATCCTTCCGATGGTTTAAGGGCAGCGGTGTGCATGTGCCCGGGGGTGTGTTTAAAACTAGAAAATTACAAAAATGAACAAGGGACACTACTGTCCCGACCACCCCGGCTTGGTGGGCTTGTTTTGTCTGCTTTGATTTCCGTAGTGCTGGGCTATGTTCAAATCACATGGACGTTCCTTCTCCTCTGAGCCCCACACTGCAAGCCAGATTTTTATATTTTAAAAACTCTGAAGGAAGTTAATGTTTGCAGACAGGCTGTTTCGCAGGCGTGGTTTTCCCTAAATGAAAAGCTAACTGGTATGTTGAATTTAATCTGTTATCAAACTAAATCGAGCTCTGCATGTGGGGTGCCCAACCTGATGAGAGGTCCATCTACTGGGCACTTTGTAGAGGTCAGGGATTAGCTGGTGACCATGGTCACCATGAAGGTCACCGTGGTCACCTCTAATCCTCATACCCATCTGCAGAGGTAGGCGATAAGGGGCCGTTGTACAGATGGGAAGAGTAAGGCTCAGAGAGCTTAAAAACTTCTAAGTGGTGGATCCAGGACCCTAGTCCCAGCTGGCCAGACTGCGCTGACTTGCCCTGGGCCCTCCCCGTTACTTCCTGTGCTGCTAGAGGACCCTTGAGAAAGTTCTTACTGATGTTTTCAAGTTCAACTTAATGAACTTTACACTGGGAATGGAAACCTCTGGAGAACAGGGTAGTGTGTGTGTGTGTGTGTGTGTGTGTGTGTGAGAGAGAGAGAGAGAGAGAGAGAGAGAGAGGGAGATTTGCTAATACTTACTGAATATATTGCTAAATCTCAAAGGATTTGTCTCTTCACAAATTTTATTACGAAACTTCTCATACATGCAGCACAATAGAAAGGATTCTACTGTGAACACTTGTATACTTAGACTCTGTGTTTTACTACACTTACTTCACCAGGCATCTACCCCTCCCTGTCCTCTGTCTCATCACACCTCTGTCTTCTAGTAGCCTTTCCTTTCTGGATGCGTTTCAAAGTAAATTGCAGGCATCAGTATGCTTTCCCCTAAATACTTCATAGAGGACATGTTTACCTAACGTTCAGTATCTGTTTATAGTTCTTTTCTTTTGATGTAAGATTTATGTGCACTACCAAGTCTTGATACATACCTGTATCTGTGTAACCCAAATCTTCCTCAAGATATACATGATTACCTTCATGTCCAAAAGAGCCACGCCTCTTCCAGGCAGTTCCTGTCTCCCCTCCCTTCCTGACAGGCAACAACCCTTCCAAGTCGGCCACCAACGTCCTCTCACGAGAGGCTTCGTCTGCCTGGCGTGGTGGTTTTGAGATTCATCCATACCCTGTGTAAAAGAGTAGCAGTTTGTTCTTTTTTACTGCTGAGGGTATTTCATTGTATGAATATGCTGTACTTTCCCACTGAAGGGCTTGTCTCAGGTTTAGGATTTCATGAATAAAGCTGTTAAGATTCTTCTGTACAAGTTATTTTGTGAATATGTGCTTTTGTTGTTCTTGGGTAAATGCCTGGGGGAAACAACCCTGGGTCATAGGGGAGATGTATGTTTAGTTTTATAAGAAACTTTATTTCTTTGTTAATAAGATAACCTTTTGGAAGTGGTTGCCTCCTTTTTCGAGTTCCACCAGTAACGAATGCAGCTCTGATCGCTCCGTATCATCGCCTGTGTTTGGTGACGTCTGTCCTTTTAAATCTAGCTGTTTGGGAGGGGGTCGGTGTAGAAAATTGATACTGAGAGTCATGGTGATAGCTATGACCCAGTGATAGATGTCTCTCAGCACAAATGACAGCCAATGGTCTTTAGATTTCACTGGAAACTCATCACCTTAGCTCTGCTTTCTGCCTGGCAGGTGGCAGTGCTGGGGCAGCCCTGGCTCCAGGACTTAGGGCTCACATAGGGCTTCCTTGTGGAGCCTGGATGCTTACCTTGATCTCGCATGGCATTTCTTAGTCAGACAAACTCCTTGGGCCGGATTGCACGTTCTCTCCCTTTTCAGCATTTCCACCCAGCAGAAGGTTGTTGATTTAAATGTTAAGAGAGGCCGACTCCAAATAAAATGCAGAATGTATAGTTTTGAAGACTTAGACCTCTCTTTTCGGTTACTGTTACTTCTGCAGCCTTTTTAGATTCGCAGCCAACAGTGCGGGGAAAGAACGAGGCAGGACTGGAAGAGGGGGCCTTCCCACGGCGCCCCGCGCTGACGCCGCTGGGCCACTTCTTTCACCTTGACTGGGGCCATGGCTTCCTCACTGGTGGGACAGCAAGGCAGCAGCAAATGATGTTTAAGTTTGACGCTTTTTGGAAATTTCAAAAAAAACTTTCCATTTTGTTTAGAAATTAAGACATTTTCTTAAGGCTTTAAGGTAAAGATGTCTACTTAAAAAAAAATTAAGGGATCCTATAATATATTTCCTACATCCCCTCTAACCCCTTAATGATACCCTGATATATTCGTGGAAACAGGTCTCTTTTCCATTTGACTTAAAGTTTCACAATTATGCGCTGGACTGTTAATCAGATGCGCCAGTTCACGCTGGTGGAAGGTGAACTGAGGTGCTGGGTGAGCTGGTATTTATTTTACAGTTGCTCGGGATCTTTTTGGACAGACTGGTGTTGGCACCGGCTTCGCTGATTGTCTCCCCACTTACGTGGTTGTTCTGTGCTGCCCATTGTGTTTCATAGTTGGGTGGTGGAGGCAAAGAGAGAGAAGAATGCGAGGACGATGGGTGGTTAGGTTGTTGTGTTCTGTCTGCAGGCAATCATTTTGGAGCAGGAAGCCAGGGAGATGTGAATAGCTAGAGAGGATTGGCTACAGGGAAAACAGAAAGCCCAAATCTCAGTTACAACAAGATAAGAGTTGAAGAGAGAGAATCTGCTGATAAGGGGTTTTCCCTGGCACTGCCGCAAAATGCCTTAAATACTTGGGAGATTTTCCTGGGTTTTTGCTCCCTGCAGTCCCAGGCAGAGAAAGTATCCTGGTCCCAGAGGAAACCTTCAACTTCAGACAAACCACAGTTCCCCGATCCTCTCAAGATATAAGGTTTCAAGCATAAAATTCTTGAGCAAACACAACAGGTGCCTTTCTGCACCAACTGTGATTTTTGGTGCTGAAGAGAGAGCTCTGCAGGTGATGCTGAAGGTCAAATGAAGGTAGAGAAACCGCAGAACAGCACGACGCACCGCCCAACTGCAGGCTAATCGGGAAGGAAATGGTTTCAAACTGCCAGACTGTGGCCTGATAACCGAAATCTCAAAGGGACAAAAGGTTCATGTCATTTAAAGGGGTAGCTTCGCCTATTTAAATCGTACAAACAAAAGAAATGGAAGCCCCCTCGTGGGATGGGAAGTCCTATTAGCAGCTACTACGGCCTTGGTTTTGTGTTCTCCTGTGTCACAAACCTTGAACACGTGCTGTATGTCCTCAGGCAGTCATTGGTTAATTTACTTATTCAAAGTAAGGAAACAACAGCAGAGCAACAGAAAAACCCCAAACGAATTATGTACTGGGGCACAGCCGGCACTAAGGTGCAGCACACAGTTTTGATATGTGGGTCTTTAAAAGAAATGAGTTTGGTCTGAAATTGTATGTATGTTAAACTTCAGAGAAAGTAAGAGGCTTACAGTAGCTCTTCTGGGAATTAAAAAAAATTGTTTAAAGGGGTCATCATGTTGCAAAGCAGCAACGCATGGTGGAATATCAGGTACTACTTCGTAGCCACCACGAGCCATTTTGCGCTTGGCTTTAATCAATGTTCCAATCAAGGCTCCTGGAGGAAGCCAGTTCTTCGTGGACGTGGTAAAAGTTAATTATATATACTTAACTATAGCCTTTGGTTTTGAAGTCTTTAGAGAACACCTACAAAAGTAAACTTGTAAAAAAGAATATAACAATCCCCCTATATTCAGAGCTGAATTGTAATGAGCGAGATGATACAAAGTAATTAATACTGTACACTCTGTGTTTGGTTGGGTCTTCCAAAAAAAAGACCACTTGGCAAAAGCTATTATGACGCTGCTTTGTGGTTGACCAGGCATTTTGCTAAGGGGAATAGTAAAGTCCAGAAAGATTAAGAACTTACTTCTGTCACAAAGGAATTTTGGGAATAGTGGAGTGTGGGCCAAACCAACCTTTTCCACCAGTCTGAAAAATTCATTCGTAGGTTCTTCTGCCAGGAATGCATCATCCTGTATTCTTAGTGGATCTTTAATATATTTAATTTAGTATCAGTGATATCACAATATTTCACTTTGGTTTGAAGACAAGTACCTGTGTTTAAAAGAAAAGATTGTGAGCTAGACTAAGAAAACTGTAAATACAATCGTAACCACCTCCCACTTGATGCTTCTGGATAGAACATCCTTTGCAGAGCCATACTACCTCTGCTGCTGAAGAGGGGAGGGGAGCGGAGGGGAGGCCCTGAAGCGAAAAGACTTGCTGCTATTTACAACTTTATTTTGCAGTTGAGATTTCCTTTGTGATTTATGTCTACTACTTAATTATTGCTCTGTAAGATTTCCTACATTTGAGAACATTTAGAATCAGCAAATCCCAAGCAACATATTATACAAATGTTTTAAAGTACTTAAGGGGCTTTATTGTCCCGTACAGGGGGAATGACAACTCCATGGCATAAAGAACATATAAGGTTATCATTTGATCTATGGAGCATTTAAAAAAGTACCAGGGGTTTGCCAGTAAACTTCACTTACATAGTTATGCTTTGGGTGGATACTAGTATTCCTATGAGAAACACGACTTATCAGACAAACTGAGTTTTATTAAACTCTGAAGCCTGAGATGAGCACCAGTTCTACTTGCAGAAAAAGTGAATGGAGGGAAAACGAGAACTTACCTGCCCTATAATTTCTTCCCTACCATTTTATCATAGTGCCAGAGATGACCAGGATGTGTACCGTATCTTTGGCTTAAGGCTCTATGCCCAGAAGGTCCCTATTAAAATGCAAATATGCTACTCAACAATCCATTTGCACTTTAGCGGAGATTAGTTTATCAGATCCAGAGGGAAGAGATTAGGGCCCCAAGGAATGGGAGATAAACGGTCTAGTTTGATTGGTGAAGGGCCTGGGCAAAGTACTTTCAATAGGCCCTCTGCGTCTTGTCCATGTGCCGTGTGAACGTAGCGTTAGTGCACCCTTGCTGGCATTGAAATGCAAGTCTACCTCAACTGTCCACTTCCGTTCTTATCTTGTTCCTGCAGTGCTTTCTGAGCTGTCTGAGAAGATATGAGCTCTCCCCCGTCTGAATTCCTAACATTCATTGCTTATTTCATTTGTCACCTCTTTGTGTATTTTTTCATTTGTATGTGTCTTCTCTGCCACCTTTGGTGTCAGTTCCTGGAGCGCTCAGGACCCAGGTGAGTGACCCAGAGAAAGAGAGGAGACCCAGGAGGAGTGACAAACTGTGGCTGTAGCTCGTTCATGCAGCGTCCTGGTTCTGACCACACTTCTACCTGGGTTCTGCCCTCCACGTTTTCCCTTCGGACTGATGACTTCCTGGGTCTGGGTTTGTTTTGTTTTTGTCCCCATAGTCCTCGGTCTCTTGATTCCTAACATTCATTACCTGTTTCATTCATTTGTCACCTCTTTGTGTATTTTTTCATTTGTATGTATCTTATCTGCCGCACAAGATGTGACCTTCAAGCTGCGAATCACTGCAGGGCTATTCTGCTACTGGGCAGCTGTGCCTCCGTTGTGGAGGCAGGTCTGTGCAACGGGGAGAGGTGCCCGCACGCTCTGGAAATCACTACGGCTCTGACTCCTTGGTCATAAACAGTCATATTCTGGTTCTGGCAGGACACCGCGCAGTCAGGTTCTGGCTTCTGGAGGCCCTGGTATATGGTAATCTCCAGAGATCCGGAGGGAACCATGTCTTTGGAGAATAGTGCAGTCTGGGGGCAGCAAGCCCAGCTACTCAAGAAGACCTGGTATGTATGATGTGGTGGGTGAAATTTTAAGATGATCTCCAGAGGCCTATGCTTTTGTATAATTTCTTCCTTTTGAGCTCAGGTAGGACCTATTACATTTCTGACCAATAGAACATGGCAACGTTGATGGGGTATCACTCCCATGATTCATCACATTATAAGGCAAAGGTGAAGGGATTTTGCAGATGTAATTAAGGGTCCTACTCAGCTGACTTTGAGTTGGTCAGAAAGGGAGATTTATCCCGGGTGGTGTGACCTCATGAGATGAACCCTTTAAAAGAGAGACTGGGTCTTACCTGAGGTCAGAGAGATTCTCTTGGTGGTCTTGAAAAAGAAGCAAGCCACACTGAGCTCCACAACTGCACGGAAATGAATTCTTCCAGCAATCACATGAGCTTCGAAGAGGACCCTGAGCCTCAGCTGAGACCCAGTCGTGGGCAATACCGTGGCTGCCGCAGAGAATCCAGCTCCACTGTGCCTGAGCTGCTGACTTGCACAACCAATAGATAACAAACGTAGGCTGTTTGAAGCTCTAAGTTGCGTGGTAATTTGTGATATAACAATAGAAAAATAATATGCCACTGACAGTCCCTCCCCCTTTTGGCCAGCCTCCGCTGATATGTATGTAGATGAACACGTCAAGAGGGTGATGCTCTGATTTAGGCCGCCGTTGAGTGGTACTCCATCCTTGTTAATAGCAAGCGCTCTGAAGCCAGATTAGTCTTGTGACTTTGGGCAGGCTTTTAGAAATCTCTGCCTCAGGTTCCTCATTATAAAATGGGAAGAATAGTAGCACACAGCTCATTGGTAGTGTGAGGATTAAATTGGATGTTACTCATACAGAACATGGAATTGTGAGTCCCTCGTACATGGTGAGAATTCAGTAAATGTTACCTATTATTATTACTCCTGAGGGGTTGTCAGATTCCTCTCTGGCTTTACGCTAGCAGGCAGAAGCTGGCTCCTGGCAGTTTCTTCTATTCGTTGTCCTTTGTCACTACCTAAGTTCATGCCTGAGGTGTTTATACTCATCCAATGTATACTAACCCTATTCTCATTAATAATGAGACATGTGGGTAAAGCCACACCTGAGAGACCATAAAATGATTTCAGAGCAAAAGTCTGGCTAATGACATTTTGGTCCCTTTAAACTTAGCCTGGAATGTCAATGGAATACACAAGAGAGGACATGGAAGTAAGGGCAGACAGAGGATGGAGAGTGAGGACAGCTGGCTTATGGATCTAGGAATCTTGTCAGCTTCAGTGGATATGGATCTTCAGCTTGGCATTCTTCTGAGCCAGCTGGAAAGGTTTGTAGATATGATATTTGGAGCCAGTTGGGATAATGCATGTAGATCATTTAGCATAGTGGTACGTAATAAATGCTCAACAAATGAATGGTAGCTGTGATGATATTGATGGTGATTTTGGTGATATTTCTATAGAGAAGTGCTATGCACGAGGTCCTCTGTGTCTCAGGGAGTCGCATTGCAAGGTGCAAAAGCTGGGACCAGGGCTCCTGGGACATTAGTAGAATGGGGTGGAATTGGTTGTGGTCCAGGAAAGGTGATATCTGTACAGCGATTGAGGTCTGAGTGCATCAGGTACCCGTTATGAGGAAGCCTGTGCTGACAGTCGGAGGGAAGAATGAAAGCTGGAAATTTGCTGTCTGCTAGGGAATGCCAGGAGCCTTTCAAATATATATGGGACAAAGTTTTCAGAGGAAAACCAATGAGACCAGTGGAGGGGCAGGCACCGGGGTGCCCCGTAATCACCATGCAGATCTAAGAACTGAGGAAGAAAGTGAAGAGTGGGGACCGTGTGGCAGCAGGACCAGCCAGCTGGCTACAGATTTCTGGAAGCCATGAGCTTTTTTAGGAAGCTTGTGTCATTGATGGCTGCTCTTTGGATTTCTTACCTGGGCCCTAGACCTGTGGCCTCTTTGGCTGATTGTATACTAGAGTGTTGATATTTTATACTTCTTGGTATCTTGTTATGTCAGTGAAAATTTTTAGACTGAAAACAAGAGAAATGGCATGGGCTAATCTAACTAAAAAGATCATTTTTAGTTAGGTAAATGAAAAGTCTAGGGGTAAAACTTTAGGAGCAGCTCAATTCAGGACTCAAATGATTCCAGTCAGGACCACACCATTCCCATTTTCAGCTCTCCTTTCTTCTGAGTTGGTTTGTATTCTCAGGGCCGAAGATGGACTGTCAGTGTCAGGCTTATATGGTTCTTATAGCACCTGTCACAGCAGAAGAACGCTCCTCTGTCTCAGCCTCAATGACCATCCCTAGGAAGGACTCTTGGCCTCACTCGGGTCACTTAGTGGTCTGTTCTGATTGCCCAGGCTGAGTGACAGGTTTGCCCATTTGTTGAAGGAAATGTTTTCCCTTGGTCAGCAGCCCTGCAAGAATTGGGTGAGGTCCGGAAGAGGCAGGCCCCCAAGGGAAGCCAAGAAGATAACCAATCTCCAGCTCACCCACACATGTGCTCGCGTTATAGGCGTTCTGCTGTACATCAGATATGCTGATAGCAATGATGTGTTTCCAGGGAGGGGAGCCCTGGGCTCCAAAGAGGGCAATTCTGGGCATTCTGGTGCAAGCTGAGGTCACCAGTGCGGGTGTGGGAGTGGTCAAGGCTACTGGAAGGTGGGAAAAGTTTTGCTTAAAAAGGACATTCGGGTGAAGAGTGTTGCTAAGAGGAAGACCCAGCTTTTCCTACTTTTTCACGTTTTGCCCAGAGCCAGCCCTGACTAACACCAATGCATTTGCCAAGTCAAGTGGCTCTATAAAAATAACCTGTTTCCCAGAAATTTCCTCGTGTTGGGGGGGTGACACGGCAGACTTTCTGGCTTTGATGAATCATCCCAGATAGCAGGAGGCTTTAGTCAGCTTTCATACTAAATCAATTTTCAGACCGTGTGTTATAATTAGCAAAGCAAACCTCCAGAGAATAGTCTCTCGGTCTAAAGAAAATACTGAGTGGACCTCAAAGAGGATTCTTGTAAGCTTTTTTTTTTCATTTAATGTATTTTTCATGTTCAAGCTCAGTGAGAAAGCCACTTTTCAGAATGTGGGGTCTGAAGTTGGAATTATCTTTATTAATAACTACAGGGCAAGTGGTAACAGATTCCCTCCCATGTTTAATGGCCCTTTATTAATTCATCTGCATTATCATAGAGCGAATGAAACTCCGACAATATTTCCACGGGAGGAGAACAAATTCTGTTGGGCCAGTCTGAGGCGTTGGGTCCCAGTTCTCAGGCCTTCCTTGGAGCTCTGTAGGAGGCAGGTTCCTATTCTTTCCCACTGGTCTTGAAGGTTAGAATATATCAGTTCTGGAATGGGACAAGTCTCTGCGAATGCAGAGCCAATATGCTGGCAAGCAGAGTCAAGGGATAAAGAAAGGGACACCGAATCCCTGGTGACATTTTTGAAACCTGGATCAAGCCTTGCCTGAAGTCCATTTCTGTGTGCTACTAAATTTCCTCTTTTCATAGGCTAGCTTGAGTTGAGTTTTCTCTTAATTTCAATCAAGAATTTTAATAGTCACAATACAAAAACATTGTCTTAATCCATGAAACAGATGCTTTGATGGTGAGGAATAGTTTCATGAGTTCAGATACTCACAATTAAGATAAAGATTTGAGGGGCAGCATTTACTTTCCCCTAAATGATACGCCTTGTTTTTTCTTGCCTTTCATATCATTAAGGGTCCTGCTCTGTTGGAACCTATAGACAAGCCTTAAATGAGTGAAATTTCATGTCTGGCTACAGTGGGTTTAGAGAGGGTCAGGATGTACGACAAATATATTTTGGCCATCTTGGGCATAGGATTTCTACAAATAAGAGACAGTTTTAGAGAAGCAGTGTGCTGGGTTAAAAAGAGCCCTGGGCAGGAGGTAGGAGAGAATGGGGTTGTGCCTCTATTAACTTGTGACTTGGGAATAAGGAATGTAAGCACCTAGGGCTCAGCTTTCTCATTTATAAAACAAAGGACCTATGCTAAATGATCTGGAAGGCCCTTCTAGCTCAGAAGATCTATGACTTAATGAATTGAAGCACCCAGCCAGTCCTTCCAGGACGGTATGAGTTCTCAGTTTGCCGGGATGCCCCCGATGGAGGCGCATTTCCTCGGAAGGAGAGCTCCAGGTCTGCAGCTGTCTGCCCTAGAACTGGCAGGCTGAGTGCTGATAGGCTTTGCTTTTATAGCCAGTGGCTGTTTGCTTCATTTTTAGTATTACCCAAGGGTAAGGAGGCAGCTGCCATTATATGAGAAGAGAAAAAAATGGATGAGTATGGTCTTTCTCCTCCCCATTCCTAAACTAAGGCAAAAAGTCTGAAAAGTCGGCCAGTTTGAAAGGGCACAAAGACTCGTCTGAAGTCACAAAGCAAGTTGGTAGCAGGGCTGACACTAGGGCCACCTGTCTCCTGACACTCCGCCTGGGGCCAGGTCAGGGAAGAGACAGCGGGGAGCCAGAGAGAGGAGCGTCTTCTGCTTGCAAACTCCGCCAAGGGCTGCCCTCCAGCTTCTCTGCCCCCCATGACCTCTGTCCGTGCTGCGAGCGGCTGAAGCAGAGGAGCTGGGCCTGCAGTGGGCTCACCTCAGGCCGTGGCTCAGAGGCGGAGGGAGCAGAGCCCTCGCCAGCGTCAGGACTTGTTGAAGCCCATTCATGTGTCTCTCTCCTTTTAAATTGAGATATCAGTTCAGTATATCATAGATGTCACCATTTTAAAGGGTACAGTTGGGTGGTTTTTCGTATATTCACAAGGCTGCAGAGCATCACCGCTGTCTAATTCCAGAGCATCTTCTTCCCCCCTGAAGGAAACCTCTCCTCCCATCCCCTCGCAACCACTAATCTACTTTCTGTCTTTTTAGGATGACTTGCCTGATCTGGACATTTCCTATAAATGGAGTCATACAATACATGGCCTTTGTGTCTGGCTTCCTTCACTTAGCATAGTGCTTCCAACGTCCATCCACCCTGTAGGTGTTTATACGTTTTTATGGCCGAATAATATTCTGTTGTATGGACAGAGCACACTTCATTTCCCCATTCGTCATTTGATGGAGATTCGAGTTCTTTCCCCTTTTGGGCTGTGATGAACTAGGCCACTTTGGACATCCAAGTACACATTTTTGTATGAAGAAATGTTCTCGTTTCCCTGGGTATATCCCTACAACTGGGGTTGTTGGGTCGCATGCTAATCACATTTAACTCTTTAAGAAACTGCCAACCTCTGTTCCGCATAGTTTCCACTTAGCCACAGGCACACAAGGAAAACAGAAATTTCTGCTGTCTTTGGATGGACATCATGCACCATAACGTTATTCGTTCTGTGTCTTTCCTACAGCACGTTGCTTTTGCTTTTATGCTACAGCCATTCGTGAGCTGGGAGGATTTCAACGTCGGAATTAGAAAGGCCTGAGCTGGTGCCTTCTCTTTTCTGAGTCCTTGGTGTCCTTGTCTGGAAATGGGCCCATGCGTGCGGTGCGTCGGGAAAGAGACAATGGCTGTAAGACCTCTTGGCAGGGCCTGGCACTAAGCAGCCGCTGGCTCAGCCCCAGTGCCCCGACAAGAGAGAGATGATGCTTTGCTTTCCATATGCCCAGCACCTGGCTACTTTCCCGACACCACCTAGTGTGTGGTCGATTATTAAATGAACATGTTAAATACATGCCGAGGGAGAGAGTGAGCATGTCCACATGCAGGCGAATGCTGGCATCGAGTAGTTCAGTACACGTCAGGTGATGGAATGACTGAACAAAACGAAAAGAGCACTGAAACTGTGGGAGAAATGCTGTTCTTAAAAGCAGTTCCTGACAGAAATACTTTTCCTGGCATTTGGGAGATTCTGCCTAAGGTCAGTCATAGGCCACATACTTGGAGGTGTCTCTTCCCCTTTTCAGTTAATAAGTCTGTGCTCAGGTCACTGTCTGTCTCTAAGGGGAGGAGCACCCTTCTTCTTTTGGGGTGATGATCATGTGATATTTTCCTGTCTGTCATCACTGGGATCCCAGTAGCTGGAAAGCCAGAGAAAGCCTGTCTGTGCTGCTGGAATGCTCATTCATTTCTTCTATGTGCTGGCACCCCCGATGCTGTTCCCGACATGCCAGGGTCAGCCTGGCACACAAGGAGATAACACAGCATAGATGAACAGAAATTGAATGATTCCAGCCTCAAGTCCCAAGCAAAAAGATTCACTGTGTTTTTAAAAAGACAATGAGGTTGACTAGACTATAGAAAAGATGCAGGGGGACTTAACCGAGCACAGAGCCTTCTGTGAGCCATTAAATAAATGTGGCCACAGCGTGCCTTGTAGTCACGATTGCCTAGGTACATGAATCAGCCTCGTGCTCCATTAAGATATGCTTTTCAGATAGCTGGCCCTTTTTAAGAATGGTTCAAGTTTTTGTTAAAAGACTTTAAAATGCACAGAAGAGATACAGGTAAGAATGAAATTTCCTTCACGAACAGAAATGATTTTTTTCTGTTGTGTCTACAGAAAGTCCGGTGAAGTGCAATTTTTTAGAAACTCAGGTAGCAAAATCCTGTTGAGAGGAGGCTGGGAGGGAGTGGAGGGTCATATATACTTAAAAAATTTTTTTAATTTTGTTTTGGTATCATTAATCTACAATTACATGAGCACCATTATGTTTACTAGACTTCCCCCATCTTCAAGTCCCCACCCCCAACCCCATTACAGCACTGTCCATCAGCGTAGTGAGATGCTATAAAGTCACTACTTGTTTTCTCTGTGTTGTACAGCCCTCCCAACACCATGTGTGCTAATCATAATGCCCCCTTTTTTTCCCCTGTCCCTCTCTTCCCACCCATCCTCCCCAGTCCCTTTCCCTTTGGTAACTGTTAGTCCATTCTTGGATTCTGTGAGTCTGCTGCTGTTTTGTTCCTTCAGTTTTTTTTTATGTTCTTATACTCCACAGATGAGTGAAATCATTTGATACTTGTGTTTATCCACCTGGCTTATTTCACTGAGCATAATACCCTCTAGCTCCATCCATGTTGTTGCAAATGATAGGATTTGTTTTCTTCTATGACTGAATAATATTCCATTGTGTATATGTACCACATCTTCTTAATCCATTCATCTACTGATGGGCACTTAGGTTGCTTCCATTTCTTGGCTATTGTAAATAGTGCTGCGATAAACATAGGGGTGCATATGTCTTTTTCAAACTGGGCTGCTGCATTCTTAGGGTAAATTCCTAGGAGTGGAATTCCTGGGTCAAATGTTTTTCTATTTTTAATTTTTTTGAGGAACCTCCATACTGCTTTCCACATAGTTGAACTAATTTACATTCCCACCAGCAGTGTAGGAGGGTTCCCTTTTCTCCACATCCTCACCAACATTTGTTGTTGTTTGTGTTTTGGATGGTGGCCATCCTCAGGTGTGAGGTGATATCTCATTGTGGTTTTAATTTGCATTTCTCTGATGATTAGCGACATGGAGCATCTTTTCATATGCCTGTTGGCTATCTGAATTTCTTCTTTGGAGAAGTGTCTATTCAGATCCTCTGCCTATTTTTAATTGGACTATTTGCTTTTTGTTTGTTGAGGTGCATGAGTTCTTTATATATTTTGGATGTCAACCCTTTATCAGATATGTGATTTATGAATATATTCTCCCATACTGAAGGATGCCTTTTTGTTCTATTGATGGTGTCCTTTGCTGTACAGAAGCTTTTCAGCTTGATATAGTCCCACTTATTCATTTTTGCTTTTGTTTACTTTGCCCGGGGAGATGTTCATGAAGAAATTGCTCATGTTTATGTCCAAGAGATTTTTGCCTATGTTTTTTTCCAAGAGTTTTATGGTTTCATGACTTACATTCAGATCTTTGATCCATTATGAATTTACTTTTGTGTATGGGGTTAGACAATGATCCAGTTTCATTCTCTTACATGTAGCTGTCCAGTTTTGCCAATATCAGCTGTTGAAGAGGCTGTCGTTTCCCCATTGTATCTCCATGGCTCCTTTATTGTATATTAATTGACCATATATGCTTGAGTTAATATCTGGGCCCTTTATTCTGTTCCACTGGTCTATGGGTCTGTTCTTGTGCCAGTACCAAATTGTCTTGATTACTGTGGCTTTGTAGTAGAGAAGTTGGGAATCGAGATCCCTCCTGCTTTATTCTTCCTTCTCAGGATTGCTTTGGCTATTTGGGATCTTTTGTGGTTCCATATGAATTTTAGAACTGTTTGTTCCAGTTCATTGAAGAATGCTGTTGGTATTTTGATAGAGATTGCATTGAATCTGTAGATTGCTTTAGGCAGGATGACCATTTTGACAATATTGATTCCCACTTGATCATGGTGTATGATCCTCTTGATGTATTTTTGAATTCGGTTTGCTAATATTTTATTGAGTATTTTTGCATCTGTGTTCATCTGTAATTTTGTTTTTTTGTGGGGTCTTTGCCTGGTTTTGGTAATAAAGTGATGCTGTCTTCATAGAATGAGTTTGGAAGTATTCCCTCCTCTTCTATTTTTTGGAAAACTTTAAGGAGAATGGGTATTATGTTTTCTTTATATGTCTGATAAAATTCAGTGGTGAATCCATCTGGCCCGGGGGTTTGTTCTTGGGTATTTTTTTGATTACCGATTCAATTTCATTGCTGGTAATTGGTCTGTTTAGATTTTCTGTTTCTTGTTTGGTCAATCTTGGAAGGTTGTATTTTTCTAGGAAGTTGTCCTCTCTTCTAGGTTTTCCAGCTTGTTAGCATACAGATTTTCATAGTATTCTCTAATAATTCTTTGTATTTCTGTGGGGTCTGTCATGATTTTTCCTTTCTCATTTCTGATTCTGTTTATGTGTATAGATTCTCTTTTTCTCTTAATAAGTCTGGCTAGGGTTTTATCTATTTTGTTTATTTTTTCAAAGAACCAGCTCTTGGTTTCATTGATTTTTTTCTATTGTTTTATTCTTCTCAGTTTTATTTATTTCTTCTCGGATCTTTGTTATGTCCCTCCTTCTGGTGACTTTGGGCCTCATTTGTTCTTCTTCTTCCAGTTTCAATAATTATGACTTTAGACAATTCATTTGGGATTGCTCCTCCTTCTTTAAATAGGCCTGGAGTGCTATATACTTTCCTCTTAGAACTGCCTTCACTGTGCCCCACAGATGTTGGGGCTTTGTTCTGTTGTCATTTGTCTCCATATATTGCTTAATTTCTGTTTTAATTTTGCCATTGATCCACTGATTATTTAGAAGCATGTTGTTAAGCCTCCGTGTATTTGTGAGCCTTTTTGTTTTCTTTGTACAATTTATTTCTAGTTTTATACCTTTGTGAACTGATAAGTTGGTTGGTAGAATTTCAATATTTTTGAATTTGCTGAGGGTCTTTTTGTGGCCTTGTATGTGGTTTATTCCGGAAAATGTTCCATGTCCACTTGAGAAGAATGTGTATCCTGCTGCTTTTGGGTGTAGAGTTCTGTAGATGTCTGTTAGGTCCATCTGTTCTAGTGTGTTGTTCAGTGCCTCTGTGTCCTTACTTATTTTCTGTCTGGTTGATCTGTCCTTTGGAGTGAGTGGTGTGTTGAAGTCTCCTAGAATAATTGCATTGCTGTCTATTTCCTCCTTCACTTCTGTTAGTATTTGTTTCACATATGTCGGTGTTCCTGTGTTGGGTACATAGATATTAATAATAGTTATATCCTCTTGTTGGACTGACCCCTTTATCATTATGTAATGTCCTTCTTTATCTCTTGTTACTTTCTTTGTTTTGAAGTCTATTTTGTCTGATACAAGTACTGCAACACCTGCTTTTTTCTCCTTGATGTTTGCATGAAATATCTTTTCCATCCTTTCACTTTTAGTCTGTGTGTTTCTTTGGGTTTGAGGTGAGTCTCTTATAAGCAGCATGTAGATGGGTCTTGCTTTTTTATCCATTCTATTACTCTGTATCTTTTGATTGGTGCATTCAGTGCATTTACATTTTGGGTGATTATAGATAGATATGTAGTTACTGACATTGCAGGCTTTGGATTTGTGGTTACGAGAGGTTCAAGGGCAGCTTCTTTACTATGTAACCATCTAACTTAACTCTCTTATTAAGCTATCATAAACATAGTCTGATGATTCTTAATTTCTCTCCCTTCTTATTCTTCCTCCTCTATTCTTTATATGTTAGGTGCTTTATTCTGTACTCTTTTGAGTTTCTTTTGACTGCTTTGTGGATAGTTGGTTTATTTTTTGCCTTTAGTTAGTATTTGGTTGGTCTGCTTTCTTTGCTGTGAATTTATTTTCTCTGGTGACATCTATTTAGCCTTAGGAGTGCTTCCATCTAGAGCAGTCCCTTTAAAATATTCTGTAGAGGTGGTTTGTGGGAGGCAAATTCCCTCAACTTTTGCTTGTCTGGGAACTATTTAATCACTCTCTCAAATTTAAATGATAATCATGCCAGATACAGTATTCTTTGTTCAAGGCCCTTCTGTTTCATTGTGTTAAATATATCATGCCATTCTCTTCTGGCCTGTAAGGTTTCTGTTGAGAAGTCTGATGACAGCCTGATGGGTTTTCCTTTGTAGGTGATCTTTTTTTATCTCTCTGGCTGCCTTTAATACTCTGGCCTTATGTTTGATCTTTGCCATTTTAACTATTATATGTCTTGGTGTTTTCCTCCTTGGTTCACTTGTGTTGGGAGATTTGTGGTCTTCCATGGTCTGAGAGACTATTTTATTCCCCAGCTTGGTGAATTTTTCAGCAATTATTTCTTCAAAGACACTTTCTAGCCCTTTTTCTCTCTCTTCTTCTTCTGTTACCTCTCTAATGCAAATATTGTTCCATTTGGATTGGTCACACAGTTCTCTTACTATTCTTTAATTCCTAATTCTTTAATTCCTTTTATCTCTCTCTCTGCCTCAGCTTCTCTGTATTCCTTTTCTCTGATTTCTATTCCATTAACAGTCTTTTGCACCTCAACCAGTCTGCTCTTATGCCCATCTATTGATTGTTTCATTTCTGTTATCTCCCTCCAGACCTCATCCCTTAGCTCTTGCATATTTCTCTGCAGGTCCATCAGCATGGTTATGACTTTTATTTTGAATTATTTTTCAGGAAGATTGGTTATATCTACCTCACCAGGCCCTCTCTCTGGGGTTGTCTGAGTGATTTTTGACTGGACCAGATTCTTATGTCTTTTCATGGCAATAGAAGTGATCGCTGGCAGGTGATACGTGTGTCAGCTGGGAGAACAAAGTCCCTTCCTGCTTGCTGGTCACCTTGCCCTTCTCTTCTGACTGTGCCAGTTACCCGCACACTGGAAGCAGTCTGTGGGATAATCTCTTGAGCTGCCGTGAGTGGGGTGGCCTTTGGGATAGCCTAACGCACTGAGGTGGGTGGCAGTCGCGCCAGGTGTCTTCTCTTGCGAGAACGGCACCCCTTCCTGCCTTCTGGACCTTGCTCTGGGTTTCTCTGTCTGTCCTGGTTAGGTGCCTGCTGGGAGAAGACTCTGTGTGGTTGCTGTGGGTGGTGCTGCTCTCTGGCTGCTCTGCAGCTATGGTGCATGAGCCAGTTTTCTTGCAGGGCCGTCTGGAGGGAATGAACACAGGCTGCTTATCGCCGTGAGAGGCTTCAGGGCTGTTACCCCCCAGGGGTTAGGGTGCCTGAAGTTCCTTAGGATTCCCAGCCTGCTGGGCTGAGTGTGCTGGGACGATTTTGTCCAGCTGTTAAGCTCTTGTCCCTTTAAGACTTTTAAAGCACCTGCTTTTATTTTGTCCCTGGGGAGCCAGCTGTGGGGACCTGCTGGCAGTCTCCATCCTAGATTTTACTTTACCGTTTCTCTCATCTCCAATACACCATGTGATGTGTGTCTGTGCTCCCAGTGCAGATCACCAGGGCTGGTTATTTAGCAGTCCTGTGCTTCCACTCCCTCCCCACTCTGATTCTTTTCCTCCTACTGGTGAGCTGGGGTGGGGGGAGTGCCCGAGTCCCGCCAGGTCACGGCTTTGTATCTTACCCTTTTCGTGAGATGCTGAGTTCTTGCAGATGTAGATGTAGCTTGCCTGTTGTACTGTATCTTCTGGTCTCTCTTTTAGAAGTAGTTGGATTTGTTGTATTTTCAAAAATATATATGGTTTTGAGAGGATATTTCCACCACCCTACTCACACAGCCATCTTGAGCCCCTCTCATATATTCTTGTAGATGTTCTGCCCTTACTTATCAGGTGCAGATGCCTGCCTCCCCATTTCTTTTTCCCTGGAAAGTCGGGACCTACTTATAAATTCACCACAAAATACAGAGCATGGGCTGGGCCTGGTAGTCCCAGTGGCCTGGAAGGCAGGGCAGAGGGCGAAATGGCAGTGTCCTTTGAGGGGCTCTGGAGGCTGCGCTGGGGGATCTGTATGTTGTAGCCCCTCACTGGGGATGCTGCCATACATGTGCGAGAACTCAGGGCTAAAGGTGAACTGTATTGTTCTGTGTCCTAAAAGGGCACTACTTCAGCTGGTCACACCTCAGAGACTGTGGGGTCAGTGTGAAGCTCCTGTCTGGCAGGAGGAGTGGAAGAGAGATTACAGGCCACAGGGTTTCCTCCCCGGGGCTCTGTTCCTTCTCCCCAAAGGAGATCACTAATCATTGTTTTCCAAATTGTGCTCTGAAGAGACATAGGTTTCCTCCGAGAGCTCTCCTGTGGCACCCTGGGCAAGGCAGGGGAACAGACAGATGGAACTCTGGGCCCAAACCCTCCTTTAACACTTTTGCTTTTTTGTTTAATACCCTGGCTTTTACTCAAAGATGCTATTTGCAAATGAGAGGAGATACTCCAAAATGTTCAAAAAAAAAGAAAAAAAAATGCTGGGCTTGTGTCTCTTAAGTTTCCTTTTCCTTTTGAAGTCTGAAGACCTGAGTCTCCAGCCTTCCCAGCCATCTGGTTTCCTTTCTCTGTGCTTGGAAAGGAGAGTTGTCAAGATGAGTCCAGCTCAGTGTAACTGTGAGGGTCCATTTCTACAGTTCAGAATCTGCTACAGATTCACGGGGTCTGAACCCATAGAATCGGGGCTCAGAAACCTGCCAGCCCAGTGACAGCTTCCCCAGGCTCTGGTGGCTTCCCTCAGGGAGAGGTGAGCTTCTGTAGCCGGCTTGTAAGTCATGCAAACCTAGGAACTTGTCATTCTTTTAGGGTGTCCTAAAACACCTCTGCCTGTCTGACAAAATGGGCCTCCAGAGTGAGAAAGCTCTACTCTGCTTAAATATATTGCCTGGTAGCCTGAGGGCTAGCACAGGAGGAGGGATTGGTGGGCACTCCCCCACCCTGCTTGGTGTGTATGCGAACAAAGTGACCATCTGCATCAAATAATTATAAGTGGTCTCCCCTGAGCGCTCTCCACGTGCTGGCACAGACCGAGGGGAGGTGCCCCCTTTAGGGCCCCTTCCGCCCAGGAAAGAGAGGCTGGGGAGGAGTCATGCGTATTCCTCTGCTTCAAGGCACACGACCTGCTGAGCGGACAGGTGCTGGCAGCGTGATGTCCACGGGCAGAGAAGCCGGCCTGTCCTGGTAGCTGACATCTATATCTCCATCTCGCTGGATTTTAAACCTGACACAACATAAGGCGTGTCACTCTCTATTAGTCGATGTTCTCGATACTCACACGCGTCCCTATTGCACTGGAAGTCACCGGTGCCATCTCCCTCCAGTCTGATGGGTCAAACCGCTGCAGTGGAGCAAACGTGTGCGTTTCTAACCTTGCTTTGTCTCCCGGTGTGGGCGCTCCCCCACATCGGCTGGAACGTTGACATGAATGGGAATTGATCTGTGTGTTTGATAATTCTCGCCGAGTCCAACCATTTCTTTGTTAGCTAAATAGAGGTGGCATTCAGACCTGATACATGCACGCTTTTGTGCATGACAGGCTACTTGTTAAGGGTTTAAAGAGTCAGTGTCACTTTGGAACCCATCTTTTAGCCCCGGTTCTGACATCGGCTTCTGGCCTGTTCGCTCTCTCTGGCACTTCCTCTTGTGCTGAGAAAAACCCCTGGCTGGGCAGCTTCAGGCCCGGCTGAGCAGACACTGTCAGGTGAGTGTCCGGGGTGTCGTTTTGCAGCACTAGTAGCAGAGGACCTACTTCTTTTTGCTGAGGGAAGATACTCAGCTGCTGAAAATTGTGAATATGTGCTCTACATGGAGAAAAGATGACAGATGTAGTTCCTTTTGTGTTTTAAGGTGGAATTTTAGGTGGGATTTAAGGTGGAACATACTAGGGGAAGGTCTCATCATTTTAAAATAAAGACACCTCTGAGTATATTTAATATTCTTTTAAAAACATTAGAAAATACGAAACAACTTTTCCCCTTCTATCTATCTAAAACCTATCTCACTCTATCTATCTATCATCTATCTATCTATCTAATGTATCTATCATCTATATCTATTATCTATCATCTATCACCTATATTTTATTTTTTATTTTTCTCTTATGATAGAACATATTTCCTTGCTTCTTTTTATGCCTTGTAATTTTTTTTATTGGATACTATACATTATGAATTTTACATTGTTGCATGCTGGATTTTACCATAGTTTTAAAAGTCTTGCTGGATTTTATTCTGATGTACAGATGAGTTGGAATCAGTTTGTGTTTTGATTTGACTATAGAGTTTGTTAGGGCAGGTTCAGAGCAGCTTTTAGTCTAGGTCTGATGTAATTCCTTACTAAGGTAACACCCTCAGGTGGATTCTGCCTGGTGCCCCATATTACAACATGAAACCTTTCTACCTTGTCTGGGGTGAGGGACACAGACTATTCCCAGCCCTGCATGAGCTTTGGAAATTGTTTCATGTATTTATTTCTGGTGATTCTTTTTTTCAACACTGATAATCTCTTCTCCCGCATGTGAAGATCGCCAGAGACTCCAGGGGACCCCTCTGCAGGCGCCTGGAGCTCTCTCCCTGTGCTGTTTGCTGACCCCTGGTTCCTTGTCCCTCAAGTTTCAGCTCCCTTGGCTTCTCTGGGCTCAGATTCTGTCTCCTCAACTTCGGAGGACTGCTGACCTCCCTTTAGGCTTTCCCTCCGTGCTCTGCAGCCTGAAAACTGCTTTCATTCATTGTAGTCAGTCTCTGTTCGTTCAGGGGTCACAGTCCCACAGCGTGTGTTATTTAATGTCCAAAAACAGTCATAAGTTTCTCCTGTTTTTTTAATTCTTGCTGTTGTTTAAGATAGGAGAATAAAATCCATTTCTGGTATTCCATCTATTAGCAGAAGTCATATCTTATGTCCTCGCAAAAGCATTTTAAAGTTGGCAAATAATACGTTCAGGGGAAACTTACAGGCAAAACCTTTTATCTTCAATCTCTTAGCTTCCAAAGAAAATCTCCCATGTAACCCATTTGCCTGCTAGAACTCCGGGATTTTTTTTTAACTTAGTTCTATTGACAAATAGACTGAAAATAAAAACAATGGCTTGGGTATGCTTACTGCACACCGAATTCTTCACGGATGTGTGCTGTGTCCATGGACATCACATGGCACAGCCCGATGCTCCCGAGACCCTCACGGAGGTCGGTCATATTGTTGCCTTTGACCTGTTTACGTTTGTTTCTTAGAAGAATGAAGGTTAGTGAGTCCCCCCGTGCTTCCATGAAGTTCCTCTCTGAGGCTCTGTCTGTTGAAACATTTCAGTGTCAGGAAAACTCGGGAAATTAACTTCTCAAAAAGTTACACCAAAGAACCCTAAGGGCAAAGGGCTGTGAACATCCCCGCTAGAGCAGGATATAAACTGAAGCAGCAAGCAACAAACATTTTGTGGAAACCTCATAGTTTATATTAAATTTAGTGAATTTAATTGTTGAT
>JAQQAC010015530.1:5910444-5969116 GCA_029783875.1 Phataginus tricuspis | reverse complement strand
TTTTTGGTATTTTTATGTGACTACTCTGTAGGATGGCCCAGACATTTTGCCTTAGGTTCTCAAACAGGCAAGGGGAAGATACCCACTGGGATCTAGAATAAAGGTAGAACACTTCATAGTTGTGTTCAAGTTTATTATACAGCATATTAAAATGTAAGTATGGACTTCCAAGAACTTTATAAACTGGATTGGTGTATATCTCTAGAAATCTAACTGGGCTTAAAACGATCTAGTACCATCCATCACCTAACATGGGCCAGGAACTGTGTTAGTTGCTTTATATATTTTCTTCATGAATCCTCACAATAACCCAATGGGTATTATTATTGGACCATCGAAAGTTAATGATGCAGGCAGATTAGGAAGGGTGCCCAAAGAAATATGGTGGTAACTCAGTGTGTCCACACTGCCCGACTAGGTGGCAAAGCTTTATTCATCCGGAAATCTTAGACAACCCTGTGCCCAAGCAGATTTCACCTAGGATTTGTCAAAATACCTGACCATGAAGTCCTCTAACACAAATCAAGAAACCCCACACACCACACAATTTCCAATCGTAGTTTTTATTTTCCAGGTTTTATGGCTTTTATTATACATCCAGGCAAAAAAAAAATGACATGAAGAAAAACAGACACTTATCTTGTAAAAAATAGGTAAATAGGTAGATACATAAGTAAATAGACTACTCTGTGGGTGGGAAATACTGTTGACACTGCTGCCTATAGGGAGATACTGTCCTTGGATGGTGTTGGGCAAGCTTGTCATCTGTCTTCCAGTATCTTCCTTGTCTTTTGCCAATTCATCTTCTCACTGAACACTTTTAGAGTTTCTTGAATGTTTATTGGCTACTGAATCTCCTTCTAGCTAGTAAAACAATGCAGAATCTGGGGAACACACCTCTGGAATTTGATCCTGGCTTGTTTGCTAGGACTCTGAGCCTGGCTTTCTCTTCCAAATGGCTTGGCTTCTCGCACATTAATCCAGGCCATTTCCTAGTTGGAAATACTCCAGTGGTATATGTAAAGGCAAACTGGCATGGCGGGTGGTTCTGTAGAGGAAAGCATGGTGACTGAGAGCCTCTGGTCTTTGGGGGGCTTGGGGAGAGACCAGAGCTTTCCAAGAGAAAACTACAAATTAAACATACTCAAAATAACATACAAATGAGCACCAGGTCATTTTGCTATGGAAGGTCAGGTACTGTAAACCGTGAGCAGACACGTCCTAATTAGTTCAAGATCTTCAAAGAACAGCACAATCTGTAGAGCCACAAATGTAACCCTGCAGGCTCTTTTACTAATTGAGAGAGCAACTTTACTCAATGTGTCTTCCCCAGTTCTTTCCTAAAAATTCAAAGGAAGCAGAGATTAAAGGCCTAGTTGCATTTGGAAATTAAATGTACAGGAAGGCAAACTATTTTTCCTGGTTACAGGAAGCCTCTCCCTGAATCATATTAGTCAGGCTGGACTTCTCACTTCTGGAGAAAGGAATAAACCCATTCTAGAGACTTTCCATATGTGAAAGACTAAATAATACCAAATGTGGTATGTTTTTTGAAGAAAGCTAGCACATCAAACTCTGAGACTAGGTGGAAAAGAACATTGCAATGTGCCACATATATATATTTTTAATCTCACGTCCTAAAGATTGAGAAGGAATAATCAAAACATAGCAACAGACTAGTTAACCTAACCAGGACTGATAGGAACATTTGTCAGGACATGCCTCTATATTCTGATGTGGTTATTGTTTTAGTATCATATGTTCCTGCTGCTCTTGTAGGTATAGTCTTTCTTAAGGAAAAATAAAAACCCAGACAGAATGATCCCCACCCCCACCCCCCAGTTCAAACCAAATTGCCATGGTGTTTTGGTGTGTAAATGGAATTACGTTCTTTACAGCAGTGGATCTTAGTCACGTGCCCTGGGTTAGATTGATCGTCAAATTTGGGGAAGGGAAAGAATTTCCCTCTGGGGCGTACTGGCAATTATTTTTCAGTTGTTTTTGCCCTGCCCTGGAGCAGGAAGCCAATATCATTTTCAGGATCAGGTGAGTTTATCTAACATGATCAATTTCCTGTGATTGTCTGCCGTTGTCACTGCGGGAAAGGCAAAGCAGCCCTCCTTGATCACTTTGATACTAAAAGCTGTCATTTGGAAATTGACCAGGACTTAAAACTCTAAGGCCCTGATGACAACCACAGAAAGATCAAGAGAGGAATGAAGTCGTGGAGAGAGTCGGGATAGTACAGAGAGGGTTACCCCTTTCCTGCTCCCTCTAATGAAGAACAGCGCGGGGTAACTGGTGTCCAATCATAACGCATCATGCCTCTAGAGTGTTCGGTCAGGAGCTGAAGAGTAACGGGACATGACGGGCACAGTGGAAGATAATGAGTCAGACTCCCCCTGTTGTAGGACATTGCCTGATAGGAATCGCCGTTGCTGACGAAAGCCGTGCTCACCAGCTGGAGGAGCAAATGTGCTCCGTGGGCACATCCGGACGGAGAGTCTTCTCTGATCATTTCTTGGGTTTGCTAGAAATGTGGCCAAATCCCGTGGATGAAAATATCCTCTCACTAATTCCAAGGGCTCATTGTCAGCCCCCTGGAATTTCACTCTGGTTCCATTTCTGTCCTGCAGAATTTTCTGCTTCCTGGTGCCTTTCTTTCTTTTTCCCAATTTAATTCAAGGCAACAGATGCTTATTTAGAATTTATTAGGAGCCTTCTGATTGTCCATGATCCTACCCTCACGCCCGTGGAGCCCACTTTCCACAGACAGCCAGAGTGACCTATAAAAACATAAGGACATTTTGGCCACCTGCTTAAGAGGCCCTGAAAATCTCCCAAACTTCTTCCTCTCACCTAAAAGGTCCTGCATGGTGCTGTGTCCCCTTGGCATTGCAACCTCATGTCACCCTGCTTTCCCCTCACTCAGTGCATTCCGGCCATGCTGGCTTTCTCTCTGCTCCAGGAATATACTTACCTCCCCCCTGCCTTGGGTACAGAGGGTCTGGAATCATGGAGGTTCGCAGAAGAGTGTTTTAAGAAGGAGGGCTTAGCCAGCTGTGTCGCGAGTTATTGAGTGTTTGAGTACATCAGTTAAGAGAATCACACACTAACTTTGGGAAAACTGGGGTCATTAGAGCCTCTAACAGTGGCAGTTTCTCTGGTGGGAATGAAGCATCACTGTAGTCAGTGGAAGAGAGAAGAGCAGGGGTGGGGGAGGAGGACCTCATTGGAGGCAACGCTTGCAAGGTGCTTGCTAGGAAGGAGAGCGGGGAGGTGGGGCTGCAGCTGGAGGGAGACGTGCGGTAAAGGGCAGTGTTATTTGGTTTCTTATAGATGTTAGATTATAGAGCTGACAGGCTGCTTTAGTGGAGAATCTTTGAGATGTAGAGAAGAGATGGTTATTCAGGACAAACTCCTCCAGAAGCTGAGGAATGAAGGGGTTTGTTCACTATGTGCCACATGGGAGTCTCCCTTAGCAACAGGAGAGAGGGCAGGGAGCAGGGACAGGGGTGCAGGCAGGCTGCGAGGTGTGTTTGGGAAGACAGTGAAACTCTGAACTGATGGCTTTTATTTTTCCAAGGAAGCATGAGGCAAAGCCAACACCTGTGAGAGAGGGGAGGGTTGCCTGACATTGGAGAAGAAACGAAGAGGAGTGAAATTGTCTTTTTGGGAAGTAGGAGAGCGCGCTAAGGGAGTGTGGCAGTATTTCCAGGAGAGCTGGGCACCCACTGAAGATTTGTGGTCATAAGTTTAAAGAGGAAACAGGGATGTGTGTTCTTCCCAGTGACATTCAGCAGTTGGGAGCAGGCCTGGAAAATCCCAGGGCGACCTGGGTTCAAATCCTGCTCTGTTTCTCACCAGTTACTGGGTTTTTCAGGAAAAATTACTTAAGCTTCCTCAACATTAGTTTCCTTATCTATTAAAGAGGAAATGATTTTTATTATTATTATTTCTATCCAGAGTGACTGAAGTTAGTCATCCAAAACTTGCCTTTGGCATTTACTTTACTGAATGAATGCTGATTGTTGCTATTTCAGGGGTGTTGGGGGAAAGTTCTGGAAGTGCACCAAGAAACACAATAATGTTCCTTAGCTTTTTGTACTCTAGAGATTGAAGAACTAATGTTTTCTCAGATACACAGAAGTCTTAGTGCTATCCTAGGCTATATGGTGGTCAAGGGCTTTTTCCCAGTATTGGAGGCCAGTCATAAACAGTAAGTTCTTAGAAAATAACATACAGTCCAGTTTTTACTACTAGCTCCATCCCCAAAATGACACACCTAATTGACTTCCTTCTGAATTACTGTCCCATTTGGACCTTTTTTTTTCATATTCAGTCTGATTCTTCTCTCCAGGAGTGGGAGACGAGGGTGTAAAGATGAAATCCTATCATCATTTGCTTAAAAGCAAGAGAATTAAGTATCTTAATTTGCAAAAAAAATAAAAAATATAAAGAGAGTTTTCTCAAGAAAAACATTCTTGACATACAAGGTAAGTTCGGTATGACTTTCCAGTAATTTCTATGGGACTACTTCAAACATATACAAAGCTAGACCTGATTAGAACCATTCGCACCCCATTTACCCTTCATCCAAATTCAATACTTGCTTCCTCCACTTCTGCACTATTTTTAAGAAAATTCCAGATATCAGATCTTATTTGAAAATATTTTTGTATAGTTTTCTAAAAGATAAAGACTTTTAAAAAACACAACCATAGTATCATTATCATACCTAAGACATTTAGAATTAATTCTTTAATATTCTCAAATGTCCAATGTTCATAGTTCTAATTCTCTCAAAAAATTTTAATAGTCTTTTTATTTATATTGAGTTTGTACTGTTACTTCTGACTCAAATTTAGGACTGCAGGGTTTTTATTCAACCTCTTTAGTCTATTCCTTCTTTTGTCATTCTTTACAATAGTAGTTCTTTGGTAAAATAGAAGTGTTAAAATGGAAAGTAAAATGGAATACGGGCAGGGACAAGTTGCTCTAAATGCCATCTTTTGGGGGATAAGAACTTTCTGATGAGGCAGGACCTCAAGTTTTGATAGTTGAAACTGAGACCTTATGGTTCATGGCATGATAAAACTACAAGAAAGGGAAAGACACCAGTGTAAAGGAAACAAAATATTTTTTAAGAGCCTTGGAACGTTGTGTTGTAACTTGGGGTTTTGCACAATGCTGCATCTTTGGGTAAACATGCAAAATACATGAATATGTTTTCCAAAAACGTATTAATAAGAACAAAAGGTGCCTCTGTGCTCACATGAGTGAGTCCCTTTTCAATGGATTGATTTGGTTTTTTGAGATTGATGCCATTAGTTTTAGGATTTAGTCATTTGTATGGAGAATTCCAACAAGGGTCAGAAAATGCCTAAGTAGTATTTTAGCCAAGGTTGAAACCAATAAATAAAGGGTATTTAAAAAGTGAAGCAATGGATTTTTGGAAATAATCTGCTTCTGATCTTAATCGATTCCATTGCTAAGGTTATTAAAAAAATATATCACACTATCCCGTCAGTTGTTCTCAGATTTCAGGAGCATGCAATGGTGATCCAGTGAGTCTTCTGTCAGTAGTGTCTTGAATGGACAATTACATGGAAACTTTGAAATATGAGAAATACTTGCAGTAAGAAAGGTAAAAGTGCTTAGCCTATATAGTTTCTATCCTTTACATTCCTTCATTCTTGGCTACTACGAGCCCACAACCCAGCCTGGGCTTTCGTACTTACACATTACTCTTATTAGTACTGTCTGAGTCAGAACTCATGAGTACTTATATATCCTTAGGTGGGGATGGTCAAGAAACTGTAGCCCAACACACTTAGACCAAGTATGAGGGAAACTGATACAGTGCCTTTGCCATGTCTGTGCTCAACGTCTACTGAATATGAACTTGAACATACTACTTGTGTCAGGTCTTTGGCCTGAGCTTGGATACCTGGAACTCATTGAAGAGGGTGGGGTGTGCACCAGGTTGTGTGGGGGATATGATGGTACAGCATGAAAATGGTTCCTGCTGCTCTGGAGCCTGTGGTTTCGTGTTTTGTCCACTGCCCCCCGATTCTTAATTTTTATAATCTGCTGAAAAATCTTTTTCTTTAGCACTACCATCTTGCTTTATTTTCCCAGTTCCTTTTTCAGGGATAAGAGTTCTACCCCTGAACCTCAAGCTAGTATTGGGGCCCATGGGACCCTGAAAAGATTTCTCTACTGGCTTCTGATCAGAGCATCGTCCATTCCTAAGGTTTCCTTTTGACTTGCTCTGGGAACCCTGGGCTCCTTGAATGTGGGCAGCCAGTCACAGACCCACAGCCTGCAGACTGCGTGCCCCTCCTGGCCCCTGTGACCGGTGCTCTGACCCCTCTGGCTGTAGGTAGGTGCACCATGGCCAGCCAGGGCCTGAGCTATGCCAGGAATGCACAGAAGGCACAATAGTATGGAGAACTTTCCAACAACCTGACTTCTCTAGACTTCTGATCCAGATATTACCAAAACAAATCTATCTAGATGACAACTGAAAAATTCTGATATATAGAATTTGATCTGCTTGAAGCCAAATCATGGAAATATGGAGACTGGTGGGCTCTGCCACTTACTCTGTATACCGGCAGTGTGACCTTAGGCAAATCACTCACCTTCCTATACCCGAGAGTCCTCATCTGTGAAATGAAGGTGACAACAGGATTGCCGTCACAGGACTGCAGTGAGGACTAAATCTACATAAAGTGCTTAGAAGGGCATCAACAATGTTAGTTATTAATGTTGTTGTCATTCTTATTAGTCAAATTATTCGATGGATTAGTTTTCCTTGAGCTTTTTGGCACTCGTTCAGAGCAGCCGGATGTCTCTAAAATACAAGCTTTTGGAAAAGAACACCAAAGATTAGCCATGTTGGTACTGAAGTAAGATGAGAACTGACATTTGAGCAGTGCATTTGGCAACACGGAGGTCATCTGTGACCTTCACGAGAGCGGTTCTGCTGGCGTGGTGGGGATGCAAGCCCTGTTAGTCAAGAAAGAATGAGCCAGAGTCTGCTGTTCTCTGTACAGCGTCAGAGCGTGCTCCAGCCAGTTGTCACCTGGGCCTCAAGTAGCATTCCTTGTCCCCTGAGGTGGCTTGTATCTTGTCTCTCTGTGGGGTGTGGATCTAGACCATGTGGCTGGACAGAGGAAACAGGACCGTGTCATCTTCCTACAATTCCTTTTTTGGGTATCTTTTCTGCTTCTAGATGTTTATTGCACTCAGCTTATACAGAGAAATGCCTGGAGAGAAACTTGCCAGTTATACCCAGACAGGTGCCACCTTTACAGAAATCAGACATTCCTATTAGTTTGGTTGACTCATGGCTTTTCCCTCTGAAGTCTCCCAGTTGGTGAAGAATACTTAGTGACTGTAGACAGTGTTTGGGTGCCTGCGTAGGCTTCATTCTCACCTTCATGCCTTTGTCCAGTGGTAGCTAGCTCTTTGGTTAGATTTTCATCGTGGATCAGCCAGGGTCCCATCAAAAATGGAGATCCATATTTGTAATTTCAAACAGAGGGGGTTTCATATGGGGGGGGCTGGTTGCACATGTGTTCTAAGTTTGGAAGAGCAAAAAGGCCTGAGAGCAGGAACTGCGGGAAACAGCTGCCACACCCAAGACTGGGGGACAAGAGGGGAGAAGTAGTGTGGTTACCAGACCCTAACAGCTCGCCAGACAGCTCACAGAGGCACAGAAGACTTTCAAATGTAAGCTTCTGCTAGAACCTAAGCTCCATGAAGGCAGGAAAAAAGTTTTGTTTGTTTTCCGATGAATCCTAAGTGCCTGCCACATAGTAGGGCCTCAGTAAATATTTGATGAATGAATGAACAAAGAAAAAGAATTTTGCTGGGGCAAATCTCCTCACTCTTTTGACAGACAGAGGTATCAGAAAAGACCACGTCTCCTCTCTGGCTACTGTGGCTTATTCACATGAATCCCGGACCCACTGCTGCCATTTTGTCACCATGAGGAAGACTTGGGTTGAAGTTGCCTGCCCTGTGGAAGGCAGAGTGGGGGGATGAAAAAGACCTGGATTCTTGCTTACTGATATTTTTGAGTTGCCTAATCAGGTCCTGAAACCTATCTTCCAGTTATAAGAACCAGCAAACTTCCTTGATTATTTAAAACAGGATTCTAACTGATACAATGGCCAAGCCCCCATCTCTCTGACGGCTGGTTTGGTTTCCATTTAGGTTTGAGGGGAAGGAGTTAGTCTGGGAATGAATCTAGTCATGATTTAACCTTGGCTGGTCGTTTACACAGGCAAACCTAAATCAGTGCTGAAGTTTGACCAAAATCTGGGGTTGCTTTTCAGGGGAGTATATATGATTGGTTGAAGCATTTTAACCCGACTGTCCCACAACAGAAGTAAAGCACCTGGCACAATGTCCATTAAACACAAATTTCCCTTTCCACCTATCCATAGCCTTCGGTTAGAGCAATCTCTGCCAGCTGAGAACTGGGGGCCAGTTTCCAGCACAATTTATGCCCTGAATTTAATTCTCTTTTGAAACTGGCGCCCTCCTCACCTTCACTGGATTCGTCTGCCACTAAGGAGGGATTATTCCTGCATTTCTTAGTATTTTCATTTCGGGAGCCACATTTAAAGGCATGAAGACATTTCAGTTAGTTTAAAGCTTGGAATTTATTTGTTTGATTTATTAAAAATACACCATAGCCGGAGGATCTCAGGGTGTGCATACAAAATACTTCAATTAGATTCAAACCAGCAGCTAAAATTTCCTGTTAAGAAATTGAAATATCCCCAAACCCACCCAATACGGAATGCAGCAAAAGTAGAATAGGCCTGGTGCCACCTTTCAAGGTCAGCAAGCTGGCAGGCTGGCGACCAGGAGTGGGAGCGGGTTGCCCAACAGGCCTGGCTCCTGTGAGCTGAATGTTTGTTCCACAAACGGGTTCTAATTTAAAGGGCACTGGCCATTCCACCCCTGACATGCACCATCAAAAATAAAAACAAACAAACAGGGCTTCAGTTTTTATTTCCACAGTGTGTTTGAAGCCTGCCCAGAGAGAGTTCATTTGGGTGAAAAGTCACCTTTCAGATAAAATCATACAACCTGCGCTAATTAAACCAGGAAGGCTGTTAATCATTGCTATTTTATTTATAAATTAATTAATAGTTTCTTCCAAATACCTAGCTGAGAGAGAATGGGCATTTTACTGGAGAGAGGGAAAAAAGGGGATTTGGGATCATGGGGTATCATGGGAAAGGATAGGCCTGGATGGGGCCGTCTGGCGAATTTGAGTAGAGGGGTTGTAGATGAGGATGCTGGGAACCAGGGCACCTGGGACACAGGAGGCCAGTGTCAAGTGTGGGAGAAAATTATAAACCTCTCCACACTTCAGTCACGTGCAGAATTCAAGTCCCTTCTCAAGAAACTCTGTTGGGTCTTTGCAGGTTTAGCCGGGAGACAATCATATGAAAGCCATAGATTAGTTTCACTGTTATGATATTTCAGAAGATGAGAACTAGCAGTCCTTTAGAGTTGGAATTTAATGGAATTCAGGGGGAACGTGAGATTGCCGGACAGGTGCAGCAGAGCCGGACAGGTGCAGAGTGTTCTCAGTCCGGAATCACCTAGAAGCCTTGCTCACACAGTTTCTGATGTTAGTAGATCTGAGTGGGACCGGAGTGTTTGCCTTTCCAACACGTTCCCAGGTGATGCTCACGCTGCCGGTCCAGAAACAGTTCTCTGAGAACCGCTGTGGTAAGGAGCTTCCTGGGAGGATAGCTTCAAGCAGAGAATATTGTCGAAGAAGACAAAGCTGATGTTTACTTTTAAAAGAGAGATTATAAGCTAATAGAAAGCACGTGTGCATGGGTTTCCTTGGGCCGTTGTAACATGTACTAAAAACTGGGTGGCTTAAAATGGCAGAAACATGTTATCTCACGTTCTGGAGGTCTGAGACGGAGGGGTCGGCCGGGCCGTGCTCTCTGACGGCTCTGAGAGAGAATTCTTCCTGGCCTCTTCCAGCTGCTGGCATTTGCCGGGACTCCTCGGCGTTCCTTGGCGTTCCTTGGCATGTAGATGCATCGTGCCGGTCGTGTGGCTGGCCTCTCCATGTCTCTTCACGTCACCTTTACTCCGTGCATGTCTGTGTCCAAACTTCCCCTTCTTATAGTCCTATTGGGCTAGGGTCACTCAATTGCCTCATGTTAACTTGATTACCTCTCTAGAGACCTATTTCTAAGTAAGGTCACATTCCGAGTTACTGGGGGTGGGACTTCAACATATCTTTTTTTGGGGAACACGATTTAACCCACAGCAATGTGTCTAACCGTTACCATTTCCCAGCATCAAAACATTACATAAGGTTCCGTATGTATTTGGTACTATGCAAAGTAAATTAATTAGACACAGAGATGTAATGCCCCCGGCAGTCTTTGTTGATAGAAAATATGGTAGAAAAATATACATAATTTAAAGAATGCATCCACATTGCCCAGCTTTGAACTATTCTTTGGTTCTGTCCGAAATGGTTACTTGCTGACTTTTCTATGGTACCATAACATTTTGATCATTCCTTTATTATACAAGTTGTTACATTTCCAACACAACTACTTATTTATGTCAGTTCCTCTAAATTATGCTTGAAGGTAGGGACTGTGTTTAAATCACATTTCCATTCACGGGGCTGGTACATAATGGCGCTCAATGTGGTGGATGAAGAGCTTGGTAATCAATAAAGAGCAGCCGGGGACTTTGGAGGTGTTTCCTGGCGTCTCTTCTCCTGCCTCAGGTAGAGGAAGTGAGACATATAAGCGGAGAGATCTACTGGTGCTGCCAGAAGCCTCCCTCCACAGACGCTGGACTTCTTTGTAGTCTCATTTCCATTTTAAAAATTAATGTGGATTTTGCATTCTACTGTACAACACATCCATGCTTGTTTTAATATGAAAATAATGCCTCAAATTACTTGAATTGCTTAATCCCACCCACCCCATTCTTCCATCTTAAATTTAAGAAACATTGTCACCTCTGGGAGATATGCCATGTTTTATCTTATGAATGTGTATACCACCTGGCACCCCTCTAGGCACCCAGTAAAAAGCTGAGGAGTAGGGCAATCCAGGGGGGTAGAGGTCAGGTGGGAGTATAACGGGGACAAGGAGGCATGTGGCTGGGCTTCAGAAGCACTCGGGTTGTTGATGAAGGAGGCAAGGAGAACAGAAAGACTTCAGAGTTATGACTTCCCATCGGAGAAGGCCGGGCTAGCCTAAAAGTTGGTGTGAGATGAGTGTGCCTTAAATATGACTGATGGAGAGCCTCACGTCTATTTTCTCTTTTTTGGGGGGGAGAGTGAAGGGTTGCAGCTGCTAGAGAAGAGAATAAGCAAAGGAAGAGAACCGACAGGTAAGGGGACCTGGGGGGAGCGCTTTGAGACATAGGGCATTTTGGTTATAGAACGTTTGTAAAATGTTAGAGCCCACTTTCTTGAAGGAGAGACTAAGTCTTGATGGGACTTGGAGTCATTCCTTAGGGCAATGCAAAATGAGTGTAGGGTCCTCAGAGAAGCATGGATAGCTGAAAACTGCAGTGAAGCCAGCCTTTGACAGTGATACTGAGAATCTACTGGATCCAAATAAGGGACAGATATAGGACAAGCAGGGCCCCCCTCTGCAGCTGTGGGAGGGATGGGTCAGTCCTTTCCTGAAAGCCCTTGTTCTCCCAGCCCAAGCTCTAAACTGTTCTTTCCACCTATTAACATCACCTGGCTTCTAGCATCCAGGTCCCAGAGGAATGTGCTTCTGTGTATCCATGAAACATTTCCAGGCTGTAATTAATTCAAGATCTTGGTTCACACTGCTCTGTTCATGAAAATCAAGGAACAGCATTTACCCATCAGTTTATCATCAGCTGTTTAGCTATTGCCTGGGACACTCTCTTAGAAAAGGAAAGAAAACTAATCGCTTTCAGAAAGGGCAGTTAGAGCGCTGCATTTTTGCTCTGAAAATTTGGCACAAGAAATTTGAGCTGGCTTTTCAGAAGGGCTTTCCACCCCTTTAAGGCAGCCACGCCAATGAGCATAGGTCTTTAGGCTCAGAATTCAAAAGCAATCAATCTAGTTCCCAAAGAAACCACAATACTAGGAAGAGCGAGAAACAGAAATTTGGGGGCCGTCACGTGGCGGGCGCGGGCAGCTGCGGCTCACGCCGCTCGATGTGATTCTGACACTGCTTGGCGGGAAGAACTGGCTAGAACCCCAAGTATTTTATGGGTCACGAGGATTTGTGGCTTTCTCCGCAAAGCTGCCCTAAGGAATTGTCCTTTTATGCCTTAACTGTTCCCTCCAAAGCTCACTTTTCGCTGAGAGCGGGAGAGAGGTCTCTGTCCGAATACATTACGTAAACCCTCCAGGAAGTGCGGTGACAGCGGCCAGCTGACGGCCCGGGAGCCCTGGCACAGTGACCTTTCTCCCAGATCTCCTGGGACGCGCTTTATGCTTCACTGGGCCATCATCCCTCCTTCCAAATGGATTCAGTTCTCAAGATTTCTCCCCTCACCGGGGCTCAGGAGACACAATACGCTGCAAAAGTAGTAAAGGGTTTTGTTTTCTCTTAATAAAATTGCGATCTAATATTTCTACGGGTTGGAAGGGTACATGCAGTGCATGGTTAAATAGAATGGTGCCAAAAAATAGCCTCGTCCTTGCCGCAGGAGGTGAAGGTGTAAGTGATGCAGTTCATACTTGCCAGTATTCTCCCACCACGTTGTTCTATTTTGATTCTTGTTTTATGTTGGTGGGCTAGTTAAGAAAGTTAACGTTGCTATTTTCTGAAAATTATCTTTACTTTCTCCTCTTCCCCCAAGATGTCCAGTGTGTTATGTTTGTTAACCTACTTCCTTTTGCGAGAGGCATATAAAATGTATGATCTGATTCATGGGGAAGTTATTTAGCGTGTTAACTCTGTGTGTGTCTCCTTATGATTCACAACACCAGGAAGAAAGAAAAAAACCCTCCTTCTTCCAGGCACTTTAAGAGTGATTATCTTGTTAGTAATGGTGACAAGGACTATAGCCTGAGTGCTTACATTGAAATGACAATGGAATCTCTCTGTCCTTGAAAACTGTAATTCCTGTAAGAGTCGCCCAAAGTAGTTAAAACTAAGAGCCTGGGTGTAGTTGTTTATTGGGGGCTAATTAGAGAACTATATTCTCTCCTAAGCATAAAGAAGACAATCTCTCTTTTGCAGAATAAAGGGTTGTAACGTTCTAAGCCGATTTTTCTCACACTTGGGCAATGCACCTGCCCTTTCAGAGGGCAAAAACGATTTCAGTTCTACTATATTGACTTAAGGTATTTTCTGTTATGATAGTACTCTAATTTACATAGGCCATTCATCTGCAATGAAAAAAAAATGTGCATTTTAAAAAATAATGGAGTGCGGGATTGCACATATGCCCATTAAATAAAAATTGCTTATTACATTGCTCAAGTCTTTTATATTTTTTTATTAATTTTTGTCTGCTTGATCTACCAATCACTGAGTGTATTGGTTTCCTAGGTTTACCATAACAGATTCCCATAAATTTGGTGGCTTAAAACAACAGAAATTTCTTCTCTCACAGTTCTGGAGACCAGACGTCTAAAAACAGGGTGATGGCGTGGCCATGCTCCTTCCAAAGACTCTAGGCAAGAACCTTCCCTGCCTCACCCAGCGCCCAGCAGCTGGTGGCTCCAGACTTTCTGGCTTGGGCTTGTATCAGGCTGCTGGCTGCCTCTGTCCTCACTGGGCCTTCTCCTCTCGCTCTGTGTTCTCTGTCGTCTCATAAGAATACCTGTGATTGGACTTAGGGCCACCCAGATAATCTGGGATGATCTCATCTCAAGGTCCTTAACTTAATTACATCTGCAAAGACCCTTTTTCCAAATAAGGCTGCATTTACAAGTGTATTCCAATGTCCCACCATGCCCGTCACTGCGCACCTCCTCACACCTCTGCCGGTATTTGTTTCATGTATTGTGTTGATGATGCTATTAGGTACTTGGAGGTTCAGGACCGCCCCTTTCCTGGACTACTTGTTCTTTTTATGACTTCAGGCTCCCTCCGATTCTTTTTTTTTTGCTTTAAGATCTACTTGTCGGATATGAATATAGTTTTTTGAGCTTTCTTGGGGTGGGCATTTCTATGGTATATATAATTTTCTATCATTTTATTTAAAATCTTTGTGTTTTATTGCCTTTAGAGGTGGTTTTTGAAAACAGCTTATAGTTGGACTAACATTTTTTAATAACTTATTCAAAAGTAGAGAATAGAGTGCAATGAAAGAATGTGAGGGAAAGCTAAAGAGAGCAAGAGAGAGAGATTTATTTTAAGTAACTTACTCATATTATTGTGGAGGCTGATGAGTCCAAAATGTGATGGGGTGGGCTGGCAGATTGGGGGCTCAGAGAAGGACTGCAGTTTGAGTCCAAAGGCCATCAGCTGGAAAAATTCCTTTTTGCTCAGGGGAAGCCAGTCTTTGTTCTGTTAAGTCTTTCAACTGATTGGACTCTACGTTACGGAGAGTAATCTGCTTCACTCAGAGTCAATTGAGTTAAGTGTTAATCACATCCAAAAAATATTTTCACAGAAACATGCAGAGTAATGTTGACTAAATATCTGGGCACTGTGGCTCAGCCAAGTTGACACACAAAAGTAAATATCACACCTACCTTACAGCTGTTGTCTGTTTTGGTTACCCGTGTGTTTTTATGTCTGCCTCATCATCTAGGCTGTGACCACTTCCAGGGAAGACCCTGTCTTAAGTGCCTAGTATGGTTCCTGGAATTTGGTAGATGCCGGATACATGGATGTTTAATAAATTAATAGTAAAACGGGAAGCAGGGAAGGAAACTGAAATGCATTTCAGTCATCTGACTCTGAGAAGGCAGAGGTTCCCTGAGTTCCTAAAACAGTTCATTTGCAATAGTTGTGATCACAAAACCCATACCTGTTTCAAACCAGATACTTACGGTACAATTAGCCTTTACTGAGCAAGCCTACAACATGCCAAATACTGTGCTGGGGACCATCTGTGTTCTCGTGGGCCAGAAGAAGGTATCTATGTAGGTCAACAAACTCTTACCTCCTTCTTCTGGAGAAAGTACAGAGCATGATTTTTTGTAGTCCTATTTAGTTCAGAAACTCTAATATAATTTCAAGCATTGATTTAAGGCTTTCTTGGTGTGGGGAGTGGGGGAAGCAGGGCTCTTGACTTTGTCTATCTCAAGTGCAGATAACTTTCAACCACATGTGCGGCAGATTGAATTGCTTCAAAGGACTCAACCCGCAGTTCTTCAAGTTTATGTGTTTCTGATTCTTTTTTCCTTGCAGTAGTTCTCCGTGGGGATATTGGCATATTTAACTGTTGCTATGGGCTGAATCACATCCTCACCAAATTCATATGTTGAAGTCCCAAACTCCAGGACTTCAGAAGGTGACTGTATCTGGATAAAGAGGTAATTAACTTGGAATGAGATCATTAGGGTGGGCTCTGGTCCAGTATGACTGGTATTCTTATAAGAAGAGGAGATAAGGACGCAGACACACGCAGAGGGAAGACGGTGTCAAGACCCGAGAAGATAGATAGAAGATCTACAAGCCAAGAAGAGGCAGATCAGAAGAAACCAACCCCGTGGACCGCTTGATCTTGGGCTTCTAGCTTCCAGAAACATGAGAAAATCAATTTCTGCTTAAGCCACCCAGTCTAGTATGGCAGCCCTAGCACGCAACATGTGATGTAAATTTTTTCCCATCACAATCATATTCTTCCTTGATTTCATTTCTTCTGCAACCAAAACCTGATCCCACCTGAGTGTTCCAGTTGGCGCCCTGGCCAAACTACTGGGAGCAGAGCATAAAAAGTTGAAACAACTCTTAGGGTCAGATGAGTCTTGGCTTCCTATTTTTGCTTAGCATTGCAAATGGCTGCAGAGTTTGGGCTAAACTATTTAGGAAGAACCTGGCACGAGTTTGCATTTGATCAGCAAAAACCGCAGGAGACAGACAGAGAATGTCCTGCTCCGTTTTGCTGGATGACTCTGGTGTAATTAAGGGCACCCGCAAAACCAGTCTGATGGTTGGGATCTGGGCGGGTGCCAGGTAGCGACACTCTATCTGTAGATCCTACCTCGTCTCTGCCATTGCTCTTAGAAAAAACAGTCTGGGCAGGTCAATGCAGTTTCACTGCCACCGCTGGGAATCTGGAAGAAAGTGGCCCACCGGGGCAGTATCTTAGGCCCTGTGCCAAGTTGAATACTTTTTATTACTGTTAGTCATTTAAAGTGAACCACAATAGGCTTCCTTTCTTCATTCTCTATGGACTTCCATCTTGTACTTTAGAAAACATGCAGAAATATGAAATCGCATGTTTTATTTAAGAATATGTAATTTTGTTTTCTTTCACTACTTAAATACAGGGGAAAAAAACCTCAGAAAATACCTTCCTTCTTTCTCCAAACATTGTTGTAAACCATATTTTAGATGGTTAGGGATGATGAACACATTACATGGAGAGTGTTTTTGTTCAGTCCTGAAATCTTCTATATAGCCCTTAGTCTACTTTTTCCAATCTTTTTTGACTTCCTGGCTCCTCTTAAGCTTCAGTGAAAATGTATCTTCTTCCAACCTTGACCAAACAGCTTAATCTCCTCCTGCCTGTGATTTTCAATTATACCGGCTTTGAAAGGTCTGAGGACACTGTCGGTATTAAAGACATTGCCCAGGCCAGCATCGTAAGCTGTGCAGGCTCTGATCCCACCTGAAACCTAGATCTCAATTTATCATAACCGCTGGGCATGCGTACATTTTCTATAAACAAATTGGATTTATTTCCCCTTTTTATCTGGATACACTAAAAAAAAAAATCTCTCATTTTGGGATTAAAAAGCTTGGCTTGCTTTTTAAGTTAGGGGACCTTGTTCCCCATAAAATGAGGAATTGGGAGCCCACTTTTGCGCTGGCTTCCCCCTCTCCCCTTAGCTGACGGGGACTAGAGAATCCTAACCATAGTGCTCCTCCACGCAAATCCCAGGCCATCTCCCATCACGGCCAAGGCAGAAAATAGAAAATCAGAGATGAAGCGATATTAAGTGTTACCCAGGGGACTCCTCATTTGCAGTGGAGAACACGTCACCATTAGCCTTCTTCTTCTGTGAGGCCGACCAGGCGTCGCCCAGCTCTCAGTTGCTGGCTGGCGAATGTGCAAACTGGAAGCTTTGTAAGCATTCCTGTTCCTTTTCTGTGGCTCCAAAGCTTGTTTATGTTTCATTATCTTTTTCATCCAAGGTGAGCATGAGCTAGCTATTAGGCAGCGCTCATAAAACAATTGCTTGGCTTGTGTACAGGAACTTCCCCACATTCTTGCGGGACTGATTTTCTCCAGTTAAAGCACAAAAATTTACTGTTCAGTAAATTTTCTTCTCCTCCGCTTGTACAGCGAAGGAAGGATTCTTGGTTATTTTTCTGAAGTTTTGGGACAGTGAAAGAAAACTGCGTTGAGGTGAGACCCCAAAGAGGGCAGTTCTGACACAAAGAAGCCCCGTGTTTGTGTTCCCTGGGTTTATAAATAGGTACCTCCTTTAGACTAGAGCACACTGTAAATACAAAACCTGGAATTAAAAAAGGCAAACCTTTTTTACTCAATAGCATTCTCTGTACAGGTCAAGGAAATACCAAACGTAACAGATGTCTTACATTGTGCCCTCAAGGTCAATAAATTAGAGTTTTGTTGAACCAGGAAGAGGAAGGAATTCCAGAACTTCAGGTCCCCCAGTGGAAATGCCCCTTAGGACAAGTCTAAACTAGGGAAATAGCACTGGAACCCTTCCAAGTCAGCTGGCCCAGTGTAGTGTAACTCATTTCTGGGCCCCCTGAAGCTGTTTGTTCAACTCTGCTGTCTACAGTGCCTCAGTGTCAAAGGGAGTTAATCATTAGCAAGTGTGAATAATGTCAGTGTAACAAGGCCTGATAGCAGTTCTCTCTGTGTGGACAAAATTGTTAGCGTTTGTCAGAATAATAATTAAAAAAAGATCATGACCGCAGAATGTTAAAGCAGCGTGGAAGTTTGGGAGCAGCTGACGCACCTTCTAGCATTGTGAATCACCATTCTCATTGTTTTCCTGGAGGAGAGGGTGGGGTGATACTCTCCGGATGGTGCAGGTAGGGTCGCTAACTGGCCTGGGGTCGTCTGGTCCAGCTCACAGCAACCTGTCCCCAGAGAATGGGTCTTCGGAGGATGATCTGAAAGTGCAGGTACAGCGCCCTCAATGTCCCCATGCTCCTCCTCTGTCAGAGATACAGAGTATTGCTGGAGAAATAATGTGGACCCAGGTATGACCCAGAACTCACAGCATCCTGCTTCTCCCCTGGGCTGGGGGTCATAGTGGGCCCAAGGTCTCTCTTTGGGCAAGAATCACAGGGGCCCTGGGCTCTGGAACCCCGAGGCCAGCAACGTCGGTGGATGTATCTTCCTTGGGCTTATGTGAGTTCTGGTTGAAAACAGGCTATCATCCTGACGCAAGAATTCCAGCAGCCACCCCAAGTGGCTCTAAGTGTGAGTGTCGAGGGCGTGAGCAGGCACTCAGCCAAGCTCCAGAGCGCCGCTGAGTCCTAGGCCCCGGGGAGCCTCTGAAACTCATCATCACTGGGATAATTATGGAGTCTCTTCCAAGAAGGCACACAGGCAGACTTCATCTTTTCCTGGGCCCAGCACCCCTCAGGTACACCCTTCCTCAGTGAATACACATTCAATCAGCTACAAAATCCTATTTCCCAAGATCTCCAATGATCCCTCTCTTCTCTTTTCCTGCTGCCATTGGCTGAGTTCAGCCCTTGTAATTTCCCTGTTGGACTCTTTCTAGCTAGTTGTCATGATCCTCAGATTCAGGCAAGATGCTGTTAGGGTCAACCCTCTGAAGTCAGGAACTGGTCCCCGCAGTCCCCGGAGTGTTCTTCTGGTCCCTTTCTAATGGATGAGATCCAGCCCCTGGGTGTGGCCTGCCACTCGCTTCCTCCCACTCTGGCCCCGTTTCCATCCTCTCCAGCCTGGCACCACACTCTAGAGTTTCACGCACCACGGCCCTCACATTTCCTGGCCCCTCCAAGCTGTTTCCCCAGGATACTCTCTGTGCGTGGCCGACTTGAAAACTCCTCTGAACTGCTCTTAAGAAGCTGTTCTTTCACTGCCATTCTTCTTGTGCTCTCCACTGTCTCTAGCGCCTTCAGCTAAGAACTCCCTATGTTCCTAAGTCCCTATTGCCTATCAGAGCATTGACCACATTGTATCCGAAGCATTTTTTTATGTCTGTCTCCTTTCCTAGACTATCCAGTTCTGGAAGTCAGAGCCTGTCGTGTTCATTTTGTGTCCCCATATCCTAACAGCTGGGACTGAGCGCCACAGGCATTTGCTGTAGTGCCTGGAACTGAAGGGCAGGCGATTGTTAGGATTTATGTGCCAGTAGATGGACTGGATTCTGAACGTCGTGCACGATTAGTTTGTAAAATGAAGTGATCCCACGTCTGTAGCTGTCAGCCTTGCTGCGCTTTGCAATCACTTGGAGAGCTTTTCAAAGTACTGAAGGGAAGCTGGCCTCAGCAGAGGAAGAGGAGGTCTGCCTGGGGGCCATCCTGGAGGAATACTCCAGGTTCCACTTCCTGGGGTTCTGACTTAATCAGCCTGGGGTGTGGCGGGACAGTGGAATTTCAAATAGTTCCCAAGGTGACCCCAATGTGCACTAAGACCCACACTTCTAACAGAACCCACCATGTTCAGGAAAAACTGGTATATTCAGTGTCTTTCTGACATGCTTCAATCACTTCTTCCTCTTTCTCCTCCTTTAAATAGAGAGACCAAATGAGTTAGAGAATCAGGCCCAGTATGTGAGAAGCTCCCCACCCTGGCCACACAGTAGACTCATTACTCAGGAAATTTAAAAAATACTGATGCCTGGACCTACACCCTAGAGCTTAAAGAAGACATTGATTTCTCTACATCCCTCTGGACAGCAGCTTCCACGTGCCACCATCACTCTTTGGGGAGAATGATATTTTGTCTGAAAGGCTGTCACGAGAGCAGAAAGGAGAGACTAGGGAAACAGAAAGGGGAGAATTTGGAAGGAGAAACAAATTACGTCTGATACTTAAAGGGAATATTTCCATCATATGTCCAGGTTCCATTCAGTGACAGACAGGGAAGTCATGGGAAATTGCGTTCCCTTCATGCACTTGATAATAATTGTTAGGAAATGTTATGATGTGAAGGGACAGCAAAGATTTAATACTCTGTGCAGATAAACATCTCCCTCCAATAGGGAATCTAGTACAGGAAGGGGAATCAACAGTTGCAGTTCTCTTTCGTACCTGTCTAAGATGCTCAGGTGGAACCTGATACTAGCAGTTCATTGGTGAGGTGGTAGCAGAGATGCTTTACTCCCTCCTGCCTAGGGTGTCTCACGGAACCCTCAATAGTGTCCCTTGGAGTAGAAGAGAGGGAGGAGGAACAAATGCTGCCCTTTGCACTTTCTCCCAAGGGATACAGGGGAGTTATAGGTACTTTCAACTTGCTACCTGCAGATATGACTCATCATATCCATCCATCTCCACCCCTAAGTCACTGCATATGAGCCAGAACACTTCAATGCAGCAAATGACATGGAGAGGCCAACTTTTAAAATACAAATTTCAAAGAAGTTGTATATAGGGGTCAGCGTTATTCATTTAAATAGTAGCCCTAGTAAGACAAAAGGAAAATATAAGTACACTTCTGAATTTTGTATTTTCACAAGGCTTAGTTGTTGATGATAACATTAAGGAATGGTGAGTACATCTGTGTCCTTTTTAATCATGAAAAGTTGATGACGTATGCCTTTTCAAGTAGAACCTACTGTTCTAGGTTTAAGAAGGTAGATGGTTTCTGCTCCGGATGGCTTTGAAAGGTGTCTTGGAGTCTGTCATTTTCAAGCCAAATGTTCATTTTTCTAACAATGCACCGAAGTGCTTCCATCCTCTTACCTCTGGTAGCTGCTTTCCATGATCGGGTCCCTAGGGCTCTCGCTGCCTTGTCTGGATAGGTGGTGCCATCTGTGCCCTCTGAGCAGCACCCATTAAGACTTGTTCCTTTCCCCTTCCTTTCCTTCCTGTGTTCTTCCCAATGTGAGGGCACCTCTAGGGCAATTATGACCCTTGTCTGTCCAATACTAGGGGACAGCAAAGATTACTTAGACTTTCCCCCTCTTATCCTGTTTTTAAACACCTTATGCAACAAAAATGTTGACCAAACTTGAATGGGTGTTTTTTTTTTCTTATTTAATATTTGCTATTTTTCATATCTAAACATTGTGGTATGCAGTTTCTAAGATGGCTTTTAATGACCCCTGTTCCTGATATTCATTGCGTTGTACTGTCTCTTCTCCTTAAGTAACTTGCTTCTAATGAATAGGATATCTCAATCTGGAGGGGATGCCAATTCCATGATCAGATTAAGAGAGGTTGTGAATTCTGTCTTGCCAGTTGACACTCTTCCTTGCAGGCTTGATGAAACAAGTTGCATGTTTGGGAAGCCAATGTGGCAAGGATCTGAGGGTGACCTCCAGCCAACAGCCAACTAGAAACTGAACCTCTCAGTCTAACAACCCAAAAGGAGTTGAATCCTGCCTATTTCCAGAAGCTGAGAATTAAATTATTCACCAACTGAGCTTTCAGATGAGACCCCAACCCTAGCTGACTCCTTGATTGTAAACTTGTGTGAGACCCTAAATTAGAGGATGAAGTTAAATTGTGCCCAGATTCCTGACCCACAGAATCTGTGAGATAGTAAATATGTGTTGTTTTAAGGAGCTAAGTTTGTGACAATTTGTTGCATAGCAGCAGATAATTGATACAAACATTATTTGATAACATTGTTCTATCATATACAATCCTTCCATTGTTTTCGTTGTTTGGGTTTGTCTCACCTCTATAAAATCATTATAAAATCCTGCAGAAGAGGAGGAATGGTTTCTTTTATGTCTTGGCATCCCCCTCAAATTATTTAGTGATGGATTCTGCATATAGTAAATGCCCATTAAACACTATTGAATGAATGAACAATGGTATGTTTGTTCTTGATATTTAAAAAAAGTGACTTGGATTCATGTCTTCTGATATTTGGCATCTGTGATTCTGCTATGTTTGTGTAGTTAAAAGTTTCATGCTTATTTCTTCTCAGTTCATAAAGAAAATATTTTTCCACAAAACATTACAGTTATTTTTTCTAGGTATTTGGAGAATGAGTGATTATATTTTCTGCAGGTTTAATGAAGAGTCAGATCAGATATACTTTAAGAAGTGGGGTGAAATATATTTGGGCTACAAATTCTGGGTCCTGACCATTTTCTGACTGCCTTTATTCACATTTTTCATACTCCTCCAGCCAAATGGTCATCATTAGCTGGATACCTATGACGAAGATGCATTTGTAGCATATTATATTTCTAACTCTTCGAGCAGAGGAATGTCTTTTCTTTGGCTGTAGGTACCTTTGTGAAGAAAGACATGTGTGTATAAGTCATTTACCAGTGTGACCTAGTCAATGGGAAGATAATCAATGAAAATTCCATATAAAAACCCATAAGCCATATTATAATTAATAATTCATTTACTTTTTTCTTATCCCTCAGCTTCTTGGTGCATCTCTTTTAGGTACCCAGGCCCATGAAAAACAAATTAAAGGTGGCCTTCCCACTCTCCTCTAGAGGAATTAACCTTGTCCTTATCATTCCTTCCTTTATAGTGCAAGATGCTTTCAAAAAATATACCACTAACTTCCCTGAATGGCTCCCTCATTCCTACTCCATTATAGTAGCTTTTTTGGGCTTGGACTTCAAAGTTTATTGCTGTCTGTGTTCTCACTCTGGCAGAAAGACATCCTCTCCCTCGGGCACCTTACTGCTTAACTCACTCTTTGAACTACAGCCATATGGGTGTGTGATCAATCTGTCCTCCTCGAGAAACTCAACCAGGTCAGGCAGGGGACTCCATCTGGATGCTTGGGGGCTCTCTGAGTGGGGGGAGAGCCTGTGAAGGCTGAGCGCACAGTAACCGCTTCCAGGTTGGTCAGATACCCCTCTTCAGTCCAGGCAGCTCAGGACACAGCATGCCGAGCCTCGGTGCCTGGCCTTGTTCTTTCCTGGTGGGTGGGTGGAGGTAAAGCTAACGGTGGTCCCAACCCTTACGGAAGTATTTCCAATTCCTAACTAGGTGCTGCATGTAAACATGGTACAAGAATCGCACGGGCAAATGAACTGCTGAATTTTACCAAGGCAGCTGGCAAATTCTTTTGTGAATTTGAGGGAACATGGGGATTGGGTGATCCTGTGTTTAAGCAGTATTGATGGAACCACTCATTCCTGGAGGTTGCTTGCTGGGGATCATTGTCCACCTGGGAGATAGTTGAAGAGGGTCTGTCTTTAATCTGCACTGCTCAGTATTTGTTATCAATGACCTGGATGAGATCACTCGTGGCATACTGATCACCTTTGTTGATTATGGGAGGAAGGGTGAGCAGCAAATTCACTGAGTGACAGAATAAAACTCCAGAAATACTGGAACAGTGCGTGAAAGATAAGAGAGATTTCAACAGAGATAAATGTAAAGACTCATGCCTGTGTCCCTCCACCACACCCCGCTCCACCCCCACACACCCTATAGTGCTCTGTTTTGTCTTCTAGATGAGGGAGGGCTGAGGTGGGAAACCTGCAGCTTCCGTGTGGGGGATTGCATAGAATGGGAAGGGTGGCATTGTCCTGGGAGGTGCTGAACCAGAAACTGGCCAGGCCCTTCAGCAGAGTTGATGACCACAGAGGTAATGGAGGGAGGGGTCCTCTGGCTACAAAGCCAGCCAGATGGAGATCTGAGTCAGGGATCTTGAGGCAGCCTTGCAGGCAAAGCCCAGGGAAGTTCCTGTGCTGCTTTGATGGCCTTAGGCTTGGGCGAGGAGGGAGCAGTTAAAGACACCAGCCAGGTGTGGACAAGTGTAAATAAAGGGGAAACTATTCCTAGGACTAGCATGTAGAGAAAAGGCTCAGGAATTTGAGTTCAAAGCTCCTGTGAGGCAAGAGTAAGATATGGTTGCCAAATAGCTCATTTGATCTCTGGCTGCATTGCTGTACGTAGGTAGCATTTGCAACAGTCTTGGTCGGATGTCACCTAGCGAACTGATGCGGTTCAGGGCGACACGCTTTATGAGGATCGCTAACACCCAAAACGACAGCCAGAAGAGAGGTGTCATTCATTCTTTTATTCACCAAATATTTACTGAACACCTATTAAGTGCAGGTACTTTTCTAGACACTGGGGATTTAGCTACCAACAAGAGAGATGAGGTCTTTGCTCCCAATAATGTGGGGTTTTTCTGTTCTAGTGGGGACAGATAGGCAGTAAAGCAGTGCACAAATAAACAAGATAATTATATATATGAATAAAGCTTATGGGAAATAAAAGAGGCTGATTTGCTGGAAAGTGACTTAATAAAGGAAAGTTTTTATATAATTTACTTACATAGAGTGGTCAGAAAAAGCCTCTCTGAAGAGCTGAAGTCTATAAAGAATCAGTAAGAGGTAAGCATAGAGAGATCCCAGAAAAGGATTCCACAGGTAGAAGGAATGGCTGGTGCAAAGGCCCTGAGGTGGTAAAAGCATTGAGTGTAGAAAGAGGGCCAGTATGTCTGTGAAGTAGTGAGCAAGGGTGAGAGTAGCATGAAGTGAGGTCAGGAGGGCAGGAAGGGCTGGGGGTGAGGACTCCAGAAAGGCAATGAAAAGCAGTCCCATTTATCTTATTATATTACATAATCATGTTTATAGCACTTACTGTGTGCCAAGTGGTGTTCTAGTGCTTCACAAATATTAACTTGTCAATCTTCGTGAAAATGACTGATTAATAATCAAATTGTATTTTATTGTTAAAAATGCTTTCACAACTGTTATTTCATTTGTAACAGACGAAAATCCTATTAAGTAGGACTTTTTAACAGAGTGACTTTATAGACCTTGAATGTAAGCAGAGACTAAATGACTCGCCCGAGGACTGAATCCTGTGCTGTTTTCATTCTTGATGCCGTGTCACTTGAGTAATAACAGATGAAACAGAAGGTTTAACCTGGAGACATACCTTTGGAGCCGACACCTCGGCCATGTTTGAATGTCCATGGATGGACTCTGCTCAGAGACCTGTAATCCTCGGCCAGAGACCCTGTAAATCCTGTCTTCACACTGGCTGGGGTCTAGTCATCATTGAGTGGTTGATCTTTCTAAATGGTTGTTCATTTTTTTGTTTCATGAAAACTTCTACATAGTTGGTTCCCATTTATGGTTTTCATTTTTAAGTTGGGGAGGGAGGAAGGCGGGCAGCATTTGCAAGTCTGATGCTGTCCTCATTTACTTATTCAATTAAGAAATCTCCTTTCCAGTACCTCTCCTGGGCAAGACACTATGCTTGGTGTTGGGTACGGAGAGATGTGTGAAGCAGGCAAGGGTTCCTGTCCATAGGCAGCTTACTATCTAGTGGGAGGTATAGACAATCAAAATAGAAACAAATAGCTATGTAATTTCAATTACAATATTAGATGCTAAGGAAGCAATGAAATTTGGGAGCTCAGTTGGGGTCGTGGGTCAGGGCCTCATTTCCTCTCGACTCGAGCTTCTCCGTGGGACTGCTGAGCGTCCTCATTGCATGGTGGCTGGGTTCCAAGAAACTGTTGGCCTTTGTAAGGCCTGGGTCTAGGAATGGACACAAAGTCACTTCTGCCACATTCTACTGGTCCAGTCCTAGAGTCAAGGAAATCCAGCCTAAGGGTGGTCATGATGGGAAGACTGTAAAAAAATTGTGTCCATCACAAAGTGTCATTTCATAAGTTTCTATCTTCCCTTCTAGTGCCCTAGAGAGGGTTTATTTTTGCAGGCAGATTTTTCCTTTAATTAGGATGTGTTGACCATCGGTTCAGAGGTGCTGGTTTAGAGGTGAGCTTGTGGTCCGAACTAACTCATGAGCATTATTAACAGATTGTCATGTTTCTCCCGTGATTATATATTTTCTTTAACAAACGACCTCTTTATTAAATAACTAAAAATACAAGGGCAAGATGTCGAATATGAATCTCTTTGTAAAATCAAATATGGACACTGTATATTTAAAACTTAAAAAAATCAGCAGTCCCCAATGAACTCTTGTTCTGTTATCAGGTTTGGAATCTTACAGGGCTTTTACATGTCCCACAATATCATAATCATGCCAGGCCTCCTATCCAGAGCCCTTCAAAGAGCTTTATTTGACTATCAGCGGTTGTCCAAGGCGTATTAAGAGCAATCGCGGTTTGCTTGGCTGTTAGCTAAGGGTGAGCAGATGTCTCTTAGCTTTCTCTCCCTTCCTGTTCAGTTGGCCTCCCCCTGCTGGTGAAGGTGGAAACACCTGGTTTGAATTCTATCTCTACCGCTTTTCCCTGAATCTTTTCAGCAAGTTAACCTTTCTGGGATTCAGTTTCCAGAACCAGAAAATGGAGGTAAGAATAACTAACGTGAAAGGTGTTTCGGAGGATTTAATAAGCTACCTTACATGAATCACTTGTGCGCACAGTAAATTCTCAGTAAAATTAGTTGCTTTTCTGTTGTCCGGGCTCAGGCCCATTTGTGTCTTTCTTGCCTTGAGGCAAAGTTGGTAAGAGAGCAATACATTACACGGCAGCCTATTTTCAACAGGCTTCAGGCCCTATCTCCCCCAATCACTGACTTCCTCTGAACCCTTTGGGGCAAAGACATGGTATTGCTGATTTATAAAAAATACATCCCGCCTGCGTGAATGCACACATTGCATTATTTCACTGCTCACTTAGCAGGGAATCTCAAGATCCAGCTCATTTAAAAACTTGTCTGAGTCCTGTTACAATAAAAACCTCCTTAAAACAAATCTGAACAGAAATAGAACTCATTGAAACACAGAGTTGGTTTTTTTTCCCCACAGTAGTAAACGTTCCCTGTGTTTTCTTCTTTGCGCGGGAGGCTTTGGCCTTTCCATCCTGGTCTCAACCCTGCCGTAGGGAAGGCGTCAGAGGCAGAGACAGGCAGTCCCTCCCAAGTACAAGCTCTGGGCCCTGCAGACCCTACCCACCTATATTTCAGAGCAGCCTACTTTCTCCATTCTGGAAGGTTTGTTTCTTTCTTGGCTAGATTCTATTTGCGACCAGCAGATCAGGAGAGAGAGGAGGAAGGAATTACCTCGGATGGCTGGAGCGGAGAACTACTGAAGGGAAGGCTGCAGGGCTTTGCCAATGGGGCAGCTGGCCGGAAAATCTGTGGATGAATCAGCACAAGCAGGGGCTCACTGTTATGAAAATGACCAAAATTGCCTATTCTAGTGATCACTGCTGCTGGTATCATATGAACACAGAAGCACTGCTGAGGAAAGCATGCTCACTTGTATTGGCAGGTGAGATGGAGGAACCCGGAGACCTTGGATTGAGTCTTTTGAAAGCAAGAGGTCGGCCTCCAGACACCTTTAAAAGTCAGCTTTAAGACTTTCAAATCTTAGGCTATCTGTATATGCTATTATAAATTGATGTCATTATAAAGATGTTAATACCTATTTTTTTCTCCTAGAATCATGAAAAGGACTCTCCTTATTATGGAATTGGATATTAAAAGCAGTTCCTTATCCATGTGTCCTACAGCAATCACTGACATCCATGATTAATTGGTGCCGGGTGATTCCTGGAATGCTAATTGTCATTCTACGGTATAAAATCACAACCTGGGGTTTTTCTTCCTTTTCTTTCTTTTGTCCATATGTGGCTCTGTGTATCCAAATCTCAATATCATTTGCTTGAGGTGATTAACATAGTTTATATGCTTGGCCATTAAAACTGCCAAGTGTTTTATATTTCTGTGTAGCCACATGGCAATTTACATTTAAACAGTGCAAAAAGGGAAATCAGATACAAAGCGTGAAACTACAAGTTCAGCAGAGTAGAGGAGTTAAGGGCACACAGGCTGTGGGGTTGGGCAGACCTTGGATGGGACCCCAGCTTTCTCATTTAATGCTGTGTATCTCCAACAGTTATTTAACCTTTCTAAACCTCTGTTTCCTCACCTGTAATACTGGATAATGGTAACTACCTCGACAGGTTCTAATGGGAATACATGAGACAATCTGCATAAAAACTTTGGCACAGTCCCTGGCACAGAAGGGACTCAGTAAGTAGTAAGTAGTACATGTGGTTAGTGCCAGAATATATGTAGTGCTCTAACCTGGCAGCTGATATTTGGGGTTTCCCCTCATATTTTATAAGTTTCTGATATCAGAGTTGTTAGGTTGATTCAGTAAATGCTGTCTTTTATTTGGTATTTATCTTTGCCTATGTGATGTGTTGTCTTAAGTATTCTGTCATGGCTTAGAAGGCATGGAGCCTATTTCACAGCTCTTTATAATTTCCACTTTTACTTCACTGGTGGTTTGTATTCTACAGGCACTCACTCAGAGCTGCCCAATGATAAAGGTGATTGAATAATCGTGTGTGGGGTAAGGAAGCCAACCAGATCAGAGAGTCAACCTTCACGTGCATGAGAAGCCTTCGAGTTTGCAGAAGAAAATTATTCCTTTTCTTTTTCTGGCTGGAGACTACATCTTGGACAGTCATTTACATCCCACACAGACTCATCCACAGGCAGATGAATGGATATAAATACATCATCACTACAGGTGACACAATTCTTGATGACTGCCTTTGTGTGAAGAATTCTTCATGGTCAAAATACTTTATTACTCTAACTTTTGGCGAAGGTATTCCATGAATACTAAGCTTTTTTTTAATGCCGTGGTAAGTATACATAACAAAATTTACCATTTTAACCATTTTTAAGTCTACAGCACTGTGGCATTAGGCACATCCACTGTAGCGCACGGCCATCAACACCGTCCATCGCCAGAGCTTCCCGTCTTCCAGCTAAAAGTCTGGACCCCTTAAACACTACGGTACCCTCTCCCACCTTCCAGCCCCCGGCAAACCATTCTATTTTTTCTCTCCATGAATGTAACTACTCTCGGTACCTCACAGAAGAGGGATCATATAGTATTTGTCCTTTCATTACTGACTTATTTTCCTTAGCATAATGTCCTCCCGGTTCCACCATGTTTTAGCATGTGTCAGAATTTCCTTCCTTTTTAGGACTGAGTAATATTCCATTGTGTGGATAAACCACATTTTGTGTATCCGTTGATCTGTTGGTGGACACTGGTGTTGCTTCTACCTTTTGGCTATTGTGAATAATGCTGCTGTGAACACAGGTGCACTCTTTTTTTTTATGCCAGCAGACTATCATGTCTTTGCCCTTGTGACTTGGTTAGGACTTTTCATAGCAGGATTAATACTGGCTCCCGTTCGGTAGCGATACGTCTTTGTTTCCTGCTGTTCTACCTGCCATGCTACCTGAATTAGTTCTTGCTTATGCAGACTGGTGTCCATGACACGTATGATATGGCAGTTCCACTTCTGTTCCACCCAGTTCCTTTATTTAGGGAAATATTTGAGAAGAGTCCTTACTGCTTAAAATTAAAACTTGGCAACCGCCTGCTTGGGTGGGATTCACCCAAAAAAGAAAAACATGAAGATGAGACACACTTCAAGCGAGCCCCAGTACTACTTGTTTATATGTGGATCCTGGAAATGCGGCTCCCTCCACCTCATGCCAGGTCACGGCGGCCCCCTGAGCTGCTGTCAGATGTCCCCATTGCTCACAAGGAAAAGCTCTGGTCACACTGACTCTGTGAACCAGACTGCAGCTGGCAACCCCGTGCTCTTATAAGGAACCCTGAAGGTCAGGTTCCCCTGAAGTACTCAGTCATGAGCACCAGCAGGGGTGGACGCCCCATGGCCCCGGGAGAGGCGGTGACGTCCACGCTTTCTGCACAGCTGACCCCCAAGGGCAGCGAGCCTTCTCCCCTCCTGCCCCTGAGACCCAGGAAGTGCTTCCAACACTTTTGAGAAGAAGCCCGAGCATCTCTCTTTTGACCTTGGTGGGGCCTGTGAGGCCACCTTTCTGTTTACCATGTACATGTCCACCTTTGACCCCAGCAGGTCCTATGGCATAGCCGGAACAAAGACGAGGAATAATACAAACAGTTGGGAAACAAAACAAAAGAAAGTCTTCCATCATTTCCGGTAGGACCACCCCAATGATAACATGGTTCCCAGTTTATATGGTGATGGCATGTGAAAAACCAGCTGCTTTGTACACACTCGCCCGCCAAACCGTACCACACCCAGCAAGTGTCAGACGCCCACGGCGCCTTTCTCCTGTGCCCCTCCTTCCTCCTCCATTTCCCCAGTGTAAACACAGGCCGGTGGGGCCCAGGAGTCCCGAGGCAGCCTGTCCATGGGGACAGAGCAGCGTGGGGACAAGGTGCCTGGAGGGTGAATGCCAGGCCCCTCAGAGGCCTCAACATAGTTATCGCAAGAATTAATGAATGGAGAAGTGTCCCTGTGGCGAATTGGCAATCCATATCTATTATTAATTCCACTTTACAGATGAAGAGACTGAGTTTGGAGAGATTAATTGATTAGCATGGGCTCAGCCAGCTAGCTACTTAATGTCAGGAACAAGGCCAGACTTTATGTTTCCAGGCTCAGAGCTGAAAGTGTCTGCACTGAATTTATGTGCTTGCTGACCCATTCCTGCTGATGGCCGCTCTGATGAATCATGTCAGTTAGAGGCAGATGTTATCACGGTGTACGCGGAGACACGTCTTCCTGGGGTTCAGACGGTGGGGTGGCTCCTTCATGGTTTCCTGTCCGTGTGTGTGGGTCTGGGTTTGCACAGCCTCACAGCAAACCAGCACACTGACCTAGCAAAGGGAACACCAGCACCGGGAAACTGCCTGTGATTTAAGCACCCACGCACCGTATTTCCCTAGAGATTATGGTCAGCCTTGCTTGCAAAACGAAGAGTAAAACTAAGAGCTCGATTGTTGTATAAGGAACTCAGAGGTCACTCACACAGCAGTGGAAGTTTCTGGGAATCTTACTCTGGAAAACAATGACATGACTATGACAACCCTTCTAGAACTAACCACCAAATTCTAGGCATCCTGATTTGCATGTAGAGATTTTCTTCAATCATTTCTTTCTCATTTAATATTCATATAGCTTTTCTTATTTGATAATAATTTCCTTTTTGATCATAAATTTGGTACATGGAAATTTTTGCAAGAATTTGGGGAAGACACATAAAGGTATAAAGATAAAATAAAAAACACTTGTAATTCACCACCCAGAAACATCCATTGTTAGCATTCTGGGATACCCCCTTCTAAATTTTTATGTATATATACACATACATACATATATTCAAAATTGGGGTCTTTTACACATTTTGCTGTATCATCTGCCTTTTTTTCACTTAAATATGTACTGTGAAAATTTCCCCATGCAATTCAATATTTTTCAAAAACAGTTTTGTAAGGTGGCACAGTTTCCTACTGTATAGATGTACCATATTTACTTAACCATTTCCTAAAGGTGGGATTTTAATAGAATTCTGACTTTTATTGTTCATATGCATATGGATAACATAGCATCTATTATTTATATCTGTAGACTTTCTTTTAGAAACGAATTTATTTTGAGCAGTAAAGTATTTGATCTTCCTCCTTTCCTCTCTTCCTTCCTCTTTTCCTTTCCTCCCTTCCTCCTTCACTTAATGAACACCTTCTGCATGTCAGGCACAGTGAAGCATGGAATAGCAGTAAGTGGGTGCTAGTCTCTGTGTCAATAAGAATGTCACAGAGGGTGGGGACTGAGATGAGGCCCGTAGGTTATGGTAGGAGAATGGTGATACCAGCTACCTGAGATTATTTGTTTTGCAGGAAAGGTAAATAGGTAACTGCTGATCTGTGGTGGTTTGAAGGGGTGGCCCGACAGGGGTGTGTGTGTATGTGTGAGGGTTGGATGAGTGGGTGCCCTTCACTTATGAACTTGGGAGAGCCTCAGAGCTTCAATTCTCAGTTCATCCCTGAAAATAATAATGACACAAAATCCCTACTTTGCAGATTCAAAAGGTTCTTTAAAGTCACATGAAGTTTATTCTTGCACCCAGGTATTGCATAACGTTGCACACTTTTATCAGGTTTATCCATATGTATCAACCAAATTGCTAAATCTCAATGCCAGACAAGTGAATAGAAGGAGAAGTATCTCTGCTAGCTTCTCCCAGGCCTTGTTTCTGTTCCTAGGACCAGATTTTTTCTTTTTATCTCTGAGCATGCTCTCTCTTGGGGTGGATGTGGCTGATAGATAGGCAAAATCAGATCATACCCTGCCACTACTGTATCTCCAGTAATAGAAAGCCACGGGAGGCAGGCTGGGTCCCAGGCATCTGATCAGGTGGCTGCAGCCGCTGTGGCTGTCCGGTCGTGGTCTCCTGATGAGAACGCAGCCTTCCCACAGTGCTGGCCTCTCCCTCACCTCTGCCCACGGCCAGGCTCCTATCAGAACCAGACAGCCACTGACCCCCAGAAGACTTCTCCCTGGTTGACATTTTACTCCTGAGATCCTCACCAAAGGCCCTTTCAATAATGGAGCGGCTGATTGTCTTATACAGGGTGACATGGCTTCATTATTTTTTTGTTACCATATCTTATTGACCAGTACAATGTCATCTTGGATTCAAATGCTCTAAACAAACACTCCACATTAAAAAAAAGAACCTAATAACTAAACATAAACACATTTAGTCTATGAAAAGAGACAACTGTGTTCTTTGGCACCTTTCCCATAAACCATTAAAGCAAATATTTTTGAGACAGAGCTATATACATGTTAATAAAAAATTTCACAATTGTCTTTACAAATCTGAAGGTGCTTTAAAATAATGCCTTTCTAAAATTACGACTTCTTGAGCCGTTAGAATGTGCCATATATTAAATTTTAAATTTCATGAGCTATTTTAGGTTTCTAATTATTTTTGAAAGAACTGGGACTTAGAGAGGTTAAGTTACTTGACCAAGGTCACACGACCAGTAAGTTCAAAAGATGGAATGTGAAGCCCTCACTCTTAACTAATTTGCATCTTCTAAAGACAGTTTTCATGAACACCAATATGTCCTGTATTTCATTTAATCTTCACTATAAGATGTTGTTCTTCTGAGATGTTGTTCTTCTTTTACTAACAAGGAAGCTGAGGCCCAGAGAGATCAAGAGAATTGCTCAGGGTGCCTCCTTATTACATGGCCGATCAAGAATTTAACTCCACGTCTGTGTAACCCTAGGGCCAACAAAATTCCAGTGTGACACAATTTCCTCTGGCATCTGTGTCGTCTGAAATAGTTTTGGTCTCTCAAAACATACCTACTTCCACCTCCATTAGTATCCCAGAGTTGAGAATCACCAGAAGTGGACATAAAATTGTGTTTGGAGAGGGAGGAAAGAAAAGGAACCAAGAAAAATCTGGGCAGGGGCAGAGAGAGGGGAATTGTTAACCTAGCCCAATTTTTCAAATGATTTTCTGAAATCATTTTTTTTCTTTCAATCAAATTCAGAGCGTGCTCCATTTATTTTCAAAGCTGGCTGGTAAAATTTTGTTATAGTAATTCACATTTTCATAATCTTCTCTTAAGATGGCCAAACGCATTTATTTGCGCAGCGTTTGAAAGAGCAGGCAGACCAGCCTAGGGGTCTTTCTCCGGGAAAGGTGGGTGGCAGCGGAGTGCCTTCTCCTAGAGGACAGACTGACCGAGCTACAGGAGCTCTGACACAGGCGAAGATCCAGAAAAGTGGGACGCCCTGGGGGGTATTTGGCATATAACAAGGTTGAGTTAGATCCCAAATGAAGTGAAATCAAAGCAGCCTAGCCTCACATTTAAAATGGGAGTCTGCTTGGGGCTGACAAAGCCCAGGCTATGGAGGGGCTTACTGACAGCAAAGGAAATGAAGACATTCCTCAGCTCCGCACCCACCTTCTTTTCCCCAGACCTAAACACACTCTGTCGAATTGCCTGCTAGGCGGAAGGAACACATAGGCTGCCCATAGATGCCTCTGCCCACAGGTCATTTGGACCCTGCCTGAAGTAAGTGCTTTAAATTGCATCCTCAAAGGAACCCTTAAAGGAAATCTCTCCTCTGCCACAGTACATATGTGCACAGAGCACACAGCTGTGCATTCTGGAGATGAGGAAGCCTTCAAGAAGTTTTGCGTGGAGCGCCCACAAAGCTCCTGGCCATGAGACCCGAGAGAGGAAATCTGCGTGTGTGAGCAAAGTCCTTGCCAACTGGTTGCTGTGGGGAGTAGAAAATGCTTTCTGGCCCAGAGTAGACTCGTTCAGCTGGCTTGGGAAGGACTGGCCAAGGTTTTACAAGGATGTTTGCATTCTTCTGACAGGCAAAGTAGTTGACTGCGATGGGGCCCAGGCACTCCCTTCAGGGAGCTGTGTCTTTTACTCTTTCTGTGTGCGGGTCGCCCCGAGTTTTCATTAGCTTAGGCAATTGTGTAAACACAAGCAAACCAATGGAAGAACAGTAACACCAAGGAAGCAGTTCCTATGTAAAACACACACACGTGCAGTCTCCACCTGCTTTGGGACCACGGTCCCTACAACGAATATCAGGACCTTCTTAAGAGGGCCCTTGCATTCAGACATATTTTTACCTTCAACTAATCGCATTTTTAAAATGAATCCTCATCTAAGCCACTGACTCTCAGCCTGGGAAGCACCAGGGTTTTGCACTTAGATGTTTTGATTCCATGGCTCTGGGGCGGGTCTGGGGCTTCGGGGTCTTCACCCGTTCAGCACGGCTCCACCTTGCAGGCAGGACTGAGAAGCGCTGGCATCTGTACAGAAGCAGCACAAGTGCCCTGAGCTGCTCCAGGGATCATTCCTGCGACTCTGGGAGGAGAGACAGGACAAGGCCCAAGCTCTGAGTTTGAACTAGATCACAATATGCTCTTGCTCTCAATATTGTATTTCAAGTGGATTTCTTGTGTACTTTACTGTCACACTGTTCAGATACAGGAAATCCTGTTGACCTATTGATTTGAGGGGCAGGCCTCCAGAGCAGTCCGAGCGCTCCTGCAGTCCTGTGTGACCACCTGGCGGTCTCTGGGTTCCACAGATTCTACCAGCTTCTGGCTGTAATGTCCACAGAGAATCCCCTGGCAGGGGACACGCATCTGAGGAAGCACATTGGCAGGTTTCGCTCACCTGTCAAATGAAGTAAAAACAAATATAATCAATGTTTGGATGGATTTCACACTCCATCTGAGAGGCTCCCATGGGCCATTAATTATCCTTTTCAAGCTCCCATCATTATGCTGTGCTTCCCATTTTCGTGTTTGTTTTAAGCTGAGGGAGTGGAGGTACACAGACAACTTGGTCAGAGTTACCTGGTTATGACTGGACCAGCCGGCTCACAGCTTCAGCCTACAGTGAGTCCACTTCCCTCACGCAGCACGGCTCCCTGTTGAAGCCTCAGGGGAACTGCTTTTGGACATAAGGACTGAGAAAACCCAGGACTCGTTTAAATCTCAGGGCGTTATTTCTGGCTTATTTGTAATATCCCAGGAGTCTGAATAAAACAAATGTATGAAGCTGTGTTGCATAATATAGTAGAACACCACATTTTCAAAGCATATGTGTTTGATGTACAGAATCTATATTATATAAAATATAATAAAGTATAAGTGCCTTTTGTGGGATTAGTAACTAGATGGTAACATTTAATACATTATGCAGATTATATGCAAATCCTATACATTTGAGAAAAATCAGTACACATTTCCTCTAAGACACCCTAAGACCTATCCACAGTACAGTTTGGACATTTTAACCTAGATAAGCAGCATTTAATTTCATTTAAAAGTATTATTTACTTATTTTGAAATATTGATGTAGTTCAAAATTCAAAAGGTGCCAATGATTGACAGCAGCAGCCATCTACCCCCCCTTCTCCCAGCTGCCCACCTCTTCTCCCCCATTGGAACGGTGCTGCCAATCTCTTGTATAGGGAACTTTCATTTATGCTCTATTTGAGTCGAATTTGGAGGAGGAGGTCTTACTGAAAGGAAACAAATGGTTTTGGGGAACATGGAGGAAGAAGGGGCCTCATCTTTGAATATGAAGTTCAGCAATATTAATTGCTAAATGATTTTCCAATTCGATCTATCAGTTGCTGCCCGAGCATTGTGCCTTCTCAGTAAATGCTGAAGGACCATGTGCCCATTGAATTGGCTGCTAATGGAACATAATCTTCTTATACCTCTTACCCTCCTGCGTGCTTTCGCCTGTTTGTGCACCTCTGTGAAAGCCCAGAAAGAGGCAAGTTGGGCATCCTTACCTTTGATTTCCCTGCTCCCGTGACCAGCCTGTCACCTATGCTGGCCTGACTGGGAGACTTTGGAATTCCCTGCCCGTACCTTCCCCCCTGTGCAGTTCCAGCTCTGCCTGCCTGGGAGCCCGGGGTCCCATTCATGGTGCTGAGACGCATGGAGCACCTTCTCCCAGATGTGGGGCGGGTGAAGCCTGAGGCATTTTTCTTGCTGTGTTAAGAGTTTCCTCCTACTTTCCCAGCACGAAGGAGAGCCGGGCTGGGGTGAGAAAGTTGTGTTTAGCTACAGCGGCCTGGCAAACTGGGCTTCCTTTTGCTATGTTGACCTTACAGGCTAATTCTATGATTTTTAGTTCTGGGAGAGTTTTGTCAGGAGGCAAATATTCTAGGTGACTGGGAAAGAGCATAGCAAGGAGAAACAGCATAAGGCTCTGTTTGGACCCATACAATCCTGACTTTTATTATCTATCAACTTTTCAGTCTTTGACATCCTTATTTTCAAACACCCAGAAGAATGTGTGAAACAGGCTATACTGGACAGGTTGGAGCTAAGAAATCAGTTTCCTTAGCAACGGTAGCCATATGAAAGGCCGGCAAGTCTTCCTTGTCTCATTTTTCATTTCATTTTCTTCTGTTCCTGAAAAGAGGTCAGATGCTCTGTGTTAAGTTCATGCTGCAGTTTTTCTCGTGGAACCTTCTGTCTCCGAGCCGGGGAAGGCCCATCATGGTACAAGTCACTGACTGCCCTTGTTTATTTCAATTAGAAATGAGCACAGACACCTGGTCACATTTTATAGTCCGTTTCTCAAAGAATCATAGAATATTCATTTTGTCTGTGAAGAGTTCAGAAAGGAAAGTGTAAAAGCCAAGGACAGCATCAGCCACACAGATAGTTACAGGTCATTGGTCTTTAGTGCGAGGTATTCTGATTTCAAAATCGTATCAGGATATTTTTTGGCAATGGCAAAAAGCACCCTGATTTTTAAAAATTCAGATCGGTGCTCCACTAATATGATTCCTTTTCTACAATTATATGCAAGATCTAAAATTGAAGTGTATGGTTAATTTCAAGTCTCCAAATTCAATTCAACAATATTTATTGCATCTCTGATTCACTAAGACCTGCAGGGGGATAAGCAGATGTGATAAGATGGTCGGGGCCCTCAAGGAGTTTCAAATTTAGTAGCGGGAATAAGACAAATACAGCGTAATTACAACTACGAGGAAGAAAGTGATAGATGGTGCAACGCAGTGGTTATCGACCTGGATTATTGGAATCACCTGGGGAGACATAAAAACACCTGCGCTTCCTCCCCAGAGGGTCTGATTTAATGGGTCTAGGGTGCGGCCCAGGGGCTGGGATTTCAGAAGAGCTTTCCAGGTGATTCAAATGCACAACCAAAGTTAAGAACCCTGGTGAAGAGAGTCGTGGGGGGGGGGAGGGGAAGTGTCCCAGAGGCACTTTGGATTCACTGGGATCAGATTCACCGGCAGCATTTGAACACAGCCTTGCAAAGTGGGTGTGATTTCAGTAGGCAAAGGGACTTGGGGATGAAAGGGGCTGGCTGAGAGGGAGGAAAAGCCCGAGGAGGGCCACAGAGGTGTGAAACTGGGAGGCAGATAGTTGGGAAAGGGGGAGGGGGGGAACACCTCCCTGCGAGCTGGAGTATCGTGGGTCCCGGAGAAGGTGAAGCTGAGGCGGATCGGGAAACCCTGCAGCTGGGTGAGGTGTGTGGGCCGTGGAGCCCAAGAGGGGCCTGGTGCATGGCTGGTTTTTCTGGTTTTAGCCGTGCCTCCAGGTCTTTGGGGGCCAGAGTCTGCTTTGATCGGGAGGACTCAAGCAGAAGACAAGGAAAAGAGCGTATGATGAGGGCAGAGGATGAAGCCACCATCTGACAAAACGGCCGTCTTACAGATTTAGGAGGAACCTTGGATAATTCAGTTTGTTTTCCAGTCGAGGAGGCCCCCTAGGGACTGACCGGTGGCGGCTCCAGGAAGCGTCCGTGGGCTGGGCGACGCTGAGGTCAGTGGGGTGCCCAGGTGGGGACGTCCAGCAGGCAGGTCTGAGGCTGAGGAGAGAGGTCAGGCGTAGAAAAACAATTCTGAAAATGCTTTTCAGTGACGTAATTAGGACTTGTGGACGAGGGAGGAGTATAGGAAGGAAAAGGGACAAAAGAGGAGAATTTGAAGCCAACAGAAGAGGCATAGAATTAACCCCAGAGAAAAAGGAGGAACCAGAAGAATTCAGAGGTGCAAAAGCCAGGGCGGTTCCCAGAGGAAAGGTCTACACGCAAAATGCGGTGGGGAGGCTGCAGCACGAGGGCTGAGAGGAGCCCTGGGGCGCGTGGCTTGTCTGTCACCGGCGCAGCCTCCGGGTGCTGGCTGAGCAGGGGCGGGTGCGCCCTGAGTCAATGGCCGCTGAGGCAGTGGCACGAGCTCTCCTATGAGCAGAGAGTTCTTCTCAGGTCTTGCGTCCATCATTTCGTATTGATCCAAGCACAGAATTGTTGCAGGGAAAGACGGATAGACTAATTTGCCGTCTGAGGGGGAAAAAAGCCTCCGACTATAAAATGGAGAAAAAAATGACATTCCCTCACCTGACCTTGAAAACATAAAATGAATAGTTAACAACAAGGCCATAATTAGTTCTCTTCCCAGGGTTTATGCCTAAGCCATTTACAAATGAATGCCAGTGGATAGTGCAGTGGGAATATGTGCATACATGACGCGTGTCCCATATGCTACACAGAACAGCAGAGGGGACAAGCGAGGTGTTGCGGATGGAGCAAAGGAAAAGCCCCTGGGTTTTCCCTTTAGGGTGGGGGCAGTAGGCTTCGAGCTGTCTCGTGGCTGTGCTCAGCGGTGAGAGTACCCATAGGCCTCACGCCTCCCAGACACCCCCTCGGCTACCCAAAGAGAAGTTAATGAACAGGGACAGAAGCTCGCAATGAAAGGAGGAATACTTTCTTGATTATTCACCAACCTCCAGGTCCCTGAGCTATTCAGAGTAACGTGCTCTGTGGAATAGTGACTGAACACTTCCTGGCTTGCCCACCCGAGCACACACAGCTGAGGTGCCAGGTCATCTGGGTACCACCTCCCACCCCAACGTAGGAATTACTTCACAGCCTCCCTGACAAGGGCTGCCTTGTCTGTATGTTTCTAGTGACAGAGCATTCATCACCTAGTAAAGTGGCCCATTCTGTTTTTAAGTGATTTTAGAACCTTTAGGAAGTTTTTACAAACACTGAATTCTTCCTTTCTAATATCATCTGTCTTGCAGCTGGTCCTAGGTCTTATCTCTTTTAGATTCCATCATTCCCCTCAAGCTCTTTCTCTATTAACTATTGAATTTGTATTCGGATACTGGGGCCATCATTTTTATTTGCTTTATGAAGTGAAAAAAGAAACTAAAAAAAAAAATCATAGCTTCTGTACTCGAACTAAAATTCTCTAGTATGATGTTGGGTCTATTTGGAGTCCTCCATCCCTTTAAAAAGTCCTTGACATCAACACGAGATTGGCAACTTCATTCCCTCATTAAGCTTACCAGAGTCTAGGCCACTCTTAGTCGTATTCCGGAGTCAAACAATCTGCTGGGTGCCTGACAAATATCTTTCTGGTCAGAGACTTCTGTTCCTGTGTGCAGGACCTTCTGAGTGGGACCAGGCTATAACGTGAGGCATCTCTCTCAGTGGTGAGCTTGGACGATGTTTGAGCTATCAGCAAATTTAACAGTTATCACTTACAGAGTTCCTTTTGCACCTGAATCTCAGAATTTTTTTTTTAATCATCACCTTAGAGAAGGGACATGCTATTTTTCAAGATTGCAAAGCCCTGCTGTAGCCACAAGTCAGTGTTTGCTAGGTTGTGGTGAGTTAGCTCGAATGGAATCTACTTCACTAGGTATGTCTTTCCCCCTGAACTTAGGTTTTCCTGTGGGGTACTGGTCGGGTTCCTCTCCATAAACAAGAGAGACGTCTTTGAATATGTTTTACGTCTGTGAAGTGTATTTCGATTCTGTAGCACTACTTTGCAAGGCGAGGACAAGATTTTCTTAGATGTTATGTGCAAACTTTTTTTGAAATTGATAATACAAAGGGAAGAGAGGCGAATCAGCAGACAAACTGGATCAGGAATCTGGGTCAGCATGTTCCGTAGGGCAGCAGAAATTCCTACTGCTCAATACTTCAAATATTCAAAATGTTTCCCTTTTTTTATCTGGGTTCTTCAGAGTCTTCAGGATACCTGGACAACTGTTTGCAGCCAAAGCTTTTCATCAGGGAACTGAGACTGGGTTTTTAGTGTCTACAACCACTAAGAGATGTGCAGGTAAGTTGCAAATGATTTTTCTCCATAGTTTTTCAGGGTAGTTTTCCCAATTTCTCTTATATCGGTTTTAAGTAGTGTGACTTGAGATGACACCAGATTTGAATTAGCACTGCTCTCTGCATTTCAGCACATGCCCCTGTCTTATTCAGGCCGGTTACTTTTGCTTTGACAGGCAGTTCGCGCTGGTGTCTCTTGGCCGGTGCGGGTTCATGAGTTGCACTCGGGTTCCTGGGTACCGGATGCATTTGTAAGTCCCTCTCTGTCCATTCTCTGCAGCCAGGCTGTCAATCTGCTTGACGACTGTTCCTCTTGGCCGGTTTAGTAGGCATTTATGCACGTCAACAGTAGAATTTTCACGTACAAATAAAATTTGACATGTTTTTCAAGTGTTGGATTGGCATTTAGTGAATACTTCAGCGTCTCCTCTGCAAATTAGAAGGCTGTTAACTTCCATGGAAGGCTCAATGCTCGGAAGCAAAGCCACTGGTAAAGCCCTTCTCCCGGACCCCTAACCCTTCTGCTGACGTACAATCTCTCCTACCACTTTAGTGAAAGGACAATTCAGTAGATCTAGTAATAGTCTAGATGCCAGGGTATTTGGATGGGGTAAGAGAAAGGAAAGGGCACAATAAGAGTGAAGGTTTTGTTTAAACAGAAGATGTGTGGAGTTTATAATTGTGGGAGAGAGAGGAGAGGTAGGCTTGGAAAGCAATATGGTTTTTAGATAAACTCAAACATTCTCTCTCTCTCTTTCTCTTTGTCACATTTTGTGGGGCAGACTCCTTGCCTGTAGTGGGATGTGACGTGCTAGAATCCAGTTGTTCTTGAAGATTCATATGTCAATTTAGATGGGTTCTGGGGAGAGCCAACGGCCATTTTTCCTGGTCTATCGACAATGTCGTTATTTCTGCAAAGCGTTTTCCTATTCGCCCAGAGGCGGACCCTCTCTGCGATCTCCTGGAGTGTCCGGTGCCTCATTTTGCCTCAGATGTTGTTTGTCATCACTCTTCCAGCCCTCACTGAGTGGTGGGCTCCCTGAGGGTAGGGCTGGTCTTGCATCATTTGTCTCCCCTGCCTTTGGTGCAGACGACATTGTCCAAATGCCGGGGATGACTGGGAAAGACTGGGATGGAAGGCTGAGAGAGAAAGCAGGCAGGCTTGAAAGCCGCCTACGTTTTCAAGAGCTGGAGGTCCACCTGAGGGGCCACTGGGAAGGAACTGGCCCTGTGTCATGGTGTGGGAAGCTGCCTTTTTGGGGGAAGGGATGGCTGGGAAGCCCTGCCAGGGCGTTTGCAAGCAATGTCTCCTCAGAATCCTCAGAGCTCTTGGGCACAGTTGGCTCTGAGGAAGAGGGTGACTGTCCAGTCGTTAGCAAACATTTAACCTCAGAGTGCTAAGGGGAGGGAGGGAGAGGGTGGGTGTGCAGCCGAGGCCAGCCAGGGCACCAGGAAGGGTCAGGGATCTGAGCAGCTCGGGCACGTCTGAGGACCCTGACGCCCTTCTCTAGGTAGTCTCCAGACGGACTGGGGGACGCTGACTCCCTTCTTCGTTTCTTTTTTTAATAATTTATTTTGCTATCATTAACCTACAGTTACATGTGCAATATTATGGTGATTAAACTACCCCCTTCATCAGGTCCCCCCCACCAACCCCATTACAGTCACTGTCCATCAGCGTAGTGAGATGCTATAGAGTCACTACTTGTCTTCTCTGAGCTGTACAGCCCTCCCCGTGCCCCCCCTACCTTATGTCTGCTAATCGTAATGCCCCTTTTTCCCTCTTATCCCTCCCTTTCCGCCCTTCTTCCCCAGTCCCTTTCCCTTTGGTAACTATTAGTCCGTTCTTGGGTTCTGTGAGTCTGCTGCTGTTCTGTTCCTTCAGTTTTGTTGTTGTTGTTGTTGTTCTTATACTCCACATATGAGTGAAATCATTTGATACTTGTCTTTTTCGGCTTGGCTTATTTCACTGAGCATACTGCCCTCTAGCTCCATCCATGTTGTTGCAAATGGTAGGATTTTTCTTCTTATGGCTGAATAATATTCCATTGTGTATATGTACCACCTCTTCTTAATCCATTCATCTACTGATGGACACTTAGGTTGCTTCCATTTCTTGGCTATTGTAAATAGTGCTGCGATAAACATAGGGGTGCATCTGTCTTTTTGAAACTGGACTGCTGCATTCTTAGGGTAAATTCCTACGTATGGAATTCCTGGGTCAAATGGTATTTCTATTTTGAGTTCTTTGAGGAACCTCCTTTTCCACAATGGTTGAACTAATTTGCATTCCCACCAGCAGTGTAGGAGGGTTCCCTTTTCTCCACATCCTCGCCAGCATTTGTTGTTGTTTGTGTTTTGGATGTTGGCCATCCTCACTGGTGTGAGGTGATATCTCATTGTGGTTTTAATCTGCATTTCTCTGATGATTAGCAATGTGGAGCATCTTTTTATGTGCCTGTTGGCCATCTGAATATCTTCTTTGGAGAAGTGTCTATTCATGTCCTCTGCCCATTTCTTAATTGGATTATTTGTTAAGGTGTGTGAGTTCTTTATATATTTTGAATGTCAACCTTTTATCGGATACGTCATTTATGAATATATTCTCCCATACTGTAGGATGTCTTTTTGTTCTACTGATGGTGTCCTTTGCTGTACAGAAGCTTTTCAGATTGATATAGTCCCACCTGTTCATTTTTGCTTTTGTTTCCCTTGCCCAGGGGGATATGTTCAATGAAGAAGTCACTCAGGTTTATGTCCAAGAGATTTTGCCTATGTTTTTTTCTAAGAGTTTTATGGTTTCATGACTTACATTCAGGTCTTTGATCCACCTTGAGTTTACCTTTGTGTATGGGGTTAGACAGTAGTCCAGTTTCATTCTCTTACATGTAGCTGCCCAGTTTTTCCAACACCAGCTGCTGAAGAGGCTGTCATTTCCCCATTGTATATCCAAGGCTCTTTATCAAATATTAATTGACTGTATATGTTTGGGTTAATGTTTGGATTTTCTATTCTGTTCCACTGGTCTGTGGGTCTGTTTTTGTGCCAATACCATATTGTCTTGATTACTGTGGCTTTGTAGTAGAGCTTGAAGTCAGGGAGCATAATTCCCCCTGTTTGATTCCTCCTTCTCAGGATTGCTTTGGCTATTCGGAGTCATTTGTGGTTCCATATGAATTTTAGAATTATTTGTTCCAGTTCATTGAAGAAAGCTGTTGGTAGTTTGATAGGGATTGCATTGAATCTGTAGATTGCTTTACGTAGTATAGCCATTTTGACAATATTTATTCTTCCTAGCCAAGAGCATGGGATGCATTTCCATTTGTTAGTGTCCTCTTTAATTTCTCTTAGGAGTGTCTTGTAGTTTTCAGAGTACAGGTCTTTCACTTCCTTCGTTAGGTTTATTCCTAGGTATTTTATTCTTTTTGATGCAATTGTGAACAGAATTGTTTTCCTGATTTCTATTTCTGTTAGTTCATTGTTAGTGTATAGGAAAGCAACAGATTTCTGTGTGTTAACTCTGTATCCTGCAACTTTGCTGAATTCAGATATTAGTTCTAGTAGTTTTGGAGTGGAGTCTCTAGGGTTTTTAATGTACAATATCATGTCATCTGCAAAGAGTGACAATTTGACTTCTTCTTTACCAATCTGGATGCCTTGTATGTCTTTGTTTTGTCTGATTGCCATGGCTAGGACCTCCAGTACTATGTTGAATAACAGTGGAGAGAGTGGGCATCCCTGTCTTGTTCCTGATCTTAGATGAAAAGCTTTCAGCTTCTTGCTGTTAAGTATGATGTTGGCTGTGGGTTTGTCATATATGGCCTTTATGATGTTGAGGTACTTGCCCTCTATGCTCATTTTGTTGAGCGTTTTAATCATGAATGGATGCTGAATTTTGTCAAATGCCTTTTCAGCATCCATGGAGATGATCATGTGGTTTTTGTTCTTCTTTTTGTTGATGTGGTGGAGGATGTTGATGGATTTTCGAATGTTGTACCATCCTTGCATCCCTGGGATGAATCCCACTTGATCATGGTGTATGATCCTCTTGATGTATTTTGGAATTCGGTTTGCTAAAATTTTGTTGAGTATTTTTGCATCTACGTTCATCAGGGATATTGGTCTGTAATTTTCTTTTTTGGTGAGGTCTTTGCCTGGTTTTGGTATTAGAGTGATGCTGGCTTCATAGAATGAGTTTGGAAATATTCCCTCCTCTTCTATTTTTTGGAAAACTTTAAGGAGAATGGGTGTTATTTCTTCTCTATATGTCTGGTAGAATTCAGAGTGAGTCCTTCTGGTCCTGGGGTATTGTTCTTGGGTAGTTTTTTGATTACTGATTCAATTTTGTTGCTGGTGATTGATCTGTTTAGTTTTTCTGTTTCTTGCTTGGTCAGTTTTGGAAGGTTGTATTTTTCTAAGAAGTTGTCCATTTCTTCTAGGTTTTCCAGCTTGTTAGCATATAGATTCTCATAATATTCTCTTATAATTCTTTGTATTTCTGTGGGGTTGGTCGTTATTTTTCCTTTCTCATTTGTGATTCTGTTTATGTGTGTAGATTCTCTTTTTCTCTTAATGAGTCTGGCTAGGGGTTTATCTATTTTGTTTATTTTTTCAAAGAACCAGCTCTTGGTTTCATTGATTTTTTCTATTGTTTTATTCTTCTCAATTTTATTTATTTCTTCTCTGATCTTTATTATGTCCCTCCTTCTGGTGACTTTGGGCCTCCTTTCTTCTTCTTTTTCCAATTTCAGTAATTGTGTCTTTAGACTATTCATTTGGGAATGTTCTTCCTTCTTTAAATAGGCCTGGATTGCTATATACTTTCCTCTTAAAACTGCCTGTGCTGCGTCCCACAGAAGTTGTGGCTTTGTGTTGTTGTTGTCATTAGTCTCCATATATTCTTTGATTTCTGTTTTGATTTGGTCGTTAACCCATTGATTCATTAGGAGAATGTTGTTAAGTCTCCATGTATTTGTGAGCCTTTTTGATTTCTTCCTAAAATTCATCTCTAGTTTTATACCTTTGTGATCTGAGAAGTTGGTTGGTAGGATTTCAATATTTTTGAATTTACTGAGGTTCTTTTTGTGGCCTAGAATGTGGTCTATTCTGGAAAATGTTCCATGTGCACTTGAGAAAAATGTGTATCCTGCTGCTTTTGGGTGCAGAGTTCTGTAGATGTCTGTTAGGTCCATCTGTTCTAGTGTGTTGCTCAGTGCCTGTGTGTCTTTACTAATTCTCTGTCTGGTTGATTTATCCTTTGGAGTGAGTGGTGTGTTGAAGTCTCCTAAAATGAATGCATTGCTGTCTATTTCCTCCTTTAATTCTGTTAGTATTTGTTTCACATATGCTGGCGCTCCTGTGTTGGGTGCATATATATTTATAATGGTTATATCTTCCTGTTGGACTGACCCCTTTATCATTATGTAATGTCCTTCTTTATCTCTTGCTACTTTCTTCATTTTGAAGTCTATTTTGTCTGATACAAGTACTGCAACACATGCTTTTTTCTCTTTGTTGTTTGCATGAAATATCTTTTTCCATCCCTTCACTTTTAGTCTGTGTATATCTTTGGGTTTGAGGTGAGTCTCTTGTAAGCAGCTTATAGATGGGTCTTGCTTTTTTATCCATTCTATTACTCTGTGTTTTTTGATTGGTGCATTCAGTCCATTTACATTGAGGGTGATTATTGATAGATATGTACTTATTGCCATTGCTGGCTTTAGATTCATGGTTACCAAAGGTTCAAGGGTTGCTTCTTTACTATCTAACAATCTAACTTAACTTTCTTGTTAAGTTATTGTGAATGCCATCTGATGTTTCTTTATCTCTCCCTTCCTATTCTTCCTCCTTCATTCTTTATATACTAGGTGTTTTATTCTTTGCCTTTAGTTAGTATTTGGATAGTCTGCTTTCTTTGCTATGATTTTATTTTCTCTGGTGACATCTTTTTAGCCTTAGGAATGCTTCCCTCTAGAGTAGTCCATTTCAGATATCCTATAGAGGTGATTTTTGAGAGGCAAACTCTCTCAACTTTCATTTGTCTGGAAATTGTTTAATCCCGCCATCATATTTAAATGGTAATCATGCTGGATACAATATTCTTGGTTCGAGGCCCTTCTGTTTCATTACATTAAATATATCATGCCATTCTCTTCTGGCCTATAAGGTTTCTGTTGAGAAGTCTGATGACAGTCTGATGGGTTTTCCTTTGTAGGTGATCTTTTTTCTCTCTCTAGCTGCCTTTAATACTCTGTCTTTATCTTTGATCTTTGCCATTTTAATTATTATGTGTCTTGGTGTTGTCTTCCTTGGGTCCCTTGTGTTGGGAGATCTGTGGGCTTCTGTGGACTGCGAGACTATTTCCTTCCCCAACACGGGGAAGTTTTCAGCAATTATTTCTTCAAAGACACTTTCTATCCCTTTTTGTCTCTCTTCTTCTTCTGGTACTCCTATAATGCGAATATGGTTCTGTTTGGATTGGTCACACAGTTCTCTTAATATTCTTTCATTCCTAGAGATCCTTTTATCTCTCTCTGCCTCAGCTTCTCTCTATTCTTGTTCTCTGATTTCTATTCCATTAACGGTCTCTTGCACCTCATCCAGTCTGCTCCTAAGCCTGTCGATCGCTTGTCTGATTTCTGCATAGTCTTTCCTCACTTCCCTCACTGCCTCTCTCCGCGCTTGCATATTTCTTTGTAGATCCATCAGCACGGTTATGACTTTTGTTATGAATTCTTTTTCAGGAAGGTTGTACATTTCCATCCCTTCAGGTTCCCTCTCTGGTGTTGTCTGTGTCTGGGTGAGTTTTGTTTGTACCATATTCCTCTGTCGTTTCATGGCAATAGATGTGGTCGCTGGTAGGTGCCACGTATGTCAGCTGGGCTCTTTAAGACTTTTAAAAAGAGAAAAAAAAAGGAAGAATGAAAAAAAGAAAGAAAGAAAAGAAATAAAAGAGAAAAGAAAAGAAAACAGAAAGAAAAAAAAGCCCACCGGGAGTAGATTCTGTGAGGATTCTGTAGGTGGTGCTCTTGCTCCACTATTCCACTGCCATGGCCGCGCTGCTCCACCGGGCCCTTTGTAGCTCTGGCTGGGGCGGGAATGAATCGGAGGTTGTTGATCTCTGTGGGAAGTCTGAGTGTGGCTACTCTTTCCAAGTTGCCAGCCAACGGGTCCGAAATTCCCCAGGATTTTCCCCATGTTCATATCCTCACAGCACACCCAGGAGAGGCGAGCACCTGCTGGGCTGAGTGTGCTTGGATGATCCTGGGCCCCTGTCTCTTTAAGACTGCTAAAAAAAAGCGCGCGCTTTTCTTTTGTCCCGGGAGTCGGCTGCGAGGACCCGGGTGCATTCCCCAGCTCAGATCCTGCACCGTCTGTCTCTCCAGTCTCCGATACACCGCACGCTGTGTGTCAGTGCTCCCGGCTCAGATCACCAGGGCTGGTTATTTCTCGGGCCTGTACTTCCACTCCCTCCCGGCTCTGAATCCTCTCCTCCCACCGGTGTGCTGGGGTGGGGGAGTGCTCGGGTCCCGCCAGGTCGCGGCTCTGTATATTACCCGCCTTGTGGGGTGCCAAGTCCTCTCAGGTGCAGATGCAGGCTGTGTGCTGTCCTGTATCTTCTGGTCTCTCTTTTAGGAATAGTTGTATTTGTTGTATTTTCATAAATACGTAAGGTTTTGGGAGGAGATTTCTGCCGCCCTACTCATGCCGCCATCTTCCCAGAAGTCCCCTCCTTCTTTGTTTCTTAAACCCTTTCAACTGCATTGATCTGGGGATCCCTCCAATGCAGGGGTTTTATCTCATTCATCCCTGGGCTGAGCTCCGTGTCTGCCAATGATAGAGCTGAATGAATGAATCCATCCAACCCTCTTAGGATGCTAACTTCTGCAGGCAGGCTTCTGGATAGATGTTCCCATCCTGCCATTAGGTGGTTGACCCATCAAAGACAACCCTTAGTTTTGAATTTCAACAGTGGCTAGCAAAATGCTTTAGACTGATGAGGTTTTTTTAAAGAAAAACGATAATGCATTTAAATAAAGCTATTGTTACATAAATGCTTTAGTTTTTTTATATGTCAATGAGAAATTTTAATTTTTAATGTTCTATTTTTATTTTATTCTACTTGATACTTATAAAATGCTATTATATAAACATGATAGTTTAAAAGTAAATGGAATTTCTATGAACGATCACCTAATCCAAGAGCTAGGATGTTAGTAGAATACATACATACATACATGCATATACACACCTAACTGTGTATATATGTGTCTGTACACACACATACACACACACACGTGTGTGTGTGCTTGTGCGCCTTATGGAGAATGACAGTGCTGCATGTTCATATCCTCACAGCACACCCAGGAGAGGCGAGCACCAGGAAACGGGAGGGAAGGGTGGAAGCGGTGCAGGCTGGCAGATTTGTTCTCCTGGGAGGAGCGGTGGCAGTAACTGCCCTGCTCTAGGGACTGTGGGCTGTGGGGACTGTCGCCAGTTGGAGGGCATTATGCAAGAGGACCTGTGTGTGACTGCATATGTGCACATGTGTGTGTGCATGAAGAAAAGGTATCTTTCAAGGAAGAGCGTAGATAAGAGAATTTTCTGGAGTGAACAGGAGAGAAGGTTCTTCTAATATTGTCATGACCTATGCATTCCTTTAAGGCTTACTAAGAAATACAAGAATTTGAGTCATCACTAAAGTCCTGTTGAAAACTAGGCATATTTTCTTTAACTTGACAAAATTTTGTGATGGACCCAAATGGAGCCCTTCAAGTGTTAGTAAGTGTAGTCACATATACTCTAAAAAGTCTAAGCATAGGAGTTTGACATCAAAATCACCTGTTCCTCAGATGATCCTTATCGGTTATCTCACTTACATTTAAATGGTAAGATATAAAAGCTGTCTGCACAAAATGTGATAGAGATTTGCCTTTTCGAGAACAAATATCTCATGTCCAATGGCTCTCCTTCAAAATATTTTATGAAATATAAAAATATAATATCCACTAAACACTTGATGTTTGCAAACTAATAAAAGACAAGTAACTATAAATATTCTCCTTCTACTGAACTTCAAGGTTAGCTTTTTGCTTCAGGCACTATATGCTCATTCTGATGGGCAAAATCATTCCAACCTATTTGACCCTCTGTGCAATTTTGGATTTCTGGTATACCATGTGAACAGGAACCCAGTTGTATTTAGCTGGGTTGACAATTCCATTGTCAAATTCCCTAACCGAAGCCAAGTTGTAACCACATTTCTTGATACTCCTCTTAGGACTGTATCTAATTGTTTACTTATTTAATGTGATGTTTCTTCCACAGGCTATTCTTTCCATTTCTGGTGATAATATGAAATCCTTTTGCATACTGAGTAATAACTAAGGAATTAAAACACCCAGATCTATTCCTTAGATATTTTAACCACTGCATCCTACTTTGAATGTGTCTCTTTTAACCTCTAGCGGATGTATAAAAAGAGGCTCCACCCAGATCATGGCGCTGCCACTTGGAATCCCTCGAGAAGCACCAGCTTAGGTGATGTTGGATGTGCTCTCAGGGTGGCCTCTCCTGTTCTGAGACCTTCCTTAAAAAAAATTTTTTTTATTAAGGTATTACTGATATACACTCTTATGAAGTTTTCACATGAAAAAACAATGTGGTTGCTACATTTACCCATATTAACAAGTCCCCACCCATACCCCAATGCAGTCACTGTCCATCACTGTAGTAAGATGCCACAGATTCACTGTTTGCCTTCTCTGAGCTACACTGTTTTCCCCGTGACCCCTCACACCATGTGACTAAACATAATACCCCACAATCCCCTTCTGCCTCCCTCCCCACCCACCCTCCTCCACCCCTCCCCTTTGGTAACCACTAGTCCCTTCTTGGAGTCTCTGAGTCTGCTGCTATTTTGTTCCTTCAGTTTTGCTGTGTTGTTATACTCCACAAATGAGGGAAATCATTTGGCACTTGTCTTTCTCCACCTGACTTATTTCACTGAGCATAATATCCTCCAGCTCCATCCACGTTGTTGCAAATGGTAGGATTTGTTTCCTTCTTATGGCTGAATAGTATTCCATTGTGTGTATGTATCACCTCTTCTTTATCCATTCATCTACTGATGGACACTTAGGTTGCTTCCATATCTTGGCTATTGTAAATAGTGCTGCGATAAACAGGGGTGCATATGTCTTTTTGAATCTGAGAAGTTGTATTCTTTGAGGCAAATTCCTAGGAGTGGGATTCCTGGGTCAAATGGTATTTCTATTTTGAGTTTTTTGAGGAACCTCCATATTGCTTTCCACAATGGTTAAACTAGTTTACATTCCCACCAGCAGTGTAGGAGGGTTCCCCTTTCTCCGCATGCTTGCCAGCATTTGTTGTTCTTAGTCTTTTGGACGGTGGCCATCTTTACTGGTGTGAGGTGATATCTCATTGTGGTTTTAATTTGCATTGGACCTTCCTTTTTATTTATAAAATGTCGGGTGCTCTAACACAGACGCTCCTACACCCAGCTGGGTTTCTGACCCCTGCACATCTTAGAGGACCCCTGCTTCAGAAACTGCATTTTGGCAGTGGCAATCCCCATTTCTCTCCACATGCAACCTCTCTCCTGCCTCTCCTTTTGACAATCTGTCAGAGAGTCACCGATTTTTCTTTGCTAGCAGTGCACTGTTACCAGTAATTGCAGAAACCATTAATAACATGGGTGGGAGGGGGTGAGGGGGAAGGAAAGGAAGACACAAAGGGAGTGAGTATTGTACATAGCCCACAGCTTTTCCCTCCCACACATATGACTCACTGTTGCTCCCCACCTCATGTGGGAAAATGTTGTCCTGCTGAAAATACACCTTAAAGGCAGCTCTGCCTCAAAGTTATCACGTATACATATTAATAACACACACTTCGCAGTGCCTAGAGTTGTTTTTAATGAAGCCAGCTGAAATGCCCCACAACTTTCTCCTCTCCTTCATGCTGCAGAGGGGCCCCTAAGTGTAGGCTCAGGTGGCTTCTGTCCCCAAAAAGAGAGATAAAAGAGGCACAGTGAGTAATTCTTTATGACACAAACAAAGACGGGAAGAAGCTTGGCTGGATGAAATCAGTCCACCTTTGAGGAAGACCAAAACTGCAGGAAGAGCTTCAATATGGAAAGTGGCCAAAAATGCTGGTCAAAGAGTGGGCGAAGGCACCAGGGGACAGAGGAGCCAGCAGGGAAAGCCCGGGCAGCCGCGAGAGTATCTGGGGGATGGTCTTGGCTCGAAGGTGAACCCTGAGAGGACTTTTTCTCCATCTTCCCGTTTTTCTACAGGATGTAACAGTTTGCTTATCTGAGGAGAACACATCACCTCAGTCAGCTGGGCCACATGCAAGCTTGAATTTCTCAGAATGATATGGTATCTGCCACCCATCAAGTCCCCACTCTCCGGGGCCCACTGCTGTGCTCCTGAAGACCAGCTGATGCTCTGGGCTTGGCAATGCGCAGCATGGCTCATCGATATTTGGCTTCCCTTGTCTTTGACCAGCCCAAGATGCAGACGTGGTCTTTCTCACAGACTAGCTGGCTCAGATGATTAGAACATGATGCTAATGGGACCAAAGCAAATGCTTTTGAGAGCTCGTGGTTTAGTTTTAGGTCGAAGAAATCTCTGTCCTGCTTACCGAATGTTCCCACAGAGAGCAACAGCAGGGGCTATTCCGTGGGATGGCCGAAGACACACGCATTCGTCCTTTCCAGTCTGGGAGGAGGAGCTCTTGTGCTTTGCCACAGCTCACATCACTAGCCTTCTAGTATTCTCAGTGTTTTTAGCCCCGTTTCATCCCAGGAATCATACATGAAGACTGGCTGCAGCTTTACTCACTTGATTTTTTGCAATGGCCCTGAAATTTTGTATTGAAAGCCTTCTGAATCTGATCACAGGTTTCCTTCTGGTTTTGACTCTTAACCCTCCTTATCACTCAACATTTCAATCAAATCAGAGACTCCAGTAGTCCTCAAACTGTTAATGCTTTTTCTTACCTTGTTTTTCTTCTCATACTACTCCTGGCTCAATACCTTTCTCCAGTTCTGTCTCTTAAAACCCTTTCATTTCAAGGCACCGTTCCAATGTCACTGGTTCATGAAAAATTTCTGTTCCCACAAAGAAAAACTCCCCTACTTGGCTTGTTCCTCTCTTAGGGCACATGTGTTTTTTCATGTAATCATTTATTCCTTCAACAAATATGCATGGAGTACCTACAAGTGCTAAACACCATGGCACATGAGATGTTGAATATGAACATATGTGATCTCCCGGCATTGATTGGGGTTATGCTAGATGCTCTAGGCAGCAACCCCTTAACCTACCATGATTTGACATGGCCGTCCCGTGCAGTGTTACTGGTCGGGTGGAGACTATTCTCTACATTCAAGGACTTTATCGGTTTTATCTACCTATTTTATCTTTTAGTTATATATTGTATAACGAATCAGCCCAAAACTTACTTGCTTAAACAAACCCTTATTATGTTATGATTTCTGTAGGTCAGGGGTTTGAGAGAGGTTTATCTGGGTGGTTTGACTTTAGGGTTTCTCCTGAGGTCGCAGTCAAGCTTGGAAAGGCTTGGCTGGGGCTGGCAGACCCCCTTCCCAGGTGGCTCACACAGAGTGGCTCGCCACCCATCTGCTGAGTGTCCTCAAGCCTGTCTTTTATGACCTCCCCTTGGAAGTCACACTCAGTCATTATTGCTCCATTCATTGGGTGGAAGTGAGTCACTAAGTCCAGCTCATGATCAAGGGAGTGGAAACGAAGTGCCAGCTTTCAAGGGAAGAGCACCACAGCATTCGCACACCTGTCTAAGGACTGCCGCAGCATGGACCCACGCTCCTTCCATCTCGTGAGGCTCGGCCATCATCCGGGGCCTGGGCTCTTCAGCTTCTAGCAGGTGCAAGGGGAAGGCAGGAAGGCACACCAGCTTCTTGGAAACACTGGTCTGAAAGTGGCACATATCACAGGCATTCTCATTGCAGAGATGAGCATTACATAGCCACCTTTGGGTATGAAGGGTGGCTGGGAAATGGAGTGTCTGTCTGGGCAGCCGTTCCCAGTGACAATACGCTGCCCCCTACCCTGCCCCCCAGTGCTAGCTTCTTCAGGGCGGGGACGATTGTCCTTTGTATCCCTATTAAACAAATAGCACCGGCCTGTGCAGAAGAGGTGCTCTTTAAATATTTCATGAACAAGTGAATACATAAATGATGGCACCATTATTTTTCTGTCTTATTTCAACAGATAAACCTGGGCTTGCTTCTTAACCAGAATACACAACAACTAGGCTACTCAAATCCTATTTGCAACTCAGCTGTGGCATATGGGTCTCTGCTCAGAACTACGTAGGCACGATGGTTCTTTTGTTATTTCTTATGAATTATTTATCTTCTCCCCTCTGAACTTTTTTTTCAAATGGCACATAGCAAAGGACTAGTTCTTTACTAAAGAATATTATATAAAGGCAAGAAAGTTCAAAGCTTCTCTGTATCACCACACAAATAATTCAAGCAAGATGCTGCCAAATGCCAAACTGATGGGATCCTGAGGTAGAGATAAGAAATAAATGGTCACAGCGACCAGAAGACCTCCGTTGGAATGCCGTACTTCAACTTAAAAGACAGTTCTAAGAGCTTAAACACACACAAATGGCTAATTTTATAAAGATGTCATTGAAATACAAGAGAATCTCTTTAAATTTTTCTGAGTGAATGTAATTTAGAAACACTATAATATGGAAAAATGCCAACTGAGAGCATCAGCGAAGCTTCACCATAATGTTTAATAGGAACAATAATTGGCATTCATTGTTGAACACTTATTTTTTTTTATTTTAGAAAAAATAAGCTGTTGTTCATTTGGGGATTATAATGGTAATGCCCATATATATGATACATAATATATATGAGGTACATAATATACACAAATAATATAATAATATACATGATGTACAATAGTATAGGAGCAATTTATATATCATATGTCATATGTGATATATAAAATAGATAACTTTTACCAATCCCATGGAGATTGCTTATGTATTTTCATTTAGTATGTTGACTTTTTACATCTACTCATAAACATTTCCCCATGTCTTTAATATTCTTCAAAACATGTTATCTAGTTACTCTATAATATTTTATAATTGAAATGCAATTCTATAATTGAATATAATATTCGGTAAGTGAAAAAAAATAAAATTTATCTAATTATCCCTATAATGTTTGACATCTTTTCCATGTATTTCCATATCTTTGGTATCATAAATAATTTTGTAACCAGTGCTGTGGTGTAAACAATACCTGTCGCATAGTAGGGCCCCAATAAGTATTGATGAATAAACTAAAAGATACAAGCGTTTCTGCACATCTCTCGTTAGTGACAGTATTCCTAAGAAATGAATTATTATGAGTTATTTGGAAGATTTATTCTACTTCATTTTGAGTATTTGGACTAAACTTGCCCTCTAATACCTGCCTTATAAACTATGCTATGTGATGTAAGGGGAATATGTTTGCAAAACATACATGAGAGAGCTGTGCAGCCTTTGACTGGTCAGTGGTCCCTGCTGGTGTCTGTCTTGTCTTTTCCCACGTCCCCCATGAAAGCATGTCTCATGTAAGGAGCCTTATATCTGCCGATGCTCCGTTACACTGTCAGCTCAGTCTGGTCCCCACAGCCACCCTGTGAAGGCAGTAGGCCAATTTTTTTAAATTAATTAATTTTTTTTATTTTGCTATTATTAATATACAATTACATGAGCAATATTATGGTTACTAGACTCCTCCTATTATTAAGTCCCCACCACAGACCCCATTGCAGTCACTGTCCATCAGTGTAGTAGAATGTTATAGAATCACTACTTGTCTTCTCTGTGTTATACTAGTAGGCCGATTTTTATTTCCCTCATTTTACAGCACAGGGAAGGAGACTTAGTTTGTGACATTAAAGGTCAATCCGAGGAGCTGAAGCTATTTGTTTACACACAAAAGGCCTGAGAGTCTCTTGCATTGAGTCCTACTTCTCAAGACATTCCTTCAAAAATACATCTGAGCAGCACGGAAGGCTGATCTTTTTAGTCATGTGGCAATTTCCTACTATTAGGAATCTCAAGGGACTCAACTTATTATTAATACAGTGAGGTTTTTGTGACCGTAGAAGCTGTAGCTTTCATCCTAAAAACCCTTTACGAAATGACTGAGACACCTGCTAGCTTTTCCTTGGCTTTCAGAACTGAGTGAGAGGCACAGGGATGGAGTAAACCATTCAAAAAATCTTTTGTCTTAATAGAAAATAGGATAACATTTTACAAAACCATGATGGAGGCAGGCTGGCATAATGAGGTCTCCAATGTTTTAAGAAACGTACTTTGTCTGCAGTCAGGTGTGAACCTCGGGGAAGGCTTGGGACCATGCAGAGGTTCTCCTGCGGGAGTAACAGGCTCCTCCTGGCTCACCATTAACAACACCTTCCTGGACCCTCAGGTTAGGCTTGAATGATGGCAAATGAGAAGTATGTGAATTAGACCCAATCATTTAAAATTAGGTGACTGCACCCTGGCTACCCAGTAGATATCCCTGGGGAGGTGAAAAGAAGTACTGATGTCTGGGCCCCACCTTTGACAGTTAAAAACCGAGTTTCCTGGGGTAGGAGCCAGCATCCACAGCTCATAAAAACTCCCAGGTGACTTTAATGCACAGCGAGGGTTGAGGCCACTTCTTTAAACTTTGTGAGCCTTTCAGGGGAGAAGACAAGAGGTGAACAGACAAATGAATGACAGCGGGTCCCAAAAGGCTTTCCTGTGTCCAGGTGGCTATAGTTTCCTGTGCAGAAGACCTCAGAGTGGACTGCTAAAGCTTCTGACAGACCCACCCCAATTTCCAGACCCTTTCCTAAAAGCATGGTGTTCCACAGATTTAATCTGTGAAGCTTCCTCCTAGTTTCCTCTCCAGGAGCAATGAATTTGGGCCTTTGTGACCTTCTCTAGGTCTTCCTTCAACAAAATCACACGGCAAGCTGCATCTTGGGCACAGTGTTTCCGAAGGGAAGGGAACCTTGCCACACCCGTGAGATGCCCGAAGAGCAGGGAATCCGGGGTGAGCTGTCTCTCCCTTCGTGACACTCTGGCTAGGAACTTCTCATCTGAACCAATATTAGCAAACTTGCCTGGAATCGATTACCCACACAAAGGTTTTTACTGGCTGTTCTTCAAGGATCTAATTAGGCTTTAAGAACACCAGCGATGGAGGCAGAGGTGCTGTCGGGCGGCAGTGTCTATTAGAAAAATGGAACAATTAGGAGAAATTGTTGGTAGGAAAGGAGGCAGGTGGGAAGTCATGAGGGAAGCGTGCACATTAAGTGCATGGGACTAGCCGACAGGAAGGTTTACAAGGTGTCAGCGGGGCCCTCCCTGGGGGCCCTCTGCTCACCCCTCATCCCTTTAGCTTCCCTCATGCCTGTTTGCACCCTGCTTTCACTGAATTATGGCCCCTCCCGTGGGAGGGGGGTACGGGGTTAGACTCCGAGGAATGGGATAGGTCCAGGTTCTCTCAGACCCTGAGGTAGGGGATGTGCACACAATTAAAGTTGTTTGTGGAAAAGAAAATAGGTCTCCAATAGGAGACCATGGACTTTAAACACTTTTAAATTTAAAGATTAAAAAAAACATGAAGACATAAGATCTGCGATCAAAGAGCACTTTTTGTATATCAAGAAGAATGTGGGCGTCTCTCTGTTGAAGACATGCAAGAGACTTCGGGGAGTTGACACAGACCCCCAACCTGCTGGCCACCTTATCTGGATTTTAGATATTCCATTAGACTATTCCCCCTGAGTTGCTATTAGCTCTTCACCTCTACAAAAATGCCCTTTTATTGACTACAGTTATTATATAACAAAGACGCTACCCAAAACCAAAAGGGCCTGAAACCTACATTTAAAACAACTAAGGGTTAAGAACACAAATGTTTCCAAGCCAGACCCCAAGAACAACCTTTGAAGCAAATAATAATTCTCAAAATCCTCAAAAATTTACTTCTGAAATAGTGTCCCAGGAAGTGCAGACTGCAGCCTAATCACCTGTTAGCCCAGCACTATGGACAAAGGGTTCCTGAGCTCATGGAAGAATGTCTTAGGCTCCAGTAGCCTGCTTTTCATATCTGGAAGGGTAGGGAAGTAAGCTATAACTTGGGGAAGCACACAGTAGGGTGGCTAGCCACCCACAGCCCCTCCTTGCCCCAGGCTCCGGGTTGCAGCACAGACCCTGCAACCTAGAGCTGCTTCTCAAAGGTGGGTAGCAAATTCAACCTGGGCTGCACACAGTACAGACAAAAGTCACACCGTGCCCACGCCTGTCTGTACACCCTCCCCTTGTCTCCTACTGGCCTTAGTTACTTCATTTATTGGAAACACCAATCATTATTTTCAACCAAGGCATTGTTTTTCTTAAATATCATTTCTCCCACCTCTAGGGATATTGCGTACAAATTTATTAGCGAGCCTGTTGTGTGATGTCACTGTGAATCTTGCACATGTTGGATCATTTGCTTAGGTTACAAGACACCCAGAATCTTAAAAAGGACTGGCAGCCATCTGAACATTTAGCATTTCCCAGGGTGGCAAGAAACAGAGGAACGTGCAAGGATCAGAAGCCAGCCTATCATCCCATTGCTTGATTTTTAGTGTCTTTGGACCTCATCATCTCACCACGCCGAGGCGCCAAGTTTAATGTCGCTGTGGCTGCTGTTAAAAGTACTTGTCCAGCAATCCCATAACGAAAGGAAAAAACCATTGTCTCCTCTTGCGGTTTTGCTATGGTGATCCGTTTACCAAAACACCAGCTTTACCACCCTTTTATTCATCCTCTATTTCCCCAAACTTAAGTTTTCACACACACACACACACACACACACACACACACACACACACACACAC
>JAQQAC010015530.1:5812679-5910434 GCA_029783875.1 Phataginus tricuspis | reverse complement strand
ACACACACACACACACACACACACACACACACACACACACACACACATCTACTGTCAAAAAAAAATGAGGGCAGCTGATGCACAAATCATGTACTTTCAACGCCTGCCAAAGGGTGGAGCTGCAGAATCCCAGACCGTGGGAGGTACGGCTCTTGCTGTCTGTTGGTAAGCAGTGCATTTATCTGTGATTTAGGCAGACCCATTTCTTATATGTTTTTCCTTATTTAGTATTGGGTTCTTAGCCCTTTTCTTTACTGGTAATTTTACCCTGATTGCAAGTGAGAGGTACATTCCTTACAAGTCACCCCTGTTTTGTAAGACCCGAGCGGGGACAGCATGCGCGATCAAGGATGCAGCCTTCAAAGATGCACCTTGATAAGACATGTGCACAAAATGTAAAGAAGAAATAAGTGGCCAGGAAAATGACGATGCAGAAAGTGTGTCTTAGGGAAGGACTGTTAACTTTAACAAGTTTGGTTTCAAATATTTGGCATAGGGCTGCCACTGAGTTAAAATACTGGATCGATGGAGAAAAAACAGGTGTCAGGAAATTTAGCCTAAAATCCCTGGATTGAGGGAACACAGTAAATTAAACCCAGCCTTTTTCAGTTTTTATATTCATTAAGCGTGGCAATGCACTTACACATTTTTCTAGCTGTCATCACGTCTAGTTGTATATAATCTGAATGTTAGTATTTAGACGCATACATCAGGCACCTTGATAATTTGCATATCATTAGAGCCACAAAAACGTAAAGCAAGCTTTGGGACTGTAACAAAGCTATTTACGCTCTTATCATGTCACTTAGATTAGGGTGAGAATTTTTTAGAAGTGCAATCACGCACTTTACTCAGAAGCAACTGGTGTCACCATTGGGTGGCACAGTGCAGCCACTAATCATTCAGGCTGGACGAATGCAAGCTGTACCACCAGGGCAGAAAAACCTGCGCCCTTTCCTCAACCTTTCTGTCAACTGTTTCGGATTGCAGAAGACAGCGTGCAGGGACACCGGCGGCTGGAGCTGATAGGAGCCTCTGACGCTCTTTGTGTTATCATTTTGTCTTTGGCTTCATGGACTGCGCATTCAGACTCTCTTTGCCCCCTGCGGTGCCGAGCCACGGCCCCCTGCTGCTTTAGCACTGCCTCTGGGCGGCAGGATTTTCATTGGCAGCTACGCTGTACATGTCAAAACGTGCACTCAATTTGGACTGAATTCTCTATATTTTTGTATTTTCTGTATTTGCAGTGGGTCAAAAGCATTAGTCTAATGGGATGCTGCGTTTTATAACAGTTGCTATTCTAGAATCTCATCCCTGCTTTCCAACGTTGGGCAATAGTCGAAAAGAATAGTTAGAAAATGAAACCATGGTCGTGATTAGGACTTTCAGCATCTGCTCATGTAACCCTGTTCCTTCAAGCGAGTCCTATACCGTGTAACCTGTTCTTCCCCGGGCCACACTCCGGAGTGCAGTTAAACATAACAGGGCTGGCGGGAATCGCCTTGAGCTCCAGATCCTCCACCCACGGAATCTCAGGGCCCGGTCCCCAAACAGCCTGCCCTCCTGGCCACACAGATCCTCCCCCTTGGAGGCCGTTATGGTTTCTTTGAACCCGGCGCTCTGCTGCCCCGGCCGCCCGGCCGCCCCGCCACCCCGTTACTGCTTTGTTGATTCTGTCTCTCCTACCGCTGAAGCCACTCTTGCTGGGCTTGCACGAGGTTGACCCCAGATCTGGAGGGTTGTACAGCGATCTCACGCTAGGAACTCGGAATCATTCCCCCGAGGCTGGATTGAGCAGGTGTGAGTGACAGCATCGATGATCAAGCCCGATAGTGGCCCTTGCACCCACAGCCAAGTCAAACTCCAGAAAGAAGCCCTGGCCCCTCGAGTCATGGCCTCGTCCTCCTCTCGCTCTACGGCCTGAGCTCGGCTCGCGGCCTCGGCACTCCTTAGCGGTGTGGTCCCGGGTAAGTCGCCCACCCTCTCTCTGCCTCAGCTTCCTCACACGTGGTCACAGGATCAACTTCCTGAGCTGTCCGAGGAGGAAATGATTCAGGGAACGGGACGGGCTGAGGGCCTGGCCTTGCACTCACCAGGCACATACCCAGTGCCGGCTACTGGAAAGCTTTATCTTTAAAGTCCAGGGACTGGCTGCAAGTGGCCGTTTTTCCAAGGAGTTTTTTTTCCAATGCAGGCTTACACTCAGAATGCCGGCTGTTTTCACCCATATATTCCAGAACTCCAGGGGGATGTGGGCAACTTCATGTCGCTACCTCCACTCTCCCACTCCCCACTCATGGAAGCTCCTGAAATAAACATGCTGAAAAACTATTGATAGGAAAACTGCTGTTGACCCGGTGCCAAGACTGGAGGTACAAGCAAAATCCTCAGCGTTTGCTTTCTCTTTGTGGACCTAGTTAGACATTTATGTCTCCGCCACCAGTCTCCTTTTCTCCTTCCTCAGAGTGCCCTGAGTTTCCTTGAGAAAACCACCGTCCCTCCTTGCCAGCCATGTGCTAGGATTGCCCCCGCCCTGGTTCCCAGTGGCCCCTGAGTGGCCTGTGCCATCAGCCCGCCCCATCTGCTTTGGCCTCTGGGACAGGTGCGGTGACCGACCTTGAAGCCCGCCTGGACCAGAGACCCAAGGAGACCTTTGCTGTGGTTTCTAGGAAAGAAAAAGGTAACACGCCTTTCCAAATGTTATAGGAAAATACCTTCTCTCTTCCTCTGGGTAAGGATGCGAGATCTGGAGTTTGGCGACTTCAGGAGGAAGTCGATGCCAGAGGGAGAGACAGAGAGAACTGGGCTCCTGGCAATATCTTTCCAGCCTCTGGATTCACCTTCACCACAGCTTCCTCTGGCTTGTTCAGCTAAGATTCAACAAATTTCCTTTATTAAATCAACCTGACTTGAATTTTTAGTCTCTTGCACTGTAAAATGTCTGTCCCTATCAAACCTACTGAAACTCTGTGTCACAGGTAAAGGGTTCCTATGGCAGGAGAAACACTTCATGGTTAAATAGAATCATACTTGAAAAATATTATTGCTATCTCATTTGTATTTAGATGTCTCAAATTACCTAAAAATTTCAAAGCTTTGCATATTTACATGTGACTTCTCTTGATATGAAATGAGAGTGGAGTCATTTGTTAACCTCCATATCTGGAAAGGTGTTCCATCTATCAATTAGGAAACGGCCCTTCTTGTACTTTCCTAAAGTAAAATAATTCAGTGCTTGGCACATGGCAAATGCTCATGGAATGTTTAAGAAATTGAGATTTCTGCTTACTTGAATTTCTGTTTAATTGAAAGTTAAATAATTGAAAGAAACGGTCCCCTCCAACACATATAACTTACCATTTCCTCCCTTTAGAAAATCTTTGTAAAATGTATGCATGCACTTTCTTTCCTTGGTAATTACAATACAGTGAGCATAATTGTATTTTTGATGATTAAGATTTTAAAGTGCCTCAGGGTCAGCAGTCAGAGTATAGATTCTCACTGTACACTGTTTTACATGGAGAGATGGGAGGATATTGGGCTAAACATGGATTGATCCTTGGACATTCCCTAAAAGTTAATTTTTTTAAAACTCCAATATCTACTAGTTTTCCTTGCCTTTTGGATTTTCCCTTAAAGCATAATTTGTGCAAGAAGTTTAGTCAAAATCTTATCAGCTGGGTGAGGGGAGTTTTTGTTATATTTTTTAGTAAGCCATTTTAACACCGACATCACTAATTACACAGTAAAATTATTAATGTGTGGCAAGAGTTGAGGGAGACATGGGTTAACAGGGGCCTGACACTGGCATTACAGCTTCAGTGACAAAGTTATACTGGGGGTTAAGTCTGATTGTGCAAAGCCTCAGAAGTGAAGCAGGCTTTACTGGCGACAGTGAATTTAAGGACTAAGCCAGACGCGGACACCAGGGCATCGGGCAGGTGGGACTCAGGGTCCATTCTTGTTATGCTTCTTTTGTAGAATGATGGCCCAGCATTTCCAGATGTTCCTGTACCCTGTTCTCTAGCCAGCTCTGCTTGGTTGTGTAGAGAGGTTGGCGCAGAGGGACCACATCAGGCCAGCACATTCTGTTCTGGGCAGTCTTTTCTCTATATTTGTTTTTTCTAGTTTCCCTTCACCACTGAGCTGATAAGCTGTGGAGGATTCAGGGATTTGGCATCAGGGCCATTCACCCCTTATTCCCATCAGAGATATGATTGATAGCCAGAGTCAGAGATCAGAGGGGGACACCACCTATCGTGGGATGTTTTGGGCTCAATTGTGCCCCTTCCCCCCAATTCATATGTTGAGGACCTTACCCCCAGTACCTCAGAATATGACTGTATTTGGAGATAGGGTCTTTAAAGAGGTAATTAAGTAAAAATGAGGTCATTAGGGCAGGCCTCCATCCCATATGCCAGGTGTCCTTATAAGAAGAGAAGTTTAGGACAGATGGACAGTGACATGAAAACATTGAAAGAGGACAGCCATCTGCAAGCTAGGGAGTGAGACTTGAGCAGAAACAACCCTGCCGACACCTTGATCTTGGACTCCAGACTATAGCAAAATACATTTCTGTTGTTTAAGCCGCTGTGGCGCTTCGTTGTGGCAGCCCTGGCAAACTAACACAGGGCTTTAGCCAAGAAACGAGCAGGTGACCATGAGTGTGTGGCCACGGATGGGATGGAGAAACTGCAGGTCAAGCCAGGGGCATGTGAAGGGGCCCATGGGCATCCGGGAAGCAGGCAGCAGGTTGCGGATGGTGGGAACTTACTGGCGGGCAGCCGGCGAGTGGCAGCAGGTCTGCCCTTTGCCTCAGTCCCCTTGAAGCTGTGACTCCGTTCTTCCTACCCCCGTCCCAATGGCTTCTGCTCCTCAGGAGGCCCTCCTCCAGGGGGGGTCAGGAACTGGCATCGGGCAAGTTAGAAGTTTGCTTTTGCACTTTTTCCAGCCCTTGCCGGGACCATCCTTCGCGTGAGTGTGATGCTATTGGCCTGTTGTCTGCACGGCATGTACGTGAGGTGTGCTTAGAGTTGTGATGATGAATTAAACTCAAGTTGGTGAAACCCTCCCACCAGACCTCCCTGTGAGCATGGCTTTGCATTTGTGGAGAAACTACAGGGGTTTCTGTGATTGGAGACTAATTTCTCTTTCTGCGAAGCGAACTGTTTCTTCTTTTAAAAATCAGGTTTAACCTCCTTCATCCCACAGTAGCATAATGCTCATTTCAGTTACAGACAAAATATTTTACTCCCAAGCCAGTCAGCCACCGCTGGGCAGGTAGTCTGGGGATTAAAACGACGACAACGAAGAGGTAGAGAGCGCTCGGGAGCACCGGGGGAAGGAGCAAGGAGGCGAAGGTCAGGGGATTAAAAGCCCTGACGCAGGGAGAGAGGCTGGGAGACACGGGCTTCTGGCACATTCCTCAGATATAATCATTCTTCCCCTTTCCAGGCAAAAACGTGAAAGTCCTGAAATTGGACGTTTTCGTGGATTAACCCAAGAAACAACATCCCTTTGTGCTTTTTGGTGTGCAAGTGTGCATGACTGTTTGCTGGTGGTGGTCATTCGTGGTCAGGGCACAAAGAGCCGGGCACAAAGATCTGTGTTTAACAACGGAAGGCAAGGGCATTGTTCCTGTTCTCATCACCGTGTTCTTTGAAGTTAAGCTTTGGAAATGGAATCTCAGCCTGCATGTCCCTGGAGTTCTTTTTCAGACATATGCTAAGTTAGAGCAGGGTTTATTCTACGAAGTTCCTGCTCCCCCTTCCCCTGGCTACAGCAGGAGTGAGCAGAGGTGCCTTTGTAGGGACACATGACACTGTCCTGTTAAGTGTGGAGCCCCGAGTTTATGGGCTTTGTGCAGGCCAGTGGCCACCACTGATTCTAAAGAAGCCCGGCAGCGTCTAGCCCCATTTGTGCCAGCATTTGAGGAGGTGGTCCAGGTAGCAGGCCTCTTTTGACCCTGGCCCGAGTAATAGGGTGGCTGCCTATGCAGTCCCCTATCTAGAGCCCGCCTAGGAAAGGTGCCTCGGCAGCCCATGTTCCCGGGCATGCGGCCCAGGCTCTGCTCAGCAGCCATTAGGTGGCGCTGCCGAGTCAACATGGTCCGCTCCCTTCTGCCGCAGAGGAGTCCTGCCTGCTTGTGGCCACGGTGCTGGACGATTGTGCTAAAAAAGGTGGAGGTGGCTGAGATTTCCCTATCTCCTGTGTGTAGCTCCTCAGGGTCTCTCTCTCGTGTTTTCTCAAGAGTCGCCAAGAGTAGCTCGAAGGAAGTAGCAGCCTGGGAAACAGCTGCTCAGGCTGAAAACAACGCTTGATACTTGAAAAGCGCTCTCCACTTTGCAAAGACTTTTCACGTCAGCGTTCCCGGAATATAGTAGGTAAGCCTTCAAGAAATGCTGAGTGAATTAATGAAGTACTGTCTGGAGAGAAAATTAAATAATTCTTCATTGACTCTCGAAAGTGTAGAAATCCCATCAAAGTTAGTTTGAGAAGAGATGGATTTCTTCGGTGAGACGACATACATAATCACTGGTAAACATGACGCAGAATCATACTTCTCTCTATTGCGGGAGTGTTATGGCAGCTGCCTTGTTAGCAGAAAATTGAAACAGCGGAAGCAGAAACAGCTTCTATGAAGAACATGCTCTTAAATTCCTCTTGCTTCCAAATGGGCCCTTAATGGAAGGGTAAAGATTTTGTTCTCCATTATTTTTCAATCATCCTAAATGATTTTGGCAACAGGCAGGGTAGAAAGTTGTTAAAAGCAGTATGTACAGCTTCTCTTACCAACTTTGGAGAGTATTCTTATGTCTCCATGAAATCCACCAATTACACTTCAAGCAGTGTTACATCCACGGGGCGAGGTGGGGGTGGGGAGAGAGTCCATATCCCACCCTGTCTTACTTTTTCCTGCACTCTGAGGTGTTCTATAACCATCACCTCAACAAAGCTGTGACCAGTCACTGGCTTCTTACCTCTTTTCATCACTTTAACCTGTTTTGATTAGTATTTAATTTCTTTATAGGAAACATACCAATAACATTTTTTCTTTTCTTTCTATGGCTTCCCTTTCCATGTCCTTCCAAGACATTTTGTGGCTAGCTTCTAAAACTCCTCTCTGTGGTATATTTTTGGGAAAGACATGCAAACTTTGATATCCTAGCTCTCAATTCTGACACCCCCATGCCAACCATTTCAGCCTGACACGGACACAAACTCCAGGGATTGTCCTAGGCACCTTCTCCTCTTGGGGTCCCTGGGAGGTTAGGTACATGCACAAGTACTAATGTCACCTTCTGCTGGGGCTTGCTGACTCTATAAAGGGAACCCCTTTTGTGTCTAGGACTGTTCAAATTCCATCCTAAAAAACCTTGGGATGATGGAAGTTGTGGTTCCTATCCAGAGTGTGCCCAGGACTATTGTCACAAAACACCTGTATGTTTACATTTCAGAAAAAAATCCTCATATATCAAAAAAGAAGTATGTAATTCTATAAATTTCAAATTATATAAATAAGCATTAAAAAGTTTGCTCGCTCTGTTCTGATTTAATTCTCTTTCAGATGTAGGCATGGGTGAGCATTGTGTGTATCCCTTCCAATTCTTTCCTGTGTTGTTACATTCTTGGGGTTCTAGAAATCTCCCTGTCTCACTTTCTCTGTGTTTGTAACACATACCCACACCCCGTTTGTTTTCTTTTTTTAAAACCAAAAGTGGTCAAGTATTCCAGAGGTGTCATGATTTATTTCACCATTTTTCTACTGATGATCATTTTTTTGTAATATTCCCTTTTTTGCTGCACATGTAACAGCAAAAAAGGGAATATTACAAAAAAAGGATCCTTTGTATCCTATGGACTGTTTCGCATTGGGGATGCTGTTTGAGGAAGATAGCATAGCCCCTAACACAGAAGCCTTTGTGACTATTACAGGCGGAGCACCCTTCCTTTGCAGCTTTGTTCAGGAATCACAGGATGACTAGTACCCCAGCACTTTGGGGTGCCCCTGCTCTAAGCTCCAGCTGGATACATAGTTTACAACCTCCTGTCCACAGGGTGAGGTGGTGGTGGGGAGAGAGTCCATATTCCACACTATTTTACATTTTCCTGCACTCTGAGGTGTTCTATAACATCACCTCAAGAAAGCTGTGACCAGTCACTGGCTTCTTACCTCTTTTCATCATTTTAACCTGTTTTTAAATTTTTTTTTATTAAGGTATTATTGATATACACTCTTACGAAGGTTTCACATGAAAAAACAATGTGGTTACTACATTTACCCATATTATCAAGTCCCCACTCATACCCCAATGCAGTCACTGTCCATCAGTGTAGTAAGTTAACACAGATTCACTGTTTGCCTTCTCTGTGCTACACTGTTTTTCCCGTGACCCCCCCACACCATGTGTACTAAACATAATACCCCTCAATCCCCTTCTCCCTCCCTCCCCACCTGCCCTCCCACACCCCTCCCCTTTGGTAACCACTAGTTCCTTCTTGGAGTGTCTGCGTCTGTTGCTATTTTGTTCCTTCAGTTTTGCTGTGTTGTTATACTCCACAAATGAGGGAAATCATTTGGCACTTGTCTTTCTCTGCCTGGATTATTTCACTGAGCATAATATCCTCCAGCTGCATCCATGTTGTTGCAAATGGCAGGATCTGTTTCCTTCTTATGGCTGAATAGTATTCCATTGTGTATATGTACCACCTATTCTTTATCCATTCATCTACTGATGGACACTTAGGTTGTTCCATATGTTGGCTATTGTAAAAAGTGCTGCAATAAACATAGGGGTGCATATGTCTTTTTGAATCTGAGAAGTTGTATTCTTTCAGGTAAATTCCAAGGAGTGGGTTTCCCAGGTCAAATGGTATTTGTATTTTTAGTTTTTTGAGGAACCTCCATATTGCTTTCCACAATGGTTGAACTAGCTTACATTCCCACCAGCAGTGTAGGAGGGTTCCCCTTTCCCCGCATCCTTGCCAACATTTGTTTTTCTTAGTCTTTTGGATGGTGGCCATCCTTACTGATGTGAGGTGATATCTCACTGTGGTTTTAATTTGCATTTCCCTGATGATTAGTGATGTGGAGCATCTTTTCATGTGCCTGTTGGCCATCTGAATTTCTTCTTTGGAGAACTGTCTCTTCATATCCTCTGCCCATTTTTTAATTGGGTTATTTGCTTTTTGGGTGTAGAGGCGTGTAAGTTCTTTATATATCTTGGATGTTAACCCCTTGTCAGATATGTCATTTACAAATATATTCTCCCATACTGTAGAATGCCTTTTTATTCTGTTCATGGTGTCCTTTGCCATACAGAAGCATTTTAGTTTGATGTAGTCCCATGAGTTCATTTTTGCTTTTGTTTCCCTTGCTCGAGGAGACCCGTTCAGGAAGAAGTCATTCATGCTTATATTCAGAAGATTTTTGCCTATGTTGTTATCTAAGAGTTTTATGTTTCATTACTAACATTCAGGTCCTTGATCCATTTTGAGTTTACTTTTGTGTATGGGGTTAAACAATAACCCAGTTTCATTCTTTTGCATGTAACTGTCCAGTTTTGCCAACACCAGCTGTTGAAGAGGCTGTCATTTCCCCATTGTATGTCCATGGCTCCTTTATCATATATTAATTGACCATATGCGGTTGGGTTTATATCAGGGCTCTCTAGTCTGTTCCATTGGTCTATGGGTCTGCTCTTGTGCCAGTACCAAATTGTCTTCAGTACTGTGGCTTTGTAGTAAAGCTTGAAGTTGGGGAGCATAATTCCCCCAGCTTTATTCTTCCTTCTCAGGATTGCTTTGGCTATTCGGGGTCTTTTGTGGTTCCATATGAATTTTAAAATGATTTTCTTTAGTTTGTTGAAAAATGCTGTTGGTATTTTGATAGGAATTGCATTGAATCTGTAGATTGCTTTAGGCAGGATGGCCATTTCGACAATATTGATTCTTCCTATCCATGAGCATGGGATGTGCTTCCATTTATCGCTATCTTCTTTAATTTCTCTCATGAGTGTCTTATAGTTTTCAGAGTATAGGTCTTTCACTTCTTTGGTTAGGTTTACTCCTAGGTATTTTATTCTTTTTGATGCAACTTTGAATGGAATTGTTTTCCTGATTTCTCTCTCTGCTAGGCCATTATTAGTGTATAGGAATGCCATAGATTTATGTGCATTAATTTTGTATCCCACAACTTTGCTGAATTCAGATATTAGATCTAGTAGTTTTGGAGTAGATTCTTTAGGGTTTTTTATGTACAATATCATGTCATCTGCAAACAGGGACAGTTTAACTTCTTCCTTGCCAGTCTGGTTGCCTTTTATTTCTTTGTGTTGTCTGATTGCCGTGGCTAGGACCTCCAGTACTATGTTGAATAGAAGTGGGGAGAGTGGGCATCCTTGTCTTGTTCTCAATCTTAAAGGAAAAGCTTTCAGCTTCTCGCTGTTAAGTATGATGTTGGCTGTGGGTTTGTCATATATGGCCTTTATTATGTTGAGGTACTTGCCCTCTATACCCATTCTGTTGAGAGTTTTTATCATGAATGGATGTTGAATTTTGTCAAATGCTTTTTCAGCATCTATGGAGATGATCATGTGGTTTTTGTCCTTCTTTTTGTTGATGTGGTGGATGATGTTGATGGATTTTCAAATGTTGAACCATCCTTGCATCCCTGGAATAAATCCTACTTGATCATGATGGATGATCCTTTTGATGTATTTTTGAATTCGGTTTGCTAATATTTTGTTGAGTATTTTTGCGTCTATGTTCATCAGGTATATTGGTCTCTAGTTTTCTTTTTTTGTGGTGTCTTTGCCTGGTTTTGGTATTACAGTGATGGTGGCCTCATAGAATGAGTTTGGAAGTATTCCCTCTTCTTCTACTCCTTGGAAAACTTTAATGAGGATGGGTATTAGGTCTTCACTAAATGTTTGATAAAATTCAGTGGTGAATCCATCTGATCCAGGTGTTTTGTTCTTAGGTAGGTTTTTGATTATCAGTTCAATTTTGTTGCTGGTAATTGTTCTGTTGAGATTTTCTGTTTCTTTCTGGGTCAGCCTTGGAAGGTTATATTTTTCTAGAAAGTTGTCCATTTCTTCTAGGTTATCCAGTTTGTTAGCATATAATTTTTCATAGTATTCTCTAATAGTTCTTTGCATTTCTGTGCTGTCCGTAGTGATTTTTCCTTTCTCATTTCTGATACTGTTTATGTGGGTAGACTCTCTTTTTTTCTCAATAAGTCTGGCTAGGGGTTTATCTATTTTGTTTATTTTCTCGAAGAACCAGCTCTTGCTTTAGTTGATCCTTTCTATTGTTTTATTCTTCTCGATTTTATTTATTTATGCTCTAATCTTTATTATGTCTCTCCTTCTACTGACTTTGGGTCTCATTTGTTCTTCTTTTTCTAGTTTCATTAATTGTGAGTTTAGACTGCCCATATGGGAATGTTCTTCTCTCCTGAGGTAGGCCTGTATTGCAATATACTTTCCTCTTAGCACGGCCTTCACTGCTTCCCACAGATTTTGCGGTGTCGAATTATTGTTGTCATTTGTCTCCATATATTGCTTGATCTCTGTTTTTATTTGGTTGTTGATCCATTGATTATTTAGGAGCATGTTATTAAGCCTCCATGTGTTTGAGGGATTTTTCATTTTCTTTGCGAAATTAATTTCTAGTTTCATTCCTTTGTGGTCTGAGAAGTTGGTTGGTACAATTTCAATCTTTTTGAATTTACCGAGGCTCTTTTTGTGGCCTAGTATATGACCTATTCTTGAAAATGTTCCACATGCACTTGAGAAAAATGTGTATTCTGCTGCTTTTGGGTGTAGAGTTCTGTAGATGTCTGTTAGGTCCATCTGTTCTAATGTGTTGTTCAGTGCCTCTGTCTTCTTACTTATTTTCTGTCTGGTTGATCTGTCCATTGGAGTGAGTGGAGTGTTGAAGTCTCCTAAAATGAATGCATTGCATTCTATTTCTCCCTTTAATTCTGTTAGTATTTGTTTCACATATGTAGGAGTTCCTGTGTTGGGTGCATAGATATTTATAATGGTTATATCTTCTTGTTGGATTGGCCCCTTTATCATTATGTAATGTCCTTCTTTGTCTCTTGTGACTTTCTTTGTTTTGAAGTCTATTTTGTCTGATATAAGTGCTGCAACTCCTGCTTTTTTTCTCCCTATTAGTTGCATGAAATGTCTTTTTCCATCCCTTCACTTTTAGTTTGTATATGTCTTTGGGTTTAAAGTGAGTCTCTTGAAGGCAGCATATAGATGGGTCTTGTTTTTTTATCCATTCAGTGACTCTATGTCTTTTGACTGGTGCATTCAGTCCATTTACATTTAGGGTGATTAACTTCCCTACATCTAAAAGTCTAACAACTCACTTAATATGCTATTACAAACACAATCTAAAGGTTATTTTTTTTTTGTTTGTTTGTTTCCCTCCTCCTTTTCTTTCCTCCTCCATTTTTTATATATTAGGTATCATATTCTGTACTGTTTGTCTATCCCTTGATTGACTTTGGGGATAGTTAATTTAATTTTGCATTTTCTTAGTAATTAGCTGTTCTGTTTTCTTTACTGTGGTTTTATTACCTCTGGTGACAGCTATTAAACCATAGGAACACTTCCATCTATAGCAGTCCCTCCAAAATACACTGTAGAGATGGTTTGTGGGAGGTAAATTCTCTCAACTTTTGCTTATCTGGGAATTGTTTAATCCCTCCTTCAAATTTAAATGATAATCTTGCTGGATAAAGTAATCTTGGTTCAAGGCCCTTCTGCTTCATTGCATTAAATACATCATGCCACTCCCTTCTGGCCTGTAAGGTTTCTGCTGAGAAGTCTGATGATAGCCTGATGGGTTTTCCTTTGTATGTGATCTTATTTCTCTCTGGCTGCTTTTTAATAGTCTGTCCTTATCCTTGATCTTTGCCATTTTAATTACTATATGTCTTGATGTTGTCTTCCTTGGGTCCCTTGTGTTGGGAGATCTGTGCACCTCCATGGCCTGAGAGACTATCTCCTTCCCCAGATTGGGGAAGTTTTCATCAATCACCTCCTCAAATACACTTTCTATCCCTTTTTCTCTCTCTTCTTCTTCTGGTACCCCTATAATGCGAATATTGTTCCATTTGGATTGATCACACAGTTCTCTCAATATTCTTTCATTCTTAGAGATCTTTATTTCTTTCTGTGCCTCAGCTTCTTTGTATTCCTCTTTTCTAGTTTCTATTTCATTCATTGTCTCCTCCACCGTATCCAATCTGCTTTTAATACCATTCATTTTGCTCTTCAATGATTGGATCTCTGACCGGAATTCATTCCTGAGTTCTTGAATATCTTTCTGTACCTCCATGAGCATGTTAATTGTTTTTATTTTGAACTCCTTTTCAGGGAGAGTCATAAGGTCCATATCAATTAAATCTTTCTCAGGAGTTGTATTCATAATTTTACTCTGGACTAGGCTCCTTTGGCATTTCATATTTGTGTATGGAGCCCTCTAGTGCTCAGGAGCTCTACTCTCTGGAGCTGCTCAGCCCCTGAAGCAATGTCGGGGATTTTGGGGAGTGGTATTGGTGCCTCGGGGGAGGAAAGGGCTGTTTCCTGCTTCCTGACTGCTATGCCTGTCTCCACTGTCTGAACCAGTGGGCTGAGCACGCAGGTATAAGCCTCTGTGCTTTGCGTTTTTAGTTGCTGTAGACAGATCTTCCCTCTGGCTTGCCTAACACCAGGGAAGGGTTTCCTGGTTTTCAAGCCCGGTGGGGCTGGCCAGGAAAAAGGCACATTAGTCTGCCTGTCACAGAAGGGGTTCTTGGAGCTGTGTAGGCAGCCAGGGAGCTGGAGCACCTGAAGATCGTGAAAGCTCCCAACTTGCTAGGCAGAGTGCCCCTGGACAATTTTGTCTACCTGTCCTTTCTCCTGAGCAGTAAGCTCTGTGCAATCCTTGCCCCTTTAGCAGCCCTCTTGCTAAGGGCTTCTTTGTTGGAAAGTCTCTCAGACTGCCCACCTTTCTTTTGTCCCAGAGCAGCTGGATATGGATCCCTGCTTTCCACAAGTGGCTGGAATCTCAGTCTTTCCAGGAATTCTGCCTGTCTTAGCTTTCCAAACCCGTAATCATGAGAGCATCATGCAAGCACCATGAAATGTAGGTTTGTGCTCCCAGAGCAGATCTCCGGAGTTAGGTATTCAGCAGTCCCAGTTCTCCACTCCCTCCCTGCTCCATTCCTCTTCCTCCTGCCGGTGAGCTGGGGTGGGGGAAGGGCTTGGATCCCGCAGGACCACAGCTTTAGTATGTTACCCTTTTCCGTGAGGTCTGCTCTTGTCTCCAGGTGTATGCAGTTTGTTGCCATCCTCTTTCCTGTAGCTCTTTTAAGAGTAGTTGTAGTAGTTATATTTTCATATTATATGTGGTTTTAGGAGGAAGCCTCTGTCTCACCTCTCACGCTGCCATCTTTAATCCAAAATCCTTCCTCCTCCATTTTTTATATATTAGGTATCATATTCTGTACTGTTTGTGTATCCCTTGATTGACTTTGGGGATAGTTAATTTAATTTTGCATTTTCTTAGTAACTAGCTGTTCTACTTTCTTTACTGTGGTTTTATTACCTCTGGTGACATTTTAACCTGTTTTTATTAGTATTTAGTTTCTTTATAAGAAACATACCAATAACTTTTTTTCTTTTCTTTCCATGTCTTCCCTTTTTTTCTTCCCTCCCTCCTCCTTCTTTCTTCCACTCAGACAACAACTTTATTTATATGTCAGTTTTCCTTTTGGAATGCTTCCAGTGGAATTACATTTTTTTTTCCAGAGAAATTCTGAGTTTAAAATAACAATAAGCATGTGGCCAATATACTATTTCTTTACAATCTCCTTTTTGGTAAGTGAGGATTGGTGGAGACCCAGGGAGTTACTGACTCTCAGCAGGGGGCTGTAGTACAGGCATGTTCCAAGATTTCCTCTTAGTACTCGGCCAAGATAAAGACGGCGAACTGGAGGCAGGAAGCTGCGTGGATACCGGCGCTCAGCATCTTAACAGTGTGGTTTCAAGGTGGCTCCTGCGGAGGGCAGATCCCTCTTGGAATTTACAGGGACAGTAATTTGACCAAGACTGTAAAGTTAAGAAAAATGAGAGCAGTAATCATTGCTGATTAAATAGAATTAGAGGGATGGTTTTTAAAGAAAGCATGTAAAGGAAATATAGAAAGAAATATATATGGAAAGTACATAAAGAAAGGAGGAATCCTGAGATGGAGACAAGGATGCATTCTAGAATTCACAGTTTAGCAGGTGTTTACAGGGACATGTTTTAATCTGGATAATTCATAATCTGGATGTATCAAACCATATCATAATAGAATTTAACTGTATTTTTAGGGAAGAGTTACAAAATGATTAGCTGTTTAACATATTTTTTGTGATGTGTCACTAGCATACATGTGTAACACAGGCAATATATTTTAACATATATTAACAAATGTATCAACTTTTTGTTTGACAGGCTGATCAGATCATATATAGTTGATGTGCTTCAGTCACAAAATAACAAGATTTGGTTCAATTGTTTACTCACTAAAGGTGGCCCATCAGGGCTGGCTGGAGGTCAGCTTGGAGTCTCACTGTGGCAGCAGGGCCGTCCGAGAACCTCCACCCTAATGGTCTCGGATCTTCTATTTAGAAATTGTCACCACTTCTCTGGATGAAGATAGAATGTGAAGCATGTTGCCAAGTTTTGTTTCTTAAAATCTAAGATATGCTTACTACACTGATGAACAGTGACTGCAATGGCGTATGGGGAGGGGACGTGATAATATGGGTGAATGTAGTAACCACATTGTTTTTCATGTGAAATCTTCACAAAAATGTATATCAATAATACCTTAATAAAAATTGTAAAAAAAAATCTAAGATATAATAGATGAAACTGAAGCCATAATCAGTGCTTCTGAGCCTGTCTGTGATCTGCCTTTATTGTTCTGAAGAGGAAGATTCACACATGGAAAACCATATGCTTCATCACATTTCAACTTCTGATGTCTCATCTGGGAGCGGTTTAAACCCTCATCCCACAACATTTCTTTTATGACTCCAAGATTAAAAGACCATAGTCTGTCTTATTTTTATTATATCTTTTGGGAGAAGCACAAAAACAGTAACTCTTAGTGGAGAAGGGAAATGTATGCCATCTGAGCTGGAAACAGATGCTAATGTCAACCGATTGGCAAGATCCCCAGCAAGAATATACACAGTATTTATCTATCTCTCAAAGTGAGGATGCCCCTGACAATAAATGAGAGGAGAAATTACCTGAATATAAACCTGAAATACCATTTTCATGTGTAATATAATAACATTCCTCTTCTTTGGCCAAACAGAACTCTTTTGTCGATAGCTCAGTCAAAAAAGTCAGTTAAAGAAGGGAATCATAAAAGAGCTTACCCAAACCTTATAAGGCCGCTCACGAGCCTTGTGAAGTAGGTCAAGACCTCATCTGCCGATGAACCATTGGCTCCCATGCGCAAATGATACCCACACAGAATCGGTTATAATGTTTAGCTTAAATTTCTTGAATGAAAGAATAATTTATGGAAACAAACCAGACAGATTTGAGACTGGTGTTCTTTTAGATCTGTAGGATTTCTCCCTCAATCCTTTCTGGTTGTCTTGTTCACACTTTCTATAAAAGCATTTTTTAAGCAACCTATTTTTTTTTTTTTTTGTCTCCAAGGCATATAATGTGTTTTTCTGTAGAACACATATTTTTCTCTTTGCATTCATATTAATTTCTTTTAAGAATAATTAAGTTACATAATTACAGTAACAAGTACAATTAGCATCACTGGATTTAAGAACAGGAAATTCCACCTCTTGCCAGGCACCCACCTCGGGGGCAAGGGCAGAATTGTATGGGTCCACTGGTGAGTGAGCGGTCTATTTGTTGTGAGAATCTAACATTCTGTGGACACTAAGCAGCACATTTTACAGACAGCCCCAGCTAGTCTTTCTTCGTTGGATGGAGATTAGTTAAGAGAGTGTCTGGGAATCATTGTCATCGAGTATGTAGGTCCTTGTAGATCAGTGAGCAGCTCTCCCATATTTTATTGTATCAACACATAGAGTGGTAGCCCTCAGATAACACGTCTTGTCCTTAAATAATTGCAATATGTGTCCTTTAAAATCTGGTCCTGTCATAGGGATCAGTGAGTCTTTGTTCAGACAATAGAAATGTATGAATGAATGAAATTTATGTGTTGAAATACTTTTGAGTACGGGATATCTCAAATTCCTTCTCGTTCTTTCTTTTTTCCTAAAATATGTGTGTATTATAAACAACCAGAAATATCTGTATTCAACAATAAAAAATTTAAAAATCAGTGTAATTTAATGTTGGAAGTCAATACTGCATGTCCCTGATTGAACTAAGAAGTAGAGACGAAGACTTGGATTGCCACAGGTGGACTGGAAAACGCTGGTGCCTGAAGGCTTGCAGTTGGTCACCGAGGACCCAGTCACTACGTGTTTTCATTGCTCCTCATACTTCACAGCTCTAGGCGGCCGCCTGTTCTGCCTAATGATAGGGCCACCCTTGACTGGGAGCCCTCTGAACTTTCCCCAGGGGCCCCCTGGTGCTGGTTCACCCCTTGACTTCAGCCTTCAGAATATACAAAAAAGAAATCATAATGAAAGCAGCAGAGATGGAGAAGTTGCTATGTGTTCATCTGGCTAAACTCCTAACATTTGATGAGTCTGTTCAATTTTTAAGTCATTCTGAACTCTGTCTGTGGCTCTGCTCCCTTTTATCTTTTCTCAGCATCACAACCTTTACTACAAAGCTTATTTCAAGGAAAACATCTCTTAGAATTCAAATCATTCCTGTTTCCTGCTACCCTGTTTGTTCAGGATACCAGCTTACAAGGTGTCCTTTGAATGATTGCTTTTAGTGAAATCAAAGTGACTTTGGGAGAAAAAACTTGATAACTGAATATGCGTTTTATACTCAGGTTTCTCTTGCAACTTGGTGGAACGGATGTGAAAATTGAATCATGACGGAGGAGGAGGGCTGAGTCCTATGTTCTAGATTGTTTTCGGAATTTCAAATTAGCAGCAGGGAGGTGCTCAGAGGACAGAGCCATCTATGGGGCTTCAGAAATGACCTGGAGCCACATCTGTGACCCAAGAGCATGTCCCCATTGGCATGAGGGGTATTCATTCTTGGTTGCCAGATACCTCTGGGCTGTAGTGGGAGAGTGGCTTCTTGTCCCTAGGAGGTTTTTTCCTTATTTACTTTGGGGACAACTCTTGAAGTGGTGGTAAGTTTCAGAGATTTCCAGGGGTTGCTGAAGGAAGGGTAGAAGGCCCCTCCGCTCCCCTGGGCTGAGGCCAAGGGAGGTGCTCCCCGCCATCTGCAAGCCCCCTAGAGCTGGCTCTCATGGGTGTGCCTCCTCTTGGTCAGAAAAGTTATCTTCAGCACAAAACGATATAACGAGGCTGCCTTACTAGTCTTCCCATTAGAGTGAGCAAACGTCCTTCAGTGGCTTACAGTAACAGGTGTTAAAGATGTCCATTCGTCCCCTCCAACAGAAACACTGAGCACATGCTGTGGTCCAGGCATAGCACATATATCATATATGTCTCCTTCAGTCCTCCCAGTATCTCTAGTGATTCTACCGTCCTTGCTCTATGAAGGAATAAAATGAGGTTTAGAGAGATAAAGATCCCATAGTTGGTCAGTGGCAAAGCTGGGACTTAAATATAGTTCCATCTGGCTTCAAAAATGATGGCTCTAACTAGCAGACGTTTTGTGGCCCTCTCAGTATCACTGTGAAGATTTCAGTGTTATTCATTTCAAGTTAGAGAAATGTAAGCATACCATCGTCCATCTAACCTCTTGAATTCTTGGAAAGGACAGCAAAATGAAAAAGTGAACACCTTTCATTATCGGTACTTAGATCAACTTCCATGCTGCCGAGCAGAGAGCGCACCTCTCTCATCACCATGTGTTCGTTTAGCAGGAGGAACAGGAAAGGAATCAGTAGCTACGGTCTTACAGGTAAGAGAGAGAACAGAGAGTGGAGAATACTCTATAATAATATAAAGCATAGACCCATGTGAAGGAAGACTTTTCTTGCTTGTGAAATGGATTTTTCTGACCTCTTTCATGGATTTTCTGACCTCTTTCTGTACCAACATTTCTTTATGTTCTTGAAAGTCGCTGGAAATAACTGTCATGCTAGCCTCTGGGTGTTTATGGTGACCCATGCTTGGTGAAGCCATCATACCCAGTGAGGTTTCTTCTGTCCCCTCGCAAGTGGGCTGCAGGGCCGGCAGGGGCTGGTACACCTGCTGTGGCCCAGCTTCTTTCGGGCAGGCTGGCTGTCCCCAGAAATGAGAGTGATTTTCTTTGCAAGTGTTTGCCGAGGTGTGGCCCGACATGAAGAATGATTTCCTATGTAATTGTGTAACATTGTGATAAAAGTTTTTAAACAAAAAATAGCCCAAAGATAGAACCGCCAAACTCACAACTGATCCAGATGGATTTTCCGACCTCTTTCTGTACCAACATTTCCTTTATGTTCTTGAAAGTCGCTGGAAAGGTTTTTACATCCTTCAGATTTCCATCCTGGGACTCAGGAAGTTTCTCCCTTGTGCCTTAAACAGCCATGTGTGTTACTATTAAACTTGAACTGTCTGGACAGCTGTGATGGAAACAAAATACCATGCTTGGAACATTTTAATTTTGTTGTGTGTATTCCTTAGTGTGCAGCTGGTCTGAATTCTTTCTAAAAAGATGCTTTGCAGCTGTTTCTCTGAGGCAGGACCTGAGGGCGAATACCCCAGCCCATTGTCCCGCACATCCTTTCTGATCTTGGCAAGCCCTCTTGTCCTTAACTCTGGTGTGTATCATCACAAAAGACGGCCATTTATCTGAATTTTCTTTAGGACACAGGACATGGGCTCAGGCTGAGAAGCTGCAGGAAGAGGGCATTCCTTGTGAAAAACTGTCCACACCCCCACCTTCCTTTTCAGTTTCCATGGCAACATGCTGCTCTGATGGCGCCTTCAGGATTATTACTGTCACCCCAGTTATTTCTGCTGCTGAGTACTGTTGTTGCTTATTGTCATCAACATCATTTTGACTGTCCGTTCCTCACATCCTGATCCTTAACACCTGGCCACTGGGAACGTCTTCTAGAACAGTTGAAAAGTGAAAAAAAATGAGAATGTAAAGATTACAAGCAGTGCAATTATCCTGCCTCAGATTTATTTTTTCCTTTCCTTTTATGTTTCCTACCAAGTCATTGCAATCCTTCCAGACTATAGGTGGGTAAGTCTGTTGTGAAAACACAATGTGTAGTTGTTGCTGTCACTGTGTGTGTGTGTGTGTGTGTGTGTGTGTGTGTGTGTGTGTGTGTGTGAGGGAGAGAGAGAGAGAGAGATGGGGGAATTCACCTCCAAAGCCTTCTAACATTACTAAAGGAAATACTCATTAAGTTGTAAACTAGTTGTTTAGAGACACACTACCTGCCGAGTCACCATGTCTGCCCGCTGCCACCCTGTGACCCTCGTCGGGCGGAGAGGGGAGTAAGTTTCCTGCAGAGATTAGTATGACCCCAGGTTAGCTGGCAGGCCTCATACCTTTGGAATCTGCTTAAATTTGCCTTGGAACCCTGCCTCCTAGGTCTTGGGAGCCCAGAACTTCATGTTAAAGCCTGCAAGTCCCCATAGCTGTGTGTTTGTGCCTTTCTATCTCTGGGCCCCTGTGTGCATGTTGGCTATTCCAGCTGGCTCAGTGACGCCCTGGTGCAGAGTTCCTAAAACACTCCTATCAGTCTAGCTTCTCGCCCTCCCTTCGTCACGTCCCAGAGCCTTTCCCTCCTCCCCTTTGACTTAATCAACTCTGACACAACCCTCAGATCTCACTTCAAATGCCGCCGACACATGGAAGCCCTCCAAGACTATGTCCAATCTCCTTGTAAATGATGTCACAACACATTGTATTCTTTCTTCACTGCGTTTCTGTTTGTAATTATATGTTCATCCCTGAGGATTTAATTCATATAAGCCTCCAGCACTATACTCTTTTGTTCACCACTGTGGCCCATTGTTTCATGTAGTATTTATCACCTAGAAGGTGTATAATCAACATTTTGGGGTGAATAGGTAAATAAATACCCCCTTTGTAAGATTGGGGACTACTTTCTACAGTGCTTCTGTTTGGCACAATGCTTGTTATATAGTAAGCTTTTAATAGATGGGAGTTACAATAATGATTTTTTTTTTACAATAATGATTCTTATCCTGTAAGTTCACTGTACATGGAGTAATGAATAATTTGTGTACCTTCAGCTAAGTTCCCATAATTCTATCAGCTAATTTTTAATAGCACAAATGATTTTGTTAAGTTCAATATTATGCCCCTGGCTTCGACTGCACGTTGGTTTAAGAAACGGAGACCTTTGAGATGATTTGTGGAGCCACAGATGGAAGTTGAGGCAGTGTGGCAGTCAGCAGTGAGGGCTTTGGTCGGACGATGTCTGCTTCTTTCTAGTGGTCACCGCGGGTAACTCATCTCTCTGAGCCTGTATTTTCTCACCTGTGAAGCAGGCATAATGTTCTGTCTTGCAATGTTGTGATGGCGATTAAATTACTAATACACACAAAGAGTTGAGGAGGATGCCTGGCGCATAAGAGACATTCAATATGTATTAGCTATTATTTTATAAGGACTCGTAGGATAACTTATTCGTGGAATTTAGTACAAAAACGAAAATCGTAAGTAACCCTTGAAGAGCTGGTATTTTTCCTTTTACATCATGCCAGATTTAATAAAGGCCATTACATTTTCTCTTTTGACTTGACTCAGAAATTTTAGAGCAAAATTTAGTGCTTAAATGCAACAAATATCTCATGTCTGACTCTGGCTCTGTGTGTGTGTTTGTACATATATATGTATATGAAATACATAATATATAATATGTATATAATAAGTTCTTTTGGGAGGCCAGTGACTGTGCATATGAATTCCAAGGGTGCATGAATTTCATAATAGTAGGTTAGAAAGAGAACACATTTTAGGTGATACTGATGTCAGGTAAATTTTTTGTGATTCAAAATTTTCTCTATAACTCTGTATAAGCTTCTACATTCCTTTTTAAATAACTCATATCAAATTTAGTATTAATGTCAGAATGATTCAGTACAGAAATTCTAATATAATATGTTCCAAATGCTGTAACTGAAAAATCCCAAATATTTTCTACTATTCATATCACAGAATCATAGAATTTCAGAATAGGGTTTAATTTGTTTCCTTTTCATCCTTCATTTGGCTTACACAATAAGAAGAGTCCTGATCAACTTAACTTTTTGCTAATCTAGCTTCAATTTCTTCAGAGAAATGAGACAAAGCTTTTGTATTTTCACGGAATTATGGTATTGTGGAGCCCAGTTGGGCATTTCATTTGACTCCTTATCAAGGATAAACCCTGAACCATTTGAAATAGGAGGATATTGGTCCCATGTTCAAATCTCTTGAAAAAGAAATTTTAAAGACTTTCACTGGTAACTTGCCTCAAGACTGAGCATTTCTGTTCTTTCTGTTTAGTTTCCAACTGCAAAGTGAATTTAAAATTCGTGCCTCTACTGGGTAGAAAGGGGAGAAAAAGTGATGACCATTTATTGTGTGACAGCCCACTGCAGAAACCAAAAAGGACTATTCATTTATTCAGCCATCCGTCATCAACTAACAAATATTTACAGATTGATGTCTCTGCATCACAGGTGTGTCCAATTCTGGAGATTCTCCCATGACTCCTAATCTTCAGTGGGTTTTATGAGCTAGCGGACGGAGAAAAACAATCAACTGAAACAGAATTTTGAAAATGAACTCTTTCTGCCTCTGTTCGGATGAAGCCATTGATGTAATAGACATGAAAAGTCAAAGTCAATGTGATCATGTTCTCCTAACACAGAATATGCTAGAACTAGTTCCTTAACTTTGGACTCATTCTGGATAAAGGCTGTACAAGTCTGTAGAGCAGAAAGGATTTGAGGAAGATTTTCTTGGAGGAAACAGTGTTATGAGCCCTTAATTTTCACCCCAAGGGAGAGGATGGGGAAGGAATACTATATTCTTCACCTCAACCCCTTAATATGTTCGCTTAGAGAGCTTGCTGTGTAATTTGGGAATGGAGGTTACCCCAGGCTGGGGCCTGACTCTAATTTGGGAAGCCTAGAGGGTGACAGAAAGGGACACGAGCTTTTCTGGCACTGCAGAGACCAGCCTACGTATTCAGAGTTTGTCAAAATAGACGTGTGAGTGTTTCCCACAGAAAAAGGGCCAGGCTGGAGTCTTCTTAATTCCTGCTGTGAACTGGGGCAGAGGGCTGCCTGCCTGCCTAGGAGATGGGATACATTCCCTCCAGCCTGTCTTGAGACTTGGGTGAGGATTCCCTAAGGATGGGAATAACAAAGAATTAAAAAGCAAAATAAAACAAAGAAAACCTAGAGGGAAACGGTCAGCAATGATGGTTTGCCGGCTCCTCTGCCCACGGCAGAACCAGCTGCTGGAAAGGAGAGCAGGGGACAGAGTGCACAGCCGGTCAGACCCCTCCTGGAAGTCAGGCAGCTGCCCGCTAAATGCCTTAGTGCGGACGAGATGGAGGAATGGACTAATGCTTTGGGCAGGAAACATTGTAGTTAGGGAATGGGTTTTGTGAGTTAAAGAGCTCACAGAGGCCCATCTTTCTATGCGAATAAGCAGAAAATCACGGGGATCTGCCAGCTTTCCTCCCAGGGACAGAGGAAGACAATCTCCACTGAATACAAGTTTCGAGGGACAGAAAGATGGAACAACAAGCTTGTGTCTGGGTTGCATCCACACCCACATCCACATGCCTGATGAGAGGAGCACAGGGTGTTCAGAGGGGAGACTGGCAGATGCACTCGGTGTGGGCTCCAGGGCTTCTGAGGAGGTGACAGTGAATAATGAGCATGCAGGGCTGGTGGATTTCCGTGCAAAGATGGCAGGCCCTTTGACCTCCTCCCAAGATCCTTATAAAACAATTCTAAAATGATGTTTGAAGAAGTCTTAAGCCCCGAAGGCTAGGCAGAATAGAAAAGGAGGCAATAACTGCACGATTTTGCCCCTGGAGCACAGCTGCTTGAGTGGTAAAGGGTTTGAGAGAATGGATGGTTGAGCTAATACAGAGAAAGACAAAATCTAACTCAAGTTACTCAGAGGTGGGTGCCACCTGGACCTTCTAAGGAGTGGGGTAGTTCAATGGATTAAAATGAGGAGCATTGATTGAAAGTTAGTGTTCGAAGCAGTCAGATCCTCAGAACACTTCGCCAGCTCAACAACAACAGTCCAGGCAGGAGAGGGAGGACTCCTTTTTTCTAGAGCAAAATTCAGAGGGCTCAGCTGAGGGTGGAGATAACATACTGGAAACAGGGAGTAAGCGACGATATAAAACCCTGGATGTGGAGGCCGGCCCCCAGCCTTTGCACATCCAGCTTCCGGTTGAGCAGCCAGCCTTCACTTTCCAGAGAGGAGATGGAAGAACTTCCTCTGGGGAATTCAGGCTGAGAACACAGGCCTGAAACATAGGGACACCGGGGCCTCCTCACCCTGACGTCCCAGTCAGGTCACCCTACTTTAAAGTCCACAGTCATAAGTCTCACGCTTGGGTTTGGACGATTTTATCTCCGTGCTTAAGTGTGAGCAGACAGTCAAGGATAACCAGACATGAGTAAAGCATCTCTTAAAATACAGGAGGCGCGATATCTGAATAATAGGAGCTTCAGAAGAAAGGTGAGTCACCACGGAGAGCAGGATGCAAGGAGCAGCTCAGGTAAATAGGCCAGGACGGAAGGGACTGAGCTCTAGATGGGAAATTCCTGATCAATGCCTGGTGACAAAATTCAATGGATTAAAATAGACTCAAGACATATCATGATAAAATATCAATGCACTGAGAAAAGAGAGCAGCCCACAAGCTGCAGTGGGGTTGGTGGAGAGAGAGGACCGATCAGAAAAACATACGGTGCTGTCTTTCTCACCTGCCAGAAGCCAGGAGACTTCAAAGTTTCCAGGAGACTATAATCAATTGTCAGGATAAACAGACAAACCACTCCCCCACCAAAGAAGAAAGAGAGAGAGAGAGAGGAAGAGAGAGAATATGATAAGCACAGGAGAGAGGCAAAGGGGATTCTCAAGACTGTGGTGGAGGGGAGTCCTAGGAGGGCAGACACTTGCTGGGTGAGGAGCTCCGTCCGTCCAGGCGGGAGCAGGTCAGAAGGCGAGAGGGGAGGTCTCTTCAGAAGGGTGCCACTGAGAGGATGTCTGCTAAGTCTGAACATCTTCAGAGGAGATTGAGACAATCTCTGAAAAATTGGGGGTTGAACTGGTAAATACATAAAAGAGTAAGAAACCAAGCTCCAAAGATTATTATGAACTTGAGGGAAAACAAAAACTCATATAAGAAAAGCAAAGAAATCAGTGTTAACTCAGGGCTCAGCTGCAAAGAGCATCTATGTATATACTTGTGTGTTGGAAACAGGGGAAAGATAATAAATCTTCTTTAATGGTGGCAAGTCAATATATAAATGTCTAAAACCAAAAGCAAAAAAAAAAAAAAAAAAAACAACACCAGCAAGTAAGAGTGCAGATCTATTACTTAGAGATATAGAAGCAAGTGTCAAAGTGTTTAGTCAGAAGAAATGAAAGTAATTGCCTTTAGGGGAGAGGAGAGAGGGCAGGGAGGGTGGGGTGTTATTGATGGTAGGGCAAACTTTGTAGAACTAGTACAATGAATGTTATGAAAAACTACGAAATTATTTTATGGTGAAAGGTAAAGTGGTGACTGGTTAGGTTAATAGAGAGCTCCAGGCAGGAAGAGCAGCACACAGAGCATGGCTCATCTGAGGAACCCACAGAAGTCCAAGGTAAGTATGATGGACGGAGGAGTGAGGGGAAGGGGGTCGTGCTGAGCTGTGAAGCTAGAGGGTAAGCAGGACCTGATCAGGAATGGACTTTAATTTTATCCTAAGGACAATGGAAATCTGATGAAGGACTTCTATCCACAAGTAAGACAAAGGTCCCCATAAAAGTAGCTTAAACACTAAAGGAATTTTACTGTCTTATCCCATAACAAGAGGTCTAGAGTTAGGGAGAGTAGCTCAGTAGCTCAGTGATGCCGTGAAGGGTCAGACTCTTTGCTTCCCACTCTCCCCTTTTCAGTGTGCCAGCCGTGTCTTCCAGGACTCCGCACCGTCACACAACATCATCCGAAAGATGGAAGGAGAAGAGTCCTGCTCCCCCCTTGTGTCTCTGTGTCAGTTAATTTACTGCTGCAGAGCAAACCACATCAAAACGTAATGGCCTCCAACAATCACCACATTACTCGCTTAGGGCTTGGAGTCAGCAATTTGGGCCGGGTTTAAGCTGCAGAGTTCTACTGCTCTCTCCTGGACTCGCTCACCCACAGTCAACCAATTGGTGGCTTACGTGGGTCTGGCTGGTCTAAGAAAACTTCACTTGCATGTCTGGGGCCTCAGCTGGGGTGACTGGGAGTGTGGGATGACATGCTCCAAAGGGCCTTTCATCTCCCAGTTGACCAGACTGAGTTTCTTCCTATGGCTGTCTCAGACAGTGTCATAAGGAAATGGGATCTTGGGGCCTAGTGTCCAAAGTCCCACAGTGTCTGCAACACTTTATTGGTGAAAGCAAGTTATACAAATAGTCCAACTTCAAGGGATGAGAAATAAATTTCACCCTATGGTGGGGAGAACAGCAAAATCATATTGCAAAGGTATACATAAACAGGAATGCTAGGAGTTATCATAGCCGTCTTTGCACATAAATCTATCAAAGTCTCTTTGGAGAGTAGAGAATATTTTCTCAGATAACATTAAACAAATCATTCTCAGGCCCTTTCCTAAACCAGTCACTGACGAGGGCAATTAAATTACTCTGATTATGTATGCCTAATAAGGGTTGACCCCCTGGAACTGAGGACCCATCCTTCTCTGGAGCAGAAGGATTCTTGTTGCAAAGGAGTATGTGGGTAGGATTTGGCTAGAAAAATAAACAATATTTCCCAGATGACACAAAAGAAATAGGATTTCATTTTTCAAAGATAACCTTTAAAAGATAATGATTTCATTTAAAAGATAACCTTTAAAAGATGAAAAGATATTATTTCATCTTTAGAAGATAACCTTGAAATATGATTTCATTTTTAAAAAAGAATTACCCCTCTTGCCGGGAGGCAAGCAAGACTGAAGACAGTTAGACCAGTTGCAGGATTTCTCAACCTCAGCACTACTGATACATCGAGCCAAAGCCGGATAATTCGTTGTTAGGAGTGGAGGATGGCCCTTTGTGTTTTAGGATGTTCAGAAGTATCTGTCTTGCCTGAGGGTTTCAGCTCCAAGTTCACTATGGATTGGGTGAGACTGGCAAATGACAATGGAACATTCTTGGGGTAAAAGGGTTTATACCTGGCTTTATTCTCACTGTGGTAGGTTGAGGCCTAGGATTAGGTCTGAATCCAGCAGCCCGCAGGTCTATAATCCACCTCCTTCTCTGTCTCCTGGGCAGAGCTCTTAATATAGTGACTCAGTCAGTAACAGCTCATTGTCAAAGGGGTGGAAGCATTAACGTAGCAGTAGGCCAATTACATCATCATGTAGTTTAGGGTCAGGTGAGGATCCTGGCCATAGGAACTTCCTTTTCCCCAGAAGTATCCATGGCATTTTCCCACTAGATGCCAGAAGCTCACCTCCAGTTGTAAGAACCAAAAATATCTCCAGGCATTGCCAATTATCATCTGGGGGGAAAGTCACCCCTGGTTAAGAGCTACTGCGTTTGGAGGGTACTACAATGATCTAGCTGGCTATTGCATTGGCCTGAAGCGATGCAGAGGCATTTGGGGTGGAGGCAAGAAGGATTTAAGAGATCTTAGATTTGGAAGATGATTGAATGGGGAAGGGGGACTACATGTGGATGATTGCTGCCAGGTTTTGGCTTAGATATTCTGCGATTTGGAGCACACAAGAGGAGAAACAGGCTATAGAAAATCAGACAAGCGGTTCAGTGTGGGACATGTTCACTTCGCAGTGTTAGAGGACAACAAATGAAGATGTCTAAGAGGCTTTAGAGAAAAGCTTTCAGATTGTTGATCCTTGACTCTGGCCCAACTTCTTTGCTTGCCTCTACAGTTAAAAAATACGTCTGAGCCAACATTTAAGAATGTGGAGACTTCATATACAAGTTTAAATGTCAAGTTTGTCTAAAATGCTAGAAGCTCAGGCCATACTGGACCCAGGTTCTCTGATGGCAAAAATCTGCTGAGCTGAATTTGCCCCACTTCATTCCAGTCTCCCCAGGACTTTCTTGACCCTCTCCATTGCTTTCCCACTTACCCTGTAAGAATTTGCATGTAGGACCCTTGCCTACGTCAGACCTCTGTGCTCTTTGATGTAGACAGAGACATGAGAACCGTCACCGTCTAAAAGGCCCCATGTAATATCCTCCATGTCTCTCTTTGACCATATATTCAGGTCAGTCCTCTTAGGTCTCTTTAAATATATCATCCATTCTTTTCCCTTTGATTCTGACAGTATTACATGTCCCTTGTGGAGAACAGAGAAAATAAAGCACACATATCATCTCAAATCCCACTGTCCTCTTAGATTTTGTTGCTAGCTTTCCATATGTCCTTGGAAGCATTGATTAGGACTCATTAGCCCTTCCCAAGAAGGAGCTACTTCTGTCTTAATTGGGGTAAATTTGCTCCCACTATTTAGTCCAGATCCTAGGATATTACCTGACTGAAGCAGAGTTATTTTTTTCAAAATGTCAATGGAAGAAAATCAAATACGCTTGTATTTACCTTTCTTCTTTTCTTTATTTTAAGCCCAAATTGGGGATTCCTTTAAAAAATTTGTTTTGAAACAATAAAAAATTCGAGCAGTTAAGTGTTTCCTAACATGAAATGATTCCACAGTCAGAATTTATTACCCTCCCATCTTGGTATTTCTAGGAAACATTTTCCATTTATGTTAATTTGCTACCTCAAATGTTTTTAAAATGAGCCTTTAGTGTATTATTTGTAAGTAGGTGACAAAGTTCTTTTAAAACTGCTTGAAAAATAGAAAAAAATCACATGCCTCTTAGAGAGCAAAACGGGCTGTGATAATGTGAAGGAGGGCGTGTAAGAAGGGATGTAATGGTTAGAACTAAAATGACACCTGACAATTACTTTCAATTTTAGCTGAGGGGAAGAAAATCAGAATTACAACACTCTTGTGATTAAATTTTGATGAGATGAAAATGTCATCATTGTTTGATGAGAATTTTTTATTAGAATTCAAAGAATATGAATGATTTAACTACAATGAACCAACACCACGGGGCTGAATAATCTATGTCAGTTTTTCTCAGCTCTTCCTTACTGCATGTTGCTAGAGAAATCCCAGCCGCCCTCATTCTTTAGTTCTTCTATTCCTGTTTTCATAGGATCAGCTTTTGAAACAACAAGATAAAACTTATCTTTGTGATAAGTTTTGACATTGAAATCCTGGATTAGCTTGACATGAAGAATCAGTACCAGGAGCCATGTGCTGAGAATTAGGCTCGTAACTTTTCTTTTTACATTTTAGAGGCTAGATTTCTTGAGAGAAATGGGGAGATCTCACTGTCATCCAGTATATGTTGCTGAAAATCAAGAAGCGGCAAGTCTTTTTATTCCGCGGGAGAGTCTACTTCCCGTTAGCCTGACATTTTGGCAAATAAAATAGGAAAGAGGGCTTTAGTGAAGACGGTGCATAGTCCAGCTCTCTTGGGGGCATTAGTCATGATATAAGATGCCAAGAACACGCTGACTCACACAGGGACCCTTCACTGCCCAAGGGACCCGCCTGCCTTAGCAACTCTGGCCCTGGCTGGGAACAGGACGACTAGGGGCCCCTGTCATCTTCCACTGCTGCTCCTAGAGTCCTTTCCTTCCCCTCTGGGGGCCCACCATTTAAATAATTCCCACAGTCATTGGTTGTACATCTCTACATTTTTAAAGATTTTTGTCTTCTGAGAGTCAGATTATTTGGGGACTTAATCGTAATCCTGTAGTTTGGCGATAGGAAGGTATTAAGTGTGTTTAGTTCTATTTTATAAATGCAAATCTTTCTCTTCTTATCATTGAAGGAAAGGGAAAGCAGTGGTCATCCTGGTTATTCTGTGCAATTATTTCCCAGTGCTGTTGCCATAACAATGCCATAACTGTAATGTTGGGCGGGGGGCACGGGGAGGGCTGTACAACTCAGAGAAGACAAGTAGTGATTCTATAGCATCTCACTACTCTGATGAACAGTGACTGCAATGGGTTGGTGGGGGGGACCTGATGAAGGGGGTAGTTTAATCACCATAATATTGTACATGTAATTGTAGATTAATGATACCAAAATAAATTATTAAAAAAACACCTTCATTTTATTTTATTGTTTAAAAAATACAGTCTTTAAACTTATTAGGCTGATCTAGGGTAAGTTATACACCAGCTCAGACTATTGCCAATCACCATGTTATTGATCCCCTTATTAAAATTTTATTTGAATAAAATGAATAAGCATTTAAATAAATGTAACGTCAGAATTTTCTACAGCACCTTGAACAAAATTGTGCTAGGCATCTATATTGATTAAGTGATTAATGGGTCAAGAAGAATTAAAATCCACATAACTTGCCTCAATGGAGGGTCAAGAGAAATTGTCAAATTAGGTAAATTAAAGACCAACCGGGAAATCTGAGCTGAAGAGTGGAGGGTAAATTGTGTAAGAAGTTTCTGTCATTCCATTGCTCACTAAAGAAAGAGTTTTCCTGGCCCTTCAAAGTCTCTTTCAAAAACACTTTATAAATTTAGCTGACTTATCTTTGTGGCACTTGTATGTGAATATTTAAATCTTCCTTCAGAGGTGGTCACAATGATAATCAGAGGTTAAGTTGGAAACAACTGAGAAGTTCAAACACACTACAATCTCGACTGGATATGAAAAGTCAAAGCCTTGGAAAAAGCACATATAGAAGTCAGAACATTAGAAGCCTACAGTACCACAGGTAAGAGAAAATTCAGGCCGGTGCCAAAGAGCAGGGTCTGTGGACAGACTGCCTGGATTCAGATCCCACATTTACCTCTTAGCAGCTGACTGACTTTGAACAAGTCACTTACCCTCCTTAGACCCCATAAATTAAATGGGGATAATAGCCATATCGATCTCATAAGGTTTCTATGAGGAATGAGTGCACAAGAGTAAAGTATATGCCTGGTGTAAGTAAGTGTTCAATAATTGAAAACTACTGTTATTATTATTATTGGAACGTGGAAGACCTTATCAGTGCCTTTTCAATTAATCTTCAACTCTTTCCTGGATCAAATGAAAAAATATCTTGACTAGTGGTCCTTATTTTCATAAGGAAAAACTCAATAAAAAATTACCTAAATTATCCAAAGTATCCAAATAAACCCATTGTAACAGTCAACACTATTGTCTTATTTGAGACATCCTCTAAGGCCTAAAATACTCAAGTTTGTAGTACTTAATTTATTGCCTCTTGTTGGTATACATAAAAGTTTCCTCTAGTGTGGATAGAATATATTTCATGCCACTTACAAACATGGCTGACGGGAAATTAGACTGCAAGGGGAATGGGAGAACTTTGTGTGATTTAGGGGAATAATAGGAAATTAGGATTAATTGGGATGTGGGTTCCAGTTTTTCTTTACCACCAGGTTTAATTTTGGGTAGTTTACTTATTAATCTCATTGACACTTGGTTTCTTCATCTTTGGAAATGAAAATGATAGTAATGTTTACCCCACCATGAGATTTGAAGATTAAATGATTAAAAATGATTATAAATTCTAAAGACATATATATATATAATATATATATTTATTTATTCATAATTGATAATTATTCTACTCCATGCATTCCTTTTCTGCCATTCTGATCCTTGGACAATTGTTTCATTTAGGGAAAAAGGAATACAAGCTATGATTTTCATCTGTTCACAGATCAGTTCAATGCCTCCAGATAGGAGTGTTTCTTGTCCATCCATCCACCCACCAGTCCATCCATCCATCCATCATTCACCCTGCCTTTGTGAGCAAAGGACTAGCCAATGTGCAATCACTGTACCATGTACACAGGTTGCAAAAATCAATGTCATGGTTTCTCAAAGATTTCTGAGTATGTGGAGGTAGCAAAACTTAACTCAGCTTTTTAGGGTTCTCAGTGTCCCCTTAAACTTGAGAAGTATAGAGGTAGAAAAAGAAAAAATAGTAAGAATTAATTCAGGTGACATATTGTTTTGTATACTTTCCAAGCAGGATAATAATCTAAAATCAGGCTGACATTTATACTTCTAGCTTTCCATGCTTGTTAAAAATACTTTTCTTGCTGAAATACTCATTGAGCTAAATTTCATCTAACATCTGGCCATTGTATAAATATAGCAATGAAAACATGTCTTGTTGCCTACACATTATGTATAAATTTTAGAAATCCAATTAGTGCTTCATTCCTTCTGTGCATTTTTCCTTTTATTTTTCTTGAATGTTTGAGCTAATTTGGGGTTTCTAACTGGAAATATAAGAATTCAAAATTCAGCACATATCTACACAAGAGCAAAAAATAACTAGATTGCAATATAGAGCTTTGCAGTATTTTCTAATGACTGTAAAATATTTCCTACGTTCTTTATTCATTCATGCAATACACATTTATTGGGTGGAATGTCAAACCTAATGCTCAATGCTGAGAGTGGGGAACACAGAATAAATAAGACATAGGCTTAGCCCTTAAGGAATTTAGGACCTAGTAGGGGAAGCAGACACCTACACAAATGATTTCAGTACAATGTGACAAATGCTATAAGAGGTGTGTGTCCACCCAGCTCCTAGGGCACCATTCACAGCTCATCTGATGGGCCGCGCACTACATAGATGATTGTCCTCAATCCTTCTGAGGGTATATATCCTCTCAGAATTGAGGAGCTTCTCAAGCCAAGAACCAGAGGGAATAAACTAGTACACAGTATGCCTACATTATCCATCTGGGCAGGCAGACTCTGCCAAACGCCCTAAGGATGATCATCTATTTAGCAATACCAGTCTCATTTGAGTCACTATAGTTTAGGTCTTCACTTATAGACTCACTGTAATGATAGCTGATATTCAATGGTCTATTGTGTGTAGATGCGGATATTCGGAATTAAGCTCACTAAGACACAGCTTTCACTATGTACACAAGGGCCTATCATAGCATATACTCAGCAAGTTCTCCAAAAATACATCTTATCATATGGATTCTGCTACCATTTCTTTGGACATTGATCACATTCAAATATCTAAACCTTCTGATCATTCTAAAAGAATCTCTGAAGACATAACTTGCAAAAACCATGAATGATTTTTGAGCGTCATCAAAAATAATGCTTATCTTTTAAACATTAAAAAGTTTATTTGCACAAGTTAGTATGAGATACAACATAATTTATGGAAATCGAAGACAATGCTAATGTCTTAACAGAGCATTCCAAATATTAGACATTATAGTTTAAATCGTAACATTAATTCTAATGTTGGAATAACATTTCAGTTAATAAATAATTGTGACTACAACCATATGTTCAGTTTATTCTTATTAGTTTAGCATGAGTTATAATTTTATTATGATTTAGGTCATAAAAGTGATAACAATTGTGTACATATTTTCATAAATTGCATGCTTATTTAATTAATCCTGAAAAGAATCTAGAAATATAATCCAATGAATTATATAAACCAGATTTTTTTTTAACTCCTGGATTTTAACATTCACTGATAACAGTTTAACTGTTCTCACAGTGAGTTGTCATTTGCGAAAGTGCGTGGCCAGTGTTTCAGTCCTGAATTAAATGTTTTCGATGTATCTCAGAGATTTATGGGTTTTAAAGTTACTTCTGCGTTGGGGTGGCCTGTAAAGTCCTACAACACCATTGTGGTAAGGAATTTGCACATTCTACAGGGCTTCTGATGAGAACTCTTGGGTATTGTTGGATAAGGTTGCGTATTGAGCTCTTACTGTCCCTTTCAGGGGTCACAAAGGCAAATGCTCTGTCATATGTTCCATGCGGGGATAGTGCTAACATGCCGCCACAAAGGGCCGCACCAGGATAAATTTTAGCATTTGGTTTTGTTGCTCTATTTTGGAATTTTCCTGTTCGTTATAGAGCTTTAACCAGTAAGTGAGTTGCCTGGCTTCATGGCCTAAGAAGAATATTCTGTGCTATTTGGAATCAGAACTCTAATAATGAATCAGATAGCTTAATTCCGTCACATACGTTATTCAAAGATTCCTACTTTCTTCGTAAAATCTTCAAGGCTGAGCAGCAGCTCTAGTTAGCACCTGTAAGTGCGTTAGGAAAACAGTCAAAGTGTAAGAATTTATGAAAACCATCAAATGGCAGAAACAAAGGGTAGGGATCTTAAATCTAGGCAATTGTTTAGGTACCAGAAAATATTTCCTTCCAGTGTAAAATTTAGATCTCTTTGAAGAAAAATGTCACCTTCAACAATGAAAACATACATTCAAATTCTGAGCCCCAGATGTTTAAGACAGCCCTGAAAATTTAAAAATGACTCTGACCCTTGTGAGTCTGCTTCAACAGACTGTATACATTTCCAGTGTAGGGACCACCTTGCCATTTGGGGACGCTTGTACTTTTCCACAGGGAAGAGACGGTTGGCATCATTTCCTGGCTGGATATAATTCATTTATGTCCTTCCAGTTTTTTCTCTCTGCTCTCCTTTCTGTATATCTGTCAGCAGCACGCTCCTGGGAGCAGACGATGCACTTCATTAATAAGAAGGGATTAGAGGAAAAAGCCCTGGTCTCCTAATACACTTGGATAATTTGGTGCCATCCACAAGGCAATAGACCCCTGCTGCATAGATGTCATTAGAAAGGTACAATTTCATTACTTTTTACTGGCAGAGCCTTGAGTGAAATACAAAATATGTTGTCTCAGATGCAGGAAAAAAAAAGTGCTCAAGCTTTCATTCACTTCATGCCTCTAAAACAGTAAAATGCAGAAATGTATTTTATGATTTTTACATTTATATTGCCTTCCCTTCATAGTCCTTGAAATCATGCTTGTGTTAAATCTTGAACAAAATTAAGATGAAAAGAAACTTATTTATATTCTTAAATCCCAAGTGAAATTCATATATTTTAATTGACTAACACACTTGTTTTGAATACCTACTGTGTGCCAGGCACCCTGTTAGTTGCAGGAGAACAAATTACAAAAACAACATTTATGCTTTTTTTTTTTAGCACTGATTTATTGAATGCTTTTACTGGAAATGAGTATATAAGAAGTGAGCCATATGGCTGAATAAAAATGATTATAAGCCTGTAAATTCTAATTGCATTTGGAAAATATGTCAAATTTTTCCTTGTTAACCTTATTTTTGAATTGACATGTTTGCTGATGGTTGATAGCATTATCTTTTGAACTGAACCATTCCCGATTTGAAGTCTTTAGTCATATGTTGCGTAGACATTTGAAAAGATGGGCATAAACCATCCTTAGAATCACTACCTAGTTCCTATAGTTGCCACCCCAAATGGGAAGCAGCATGCATCTCTGGTGGCTGTGGCTGGCCACACCTCTAGAAAGGGGCCGGGGACTGAGGCACCTGCCGTAGGGGACACCAGTGGCACTCCCAGGTGCTACCCCGGTGTGATGACTCTGGGCAGCCAGAGCATCACTTGCCTAGCACTGAAGAGAATCAGGTTGAATAGTGGTCCGTTATCTCACTACAACAGACACACAACTGCCATTAACACTAAAAAGCAGCACAGCTGGAACTGTGCGTGGGAGAAGACATCCCTTGATTATCAGCTATTCGTAAGCCACTCTTAGCACTGATAAGGTTTTGCTTTACCTCTAGCTTTTGTTCAGTGAAATTGACATTTGTAGCTCTTTGTCTAAGATAAAAGCTAGACTAGATGGCTAAGATGATAGAAGCTGGGGTTTTCAGAGACCATTCCACTGCCCTAAGGCAGAGCACTACTGGAAAAACAAAGTATTTTAACAAATAAAGAGCCGGTAATGAAAATACTTAAAAAAAAATGTGGCAGGTTACATACAAAGGCGAGATTGGTCATCTCGTCAGCTTTGAATGCAGTGTTCTGATGTCCTCACCCTTTCATTCTGTAGCCATGACTTTCCTGGTCTCCCATGCATTTTAATTCACTACAGTCTCATTACACACACAGTGACATTTATCCACAGACATCAAGAGAAGTGACAGAGCAGCCAAGATTGGGACTGGGTGGGACCAGTTTACAGCTTCTAGAGCGAACACAGCTTAATAATCAACAAAAAGTCAGGACTCAACAAGTTACGTTCTTGTTACCAAAACTACATCTCAAGTAAGTTTTAAATATAAATAAAGTTACAAACAAACAAACCCTCCCGTTTTGCTAATAAATTAAAAAAACAAAGCCCAGTGGTTAAGCGGTTAGAAGCTTAGATGGTTAACCTCCTGTAAGTGTCTTTGAGGATGTGCACTGAAAACAGATTAACTATTTGACACCAGAATACAGATTTCCTTTTTCTTGGGATCTTTGTATGATGGTAATTTTTCCCCACCCCCATAAGATCTTTTGAGTCTGTGTGTCTTGAATCTCAATATGTGTCCCATATGATTTGGATGTTTTATTAGCTGGAACTAATAAATTATATTCTTCCAATTTCTGGGCTTTAGTTCCACATTACTGTGGGTGCTGAGGAGGAGGAAGGAATATTGTGAATTAGAGGTGGGGTTGAAGGTTGGGTATTTGCAATACAAATGGAAACAATTCATTAGCAATGACCCTTGGTAATATTATTTTGCTGAGATAGTTTATAAATAATGGATGCCTATAACAGAGGTTGTTATATTGCCTCTCTTGAATGTGCATGACTGTGACACAGTGTCCTTTGACACTGATAAACTTGGTTCAATGGAATAAATATTCAAATGAGGGTTCATGGTGTGGGAGTTACATGGTAGTGGAAGAAGAAGCTGATAGGCATGTCTGTTCAGTTCTGTCAAGCAATGCTTAACCAGATCTTGATACACATTTTAAATAGATTCTTAATGGACGGCACCTAGACAAGTTAGATTCATATTTAGCTTTGGGGATTCTTTAAAAAGATTTCTTTTTTAGATTTGGAATTCACCGTAGGGTACTTCCATTCCTCCTCTGTAAAATAATTAAATATTTATTGTCGCGATGGAGTTAAGATGACGTGAAATGATAAACCTGCACATGTCTAATTTATAACAAATCTGTTTCCTTAATGGGCGGAAGGAAATCTGAGGACCGTTCTAAGGATCCTTGCCTGCTTTCAGTCCTATCGGCTAGTCATACTGAAGACAGCACCTCTCCGGATGGGTCTTTGCCCTTCTTCTCCTCCCCGCGGTCAATGTCAATCACGTGCACCACTCCAGGTTTTAGAATCAAGTCGTCCGTTTCTACCTGACTCCTGTTGTCCTCCACTTCCATGTAGCTCCCTTTCGTTTGCTGGGCAGCTTTACTGAAGGCTTCTTTCAAACGACGTTTGAGTTCCACATCCGGGCAGAAGACATACTCATAAAGGCCACCGGCGAGGACAGCGCCTATAATTGGTCCAACCCAATATATCTGGGGGAAAGATAGCAGAGTTATAGTGTGTTAAGTGGCATAAAACCATTCCTCTGAACAACTCATGAATATAGAATGCAACCGATTTATATTAAGAGAGCCAATGTGTCATGCATAAAAAAGCAGAGAATTTAGAAAGAATTTAAAAATATAAGAAAATCCATCAAATCCACCTACATGTAATAACACTGGACCAGAAAATGAGAGAAAACTGTTTCTCTTTTCCTGCTGTTACTAATTACTTGTTGTCCATTTTCTGATCATCCCTACCATCAAGGTAGCTCCTGTCTGGTGGAGCTGCAAATTAGTCACTAAGAGTTCTTCAGCTAAAATAGAAAAAAGACAAGAATTTCTGGGGAGTACTTATTTTCTTAATATTGCCATCTTCCATTAGTGTTCTGAATAATCACAATCCCAGTACAGATTCGATCATCTGGAGCTTTAGTTATTCAGCATAGCATGGTAAATGAATCCCAGCCCCACCCCCTGGCCATGTTGTGGATGCTGGCATCAGTTACTTGACTTCCTAAACCTTAATTTCCTTGTCTGCAGAGTGGGCATTATAAGAATACATACCTCATGGGTGGTAAGGATAAGACTGATTAAATATTTGTAAAGTACTTAACAGTTCAAATTTCACAGTAACCTGCTGCATTCTGCTTCCGTTTCCTAGGCAGTCCAAGATGTATGTGACTAGGCTGCCATTTGCCTTGCTATTTCCATAAACCGTTTTCCTTATGCTGCATGCTTTTCCTCTCTAAAATTTGGTGATTTGATGTAATCGAAAGCCTCATGGTTTATTCGTCGCTCTTGCCGAGAGAGCACGCTCAGCCTCGTGGTCCCTGCCAGGGTGACTGGATGACGGAATCCATCACTGCATTTACGGATTATGGTTAGTTGAGGATTAGCGGTTCCCTAGGATTTTTAATTCAATAAATGGAAGCTTTTATCATATCACTTATGTATGTCTACAATATACTACATTTTGTGTTTGGATAAATTTGATATTTACTTTAGAGGCCTTATGCTGTGGAATGGTAGACATTCATTCAACAGATTCAGCTGGGCGCAGAAACCTTGTTTCTTGAGCGCTCTTTCTGACTCTCTCTGAGACAGTCGTGCTTGGCACTTTTCTCGTATCAACTCATTTAATTCTAACAGCAACCTTTGAGGGAGATATTATTACTATTTTCCCCTTTTCATGGGTAGGAAAACTGACACTCAGTTGAGAAGGTAAAAAACTCGCTTAAGATTTCTTGCTCAGCAAGTGACTGAGCCGTGATTTCAGGTCTGTCTGATTTCAAACCTCTCTTTGGAACTACTGTGATGCTTTCCACTACATGACACAGTTTGAGAACCAAAGGATGAACGCCTCTGGCTTAGAGCATTCTCTGGAAATTAATCTCACTTAAACGAAAAATCAAAGAAAATTCAAACTTTAATCTAAAGTTGAATTCATACACTGAACAGGGACACTGTTTGAACAGTGACTGTGAGAGCCAAGCTCCTTATCTTGAACACGAAAAAAACCATGTGAGAGTTTCCCTTCTCTGCGCCGCCTTTTCAAAGGAGAAGCAAGGGTCCTCCTCTAAACGTCTTTGTTCTTTGTTCCTGTGCTGAGATCTCATTAGATATGTTCCGTTCCACATGCTATAACCTCCACAGCGGACAAAGGAGCTGCTAAGTAATTATGACATTTTCCAAAAACATCTGTGAAGAGGACACGCTCTCAAAAATACACAAATCTCAGTTTCAAGTCACTATTCCAAAACAAGGTCCTAACATACTCTAAAGTAACTTTATAAAATTTATAAAGATAAACAATTTTTTTTGCTAAAAATATAGAAAATACGGGAAAGTGTAAAGAAGAAAACTAAAATAATTACACTACACAGAAAACTCATCATTAATATTTCAGTGTTATTTCTAGTCTGTAAGTCTATCTTTCTACAAATATACTTTAAATTAGTTCTAAATTTCATGCAACCATTCCTACAAAATGGACATCTATTTTCAGCAGGATTTAGTTTGTTATAAAATAGCAACAAGGGGAAACTTTAATTCAATCAACAAGGTAAGAAGTTCCCTACTATTTAGATTTTTAACTAGTTTATGAAAACCAATGAATACAAACATATATTTGCACCTACATTTTAAAGTCCTCATAAGTGAAATTAAATGTTGTAAATTTTAATTTCCCAAATAGTCTGAATTTAGTAAGTTAAACTAAAAGTTTGATCATAAAAACTATATACTGCTCTTTAGAAATTTCCATTCTTATTAATGTGACAAACCTTTTGAGACATAAATGGAAATATCAGTGGTAAAATGACCACCCTCATGAGTACTGCCGTTGAGTAAGACTTTGTGTGGCTGGGTCTAAAATCTTGCTTTAGAGCACTGACTCTCATGCTGTTATTTAATGATACAGATTACTTTTAGAGACTTAGTGAACTTTTCATAGGAGTGGATGCACATAGCAGTGAGGCAATTTCTTCTCATTTGTAATGTACATCATGGTTGAGTGGGTATGTATGGCTGGGTCAGTAACTGCTGTATGAATGAGATTAAAACACTAGTGACATATTCTGTTATATTCATGAATTAAAAATAAAAGTTGTAGCACTCACATCATATTCATGACAATACAAGTTAGCCCCATTCGGGGCTGGCTTACATATGTGTCGTGTTTTTGTTGATTATTATAAGTTAGTGTGTGAGTGGCCTTTCAACTGCTGCATTATTCATTTAAGGGATTTAAATTCCTTTGTTTTAAGAAGCAATGGAAATAATTCCTTTGTTTAAAGAAGCAATGGAAATAAAATTGTGGTATTTAAAAATAGACATCACAGCTATGTGGAAGCACTGCCGCCACATGAGTAAGTAGGTTAGACATGAGACTGAAAAGTGTGCCTTTTCTGAAAGTCATTTATTTTTCCAGCTATGGTTTTGGTGATAATAGCGTAAACATTTGCACCATTTATTCCTCACCATCTGCAGTTCAAATGCTTCCAACTCACATACTATTAATTGGATTCATGGTTTTGTAAACAAAAAAGTAAATATTTTTGCTATGGGCAGTGCTTTTAAGCATTTCTTTCTTTCGTCTTCTTTTTTCAAGTATATTTTCTGTTATTGCCAGCAAGGCTTTACAATTTCAATTATTTAAACACCATATTCACTGCACTATCCTTATGCTCGCTTGTCCCACACAGGCAACCTCCATATACAGTATAGTCTGCCGCAGTCTGTCAGATACAGTGCCCACAGCAGTGCTTAAAACAAAGTCTTACTGAAGGCCCAGAACAGATGTAAGATGAGACGTTCTGCAGCATATCTATGCTAGTCTCTCCCTCATCTTTGTGAAAGATCTAATAAAGTGGGGGAAGGTCAAGGGTGGGACGAAGCAAGAGAAACTAGTGAGCAAACGAAGGAAAAAAGAGTTCCATGGGTCATTGTCCTTGACTGTAGAAAGACAGGAGTATCAACAGGATGGTTACCCAGTGGTTTTCCCAATTTCCCGTGATAACTGCGGGTCCAAAGGATCTGGCGGGGTTCATGCTGGCGCCAGTGTACTTGATCTATGGGGAAAAGGAAAAGACCTTCAGACCATGCTAGAATGGAGTTACTAACAGGAATCATTCAGTGCGATTTGCTACCATTTGCCGAGTCAGTAAGAGGAACTGTCAAGAGGTCATATCAACACTGTTATCACAAAGTTAGCAAAATGATCACCTACAATGGACAGATGTGGCTGGATACGAAAGAACCACAGCTGTAAACACCACATCCTCAGGCCAGCACTGGGGTGAGGAGAAAAGACATGGATCAATTATTTAAATGGACTTGGGGACTTACTGCGAATAAATGTCCAATTGCAACAGAAAATCCAATTGCTAAAGCTATTGAACCAGTGACATCAGTCCGTTTGGAATCACAGCTGGCAAAAATAGTAAACACCAACTGAAAGGTGATTATCAACTCTACCAGGAGTCCATGACCAGCACTAAGATTTCCATGAACCTAGAAAAAGAAGAATACTCCATCTGAATCGAAGCAGGAGTACATTTTCCACGATAACATATCATTGTCAAAGGTATATTGTATCACTGGGAAGTTTGAGTCTTCTATCCCACCCCCAATGGCGGCACCACACTTCTCCCTCAGAAAGAATAGATATCCATTCATTTTGAACCATGCTTACAGATGTTAATTACTCTTAGAACGACCAAGTGGGAATTTGTGCTGAATGTCCTTTTCTACAAAGGAACCAGAATGTGCCATTGCCGCACTTAACTTATAAAAAGAATTTCTTGAGAGTCTTGTAATTTTATAAGGCAATGATTACATCCATGAGTCAGGTTTAAATTAATTAATGCATATCTCAATTAAAATTTAAACTGTATGTGGTTTTTAAATCAATTCTGGTGCTGAGTTAACAAATGATATTCCTAATCGTCTAAGAACAAAGCTAGTATCAAACTCCAATTTATTTTTTTAAGTGTCACCCTTGATGTTAATCATATTAAGTCTCAGGAACAGGACAAGAAACAAAATTGTTTCTTCCGCTAGTGAACCAACTATAGTTGTTAAGCGTTTAGCTAAATATATTGTTGTTTAGCGTTAAGCTCAATATATAGTCAGTGCAGTCACTGGGATGGGAGATAAAGAAGAGAAAACCAGCACAACTTTTGTGCCACCTTGGCTTAGTAACATCTAAGTCACTCAACAACAAACGACGATTTTATATGTATGCATTTGATGTTGCCAGAACCAATTTTCACTGGTCGATGTCAAGGATCATCAGAAATTCCCTGGGAATTAATTAACAACGTTAAGAAGGTCTTTCAGGCTGCCAGGGTGTCACTTAGTAGAGTCTGCAAGAAGTCCTAGTTTGAAAATAGCTGAAGATGCTACCGTGGTAACCCCTAAGCCCCCCACCACACTGGCAGGTGTGATGAGGTAGAGAATTCCTGCTCCCGCGATGGCACCCAGGCACTGGGCTGCGATGTAGAAGACAGACTTGGCAATGCTAATCTTCCGGGTGCACACCATGGCCATTGTCACAGCAGGGTTGATGTGGCCACCGCTGATGTGGCCGAAGCATTGCACCATAGTGGCGATGCTCAGTCCAAAGCAAAGGGAGATGAGAACCATGTCGACAGGTAAGGGCTTCTCTGCTCCCCCCCAGTTGATGGTGGATCCCAGGCTGAGGAGGACAAAAATAAGCATAGCCAAAAATTCCGCTGTGACTGCCTTCCAGAAAGCTTGAGTCCAGACCCCCTTGAAAGCCACCATGATGCTCTCTCTTCTCCACAAAGGTCCACACTTGCTGAAAAGGAAAAGGAATCGCATCAGAGGCTGCCGGACTGGGGTTCGTGGGCTTAGGGGAGGCTACGAGGCCAGCAGTCTTGCTCTGCTGTGGGGAGGGCCCCTCCGAACCTTATTTGCCCAACGAGGAAGAATGCTCCTGGAAAATCTCTTTCAATAAAAAGTCAAAGAGACTGCTGTTCCAGCCTGCTTTTACTTAACATTCAAAGATCATCCAGTTTCACTGAACTGTCCCTAGCAAGGAAAATGTCTAAATCAAGTTCCTTAAAGAATTAAGAATAAAATGTATTTACTTTTCAGTTAATTCCCTCAGAGCAAGTTTTTAAGTGCCAATGTACTTCTAACACGCCACTGATAATGTGAACGTAAAGCAATAGGAACGGGAGGTCGTTTTCGGTTCTGCAGGATTCCCCCGCCCCTGTGCGGGGTGGACTCCGGCTTAGGGGAGGCCCGCCAGGAAGCAGGACCGCGGGACGTCGGTCCCCCCGAAGGAAAGGCCGGTGGGGGGGGGGCATGGAGACGGCAGGGGCCGTGGGAACCGGGTCACTGCCGCGCTGTCCCCGGCCAGCAAGAGGGGTGGCGAGCTGCCCGCCCAGGGGCGCGGCGCTGGAAGGCGGCCGGGCCGGGCACCCCGCGGAGGGCGAGCGCGGCGGCCCCCGGGTGGGGACGGGCTCCCGGCGGCCGCCCGGGGCGCAGAGCAGCCTGTCAGCCGGCCCGCGGCGCCTGTGCAGGCTGGGGACCGCCCCTGCCTGCGCCTGTCCTCTCTCGGCGCCTCCGCAAACCTCCCCGCGGGGATGCCCTGGAGGCGGGTGCGTGCGTCCCGGGCCCCCGCTCGCCCGCCGGGCCCGGGGCTGAGCGACGCCGGGCGCTGCGGTCGCGGGTGCGGCAAGGGGACCGGGCCTCCCAGCACCAGGCTCCGGGGGAGGCGGTTTTCTCGGGGGGCTTCTTGCTGGCGTCCGGCTTCTGCGTGTCCCTGGAAGACTGCGGCGGTCTCCTCCTGGGGGCGCTCGAGTATGTGTCGGTTGGGGGCCGAGGGTGGGGGCGGGACGGGGGCCCAGGGTGTTTGGACAGATCAGAGTTACTGCAGCGTCCCCCCTGACGGGTTGCCGAGAGGGTCCCTCCCCCCCCGCCCCCTGCACACACACTTGCTGTCCCCAGAAACCCAGGATCTAGCTGGGCAGTGGGGACGTGCTGGGCCACAAAGGGGAACTCTCCCTTGACCTTCAGGGTCTCAGCTCAGCCTCTGGTCTGCTAGGGGGCTTTGCCTCAGAGCTGGAAAGAGAAACCCATTGTCTGCCCGAGCTGGGGTGGCTCCAGAAGGGGACCAGCCAGCTGTACCCCAAGCGTCCGCTACCCAAGTGAGCAAAGTCCTCTAAGTGAATCCTGTAATGATGAAAGGCCCAGCTGGGAGGACAGTGACATCACACTCCCTAGAGGAAGGGAAAATTGAGAGATAAACACAGCACTTGGCCAGGGCAAGGAGGGTGTCCTGGGAGAGTCGTTAAAATCTCTCCAAGTGGGAGGAGCTCAGAGAGCTCACAGATTGAAAAAGAAGCCAGGCCTGTGGCTTCTGAACTCAGCAGCCCAGGGCTATAGCCAGAATGGCAAAGGGCAAGGTGCTATCACAGGTGCTGGTCTTCTGTGGCCGGATTTACTGGGAAAAAGGTGGAGGACAAAGCAGGAAGCTAAGGAAGCCAGGTGGGCAGGAAGCGACAGGCGCTCTTCAGCACGCAGAGGACCCCCGGGAAGGTGGGCAGGGCAGCAGGTGGCTGGGACAGCCGCTTGCCGCTCACTTCCCCGGCTCCCCAGGTCTCTCTCCCTGCGCCTCTCGGGTCCGTCTACCTCTCCAGAGACTCACTTAAGAAACTTTGTTGCTCTTTCAGCTTTAAATTTTCATCAGCCAGAGAAATTAAGACAACAATCCAAATAACAACAAACAACACAAATAGAGAAATACAGTCCTTAAGGGTGCAGTTAGCTTTTATGAAAACACAAAGTCTGATCTCCCGGGCAGAGCCACCAGCCTCAGCCACAGGGCACCCCAGTTCCCTGCAGCCCAGCCACAGCCCTGACCTCACCCATGCTCCCCTGCAGCGGCTCTCATAGCCCCTTGTTTAAGATCGTCAATGTTCTCTTTTGGGTTCACACTCACTGGAAATGGATCAACACCATTTGTTTTACTTCTTTCACCCCAGAACAAAGGGGGCTTGTTGATGTGTCCGGATGGATGGTACTGAACCGGACACATTACTTCTAGCTGAACATCCAGCCGGATCCACTTCTGGACAGCTGAGCCCTTAGGTGAGTAATTTTTCTGATGAAAACATATTATGGATACATGTCCCTCCAGTGGGTAGTTTGCTGTGTTTTCATAGGTCTCCAGTATATGGAGGATTTTGCTACAAAGCATCCCTTCTGTTCTACCTTCTCTATACCGCTCTGATGAATATGTCTGGTTCCCAGCTCAGAAGGAATCCCTATCTGCCCTCTAGTTTCCTTCTAGAATCTGAGAAGGCACAAAATATCTATAATAGAAGAATTAGAGTTTCATCTTTTAGCCCTGGCTCTGTTCCCTTAAGGCAAAGAAGGACTTACCCCCACCGCCTCGCTGCAGGTCTGTCACTCATGCCTTTCCTGGCCAGAGTGCAGCTCGCATCGCCTGCCCGCACCTCCCCGTGCGCTCCCTGGGAGTCAGATTACTGCAGCTTGTCTGATTGGGTTTTTGGAGTCTAGGGGTGGAAAGATCCTGCACCATGTGGCAATCACCAAGTTATATTTGGACTTGAAATAATTTTTCTCTACCTGATCACCATAGACACAGGGCATTTCAGGAACACATACTGTTTGCTTCCATTATGTTTGTTTAGCTGGTAATCTTTGAGAATAAGGAATGTCCCAAATCTTCGAGTTTTTCCTACTGCAAAGAACTGCTGAGAATTTGTCTTGTTCTGTTGCATGCTGTAGTTGAAATGGGGCAGCTAATAGAAAATGGACTTGTGTTCTCCTGCGGTTGAGATAAAGTGAGGTCTAGGCTGTGGTGCACTTGTCTTTGAGTGGCCAAACACCCAGTGGGTTCAGTTTGAAGTTTTTGATCTGAGAAGCCATGTTTCTAGCACAATACATAACTGCAGGGCCATTTGTAGCCTGGGCAGCACTCATTTGGTTAACAGGAAATAAGGAAATAGGAATGACAGGAATAAGACCACTTCAGGGTGCTCACCTGACTGTTACATTAAAACAATTGTTGGGTAAGAAGTAGCAAACTTAGAATTGGGTGGGGACAAAATTATTGGGAAGTGTAGGTCCATTATGTAGAAACCTAGAGACCAGACTGACTACACCATTCGTGGGGCCCAGTGCAAAATAAAGGCAGAACTCCTTTCCCCCAAATTACTCAGAATTCCCAGTTTGTGACTTTAAACAGGACATTAAACAAACAGTAGGGTCCTTCTAAACTCAGGGTGCTGTGTACCTGTGAAGGCCTCCTGACTGAGGGGCGTGGTGAGCCCTGGGAGGTCCCAGATTAGCTGCTTGTGGCAGCACCATCCTATTCATTCTGTCCTCTAGATGGACTGCAGGTGCATAGACTGGAACAATCATAATCTTTGATTTATGACATTATGACACTCTGTCATCATTGGTGCATATCTCGTCCTCTTTTATTTTAAAGAATTACTTTTTAGTAGTATAATGGCTATCCGTGAACCCACTGCTCAACCCAACAGCCAGAGTGCAGGAATAACTTACGTTTACGTATGGGACCCTCCCATCCCTGCCCTTCCTTTCACCTACCATCTCATCTCACACACGTCAGTGTTTTTCAGAATGAGGTGTGGCAAGAAGTAATGCAGAAGAGAAAGGAACAAAAACTGTTACACTTTCACATCACAATTACAATTCTTTGTTTTCTCCTCCCGGTGGGGACCTAAGATAGGAAGGGGTGAAAGGCTCTCATTAGAAAGGAAGTGAAATTTTGAGTGTGAATTTCAGGGCAGCACTTTATTATTGTTTCAAGCATTTGCAGATAACAAAGATTAAATTTATATCCTTAAGAATGTGGTTGCACTCGGGGAAGACAGTATAACACAGAGAAGACAAGTAGTGACTCTGGCATCTTACTGCGCTGATGGACAGTGACTGCAGTGGGGTGGGGGGGCACTTGCTAATATGGGTGAATGGAGTCACCACAATGTTTTTCATGTGTAACCTTCATAAGAGTGTGTATCAATGATCCCTTAATAATAATAATAAAAGACTGGTTGCGCACTGATGATTGTAAGTCAGGGAAGTCAGCCTTCTTAAAATATGCTCCTTGAAGGTAAGAATAAAGCATGATAAGAGGGGGAAGGGGGATTAATGGGAATCCACAAAGAACACTTAACACATTTCACATGGACTCTGAAAGCTGTTTACCATTCAGATTTTAGAATAAGATTTTAAAAAGGTACAAAACATTTTTTAAAATTGGAAAACTTTGATTTTCCAGGCAGAAGTGCTAAGTGCAATGGCCCTGAGGTCTCTGAACCCGAAGGACAGCCCTGCAGTGTTCAGGTTCTTCCTTGCGAATGAAGCCTGTGGTCATATCCCAGGGACCCCCAGAGAGTGGCACTCCCTCGGGCTACTGGGCACTGGGGGGGGGGGCATTTTCCAGGTCCACTCTTTGCAAGTTGCCCTAGGCTTATTAGCATTCACTCCCTGGGCTTGGCAGTTCCCGACACCGTTTTACGAAGTGCCAGCAAAACTTGGTTACCACGGTTTCTCAGCCCCTTTCCTTTCTTCTGGCTGGCTGGGCACTGCCCTAGTGGAATGTGTTGACAGTCCGGTTCCTAAGGGATGACTGTTCCCATCAAGGGAAGGTCTACCCTAATTGGCACCAACTCATGCACTTACTAGTATTCTCAGTGAGGGGCTTGCAACTGACCTGGGATTAACCCTTCTGCTACCGGAGGCAGTCTTTTTCTTTAGGTATTAGTTACTATGTGTTTACGCTTGAGATGGTGTCACTGAGCCTCGTGCAGCACTCGGCCTCGGACAGTCAGCAGCTACTGGCCTCACTTTTCTCTGGACCAGGGGCAGAAATTTCCAGGGGGGTTGTCTGTGGGGCTGCAGGCAGGGTCATGAGGGAGGAAAGCGGTCTGGTGCCCTTGTGGCTGGGACACTCTGAGGTGGACGGCTCTGGCCATATAAGCAATAGTGTCTAAGTTGACACTATTTTGGACTGCCCTGGGCCTAAAGCCCAGTGAGATCTGGAATCTGATTCTTTCCCCCCATTGGTAACTGTAAAAGGATCTAATCCATTTAAAAATGGAGTAATAATTTACTGATTAAAACTTCTTGGCTTTCTCACTGTAGAGTGCTGTGATCTTTAGGGTCTTTAGAGGGAGGGCGTAACATGGCACACTGATGTGAAATCAATGTTACTTACATGTCTGGCAACCTTGTGGGTTTTTCATGGAATGGCCTTGTGAACTTGTAGGTCAGTAATGCTTGGAAAAATGAGAGGAGGGAAAATGAAAATTCTAGAAGGACTCAGCAAACACTAGCTGATGGATACGCTTGGCTCCGGAACGTTTAGCCTACTGCATCAGTTTTCCTTCGGCGCTGGCGTGTCTTAGGCAGCTGCGGACGTCTTCTCCCATCCCTGCCCTCCTTCATATTTCTCTGCATGCTTGGAGATCGAAGCGCTAACGGTGCCTGCAGTGCCTCAGGACCCGGGAAGCGTCTCCAGGCTGGCTGGGGCAGTTTCAGTTGCAACTCGTACATCTTACTCGGCTTTTCGTGAATCTCAGCATCACGAATATCCCCTAGAGCCCTTCTGTATCAGCGTGTTCATTAAGAACAAACAAATGAACAGAATACCAGTGGCAGCGGTGGGGCCCCGGCCACCCCCACAAGGGGCCTTTATGGGGCTCTGCTCCCTGGGGAAAGCGGTTACCTTACGGTTGCAGGTCTGAGTGGTTTCCGGCAACCGAGCTCACCACCAAAAGAGAAGAATATCAAAAACCAGCAAGGAACCAAAATGTTTGACTTGGTCTGCTGTGCCTCAGAGAGGTGAGTGAGGAAACCGGGTCTTTCCATGGCCGTGGAACCTTTCACAGGTAAGCCTGTGCGCCTGCCCTGACGCCGCCCGGACCCAGGGCTTCCGTCTGGGGCCAGGCCGGCTCTGCTTTGACTGGGGAGTTGTGCTCTGCTGACATTTAAGGCAGGAATTCCCTGGGAAAATAGTCAAGGGATTCTTTTGGCGCTGCTGGCCGGGCTCCAGAGGGTTTAGGGTTCCCCTCTCTAGGCAAATGGGGAGGGAGAGAGGGAGGGAGGGAAAGAGGAACAGAAGGACTTTATTGAGTGACTGTATTTCATCTGAAGCTGGTACAAAAAAGCAGAAATGTGGCTGGATGACTGGATACTTTTCTTACCCCTTATCACTCACGCAGCTACTATGACAGTTCAGCTTTTGGTTGAGTGTTTTAAAGACCATTTTGCACGTCCACAGTGGAAAATCAGGTCTCTGGGAAGCCAGAACTTAGGGATCTAATGGACTGAACCAAAATGACTGAACTGTTCTATAATCTAAACGTAGTCTGCAGTAGTCACTGTTTCAAAATGTGAATTGAATGTGAACACATTAAGAGCCGAACGTGTAAGGTTTGTTGAACATCATCACCTGTTATCATGCAGAAAGGCTCAGAACTTCATTGAGTGTTTCATAGACTAACAAAGATAGTCCCAGAATCAAGGAAAGAGCGAGATGTTTAAAATTCTGTGCACAAGGGGGCAGTGGCAGGAAGAGTGGCCAGAAACTAGGCAGCTTAAAAAAACACTTTCAGAAGACTGCTGGAAGCAGAACATTTTCCAAGAAAGGAGCAGAAATGGTCACAATCTGTGACCACAGAAAATGTGACTGACTCTCAGCTGTCAAGTGGTTCAGGAAATCCCTTGGATGACCCTTCTTAATTCAGACGAACCTTTCTCTTGCTTCTTTCCTAGATCATCCTACATCCTGGTCTTTAACTCCTGTAGCTCCTTTTCTCACATTTGTACAATCTGAAAAATCTACATCTAAAGAAATCCACTGGGCCTCTTCAAGTTGCCAAGTCTCGTCCATGGTTTCACCTCACCTCTTACCTGAATGTTCCCACTCCCAGCTACCCCTGGATCTGCAGGCCTGCTGCAGGGGGACCAGACCGTGGCCACATCATGCCAGCACCACCTCTAAGGAGCCAGTGGGGGTGATATCCGTTCATCTTCTGTGCCTCTCCCTTCTCAGGTACCATCAGGGTGTGGATGTGCCTCCATGATGACTTTTTCCTTTTTAAGAAAGGAGGAGAGGAAGAGAGAATGCAGGAGGAAAAGCCTTATATCAGGATGAAAAAGGAAGGAAAATGAAGGTTTGTATGTCTCTCAGTTGAATGTGGTAAAAAATGGTTAGCCCTTTAGGCTATGCAGATCAAGAAATATTTGATAGAAAAGTACAGAAATCATTACAGAATTAATTACTTTGGAATAAAGAATCTGAATTTTCAAGGGAAAGGCTTGGGCTCTGCTGTGCCCCTGGGCCTACTGTTCAGATCAGACCTGGGCAGTGGGGCCCTGCCTTGGAAGGCTCTGCATTGTCTTCCTCTTGGATCATCAGAGCCCTTCTAGATCACACGCCCCATAACTAGGCCTCTGCCCTAGGCTGGGCCAGCGTCTTCTTTTGCATCCCTCTCCCCACCTGGACCACACTGTTGATGTGTGCAAATTCAAGTCCCAGGGGTGGCCAGCGAAAGCTGTTAGCAGGTGCGTATGTATGGAGCTTGGTCTGGGGTGCCCACACTCTTGCATGCAAGTCTTCTCGTGGTGCAGCTTGGAGCTGTGACTGGGAAGAGAAGGGGGACCCAGTCATGTAAATCTCAGGAGAGGACATGATAATCCTAGAAACAGAGACCTGAGCAAAAGAGAGAAGTAATTCCCAGGAAACAGGAGAGACAATTCTACAGGAACATGCACTGCAAGGTCCCTCATTTGCACACATTTATACGTTCCTGGTAGGAAGAGGATTGGCCCGAGCTACCCAGGTATCGTGGAGAAGACTCTAAAAGAGTGGGAAACTTGAACAATTGCAGACCAAGAGAGGGAGTACAGTGTGCCATTAGTACTGGAGACGGAAGCATCGGCGGCAGCACTGGGACACAGCCTGGTGGGAACAGTGTGATGCGGGGTACAGAGGAACAGCAAAAGTCGTGGAAGTACCATGACAAAAAGGGGCCCAAATGTGACAAACACAGAAAATCTTTCCTTACCTGCATTTGGCTAAGATTTTCTCTAGTTCTTTAGAATAAAGGAAATGGAGGTCTGTATAGAAGCTACACTAAGTATTGCTGCTTTTAGTTTCAATCAGATATGTATGTTTTAGACAAACTCTATCTTTCAGGTATTATGGGAGGCAGTGGTATACATGAAACAGCATGAGAATCAATTCCTGACGGCATCAGGTGGGAGAAGAGACTTCAGGTGGAAAAGATTTAGGATAGAGAAGACTTGGAGTAATTTGTTTAAGGAGTATGCCTGGGAAGGCGCGCGAGGTAAGTAAGGTTTCCGTCAGCTCGGGGTACATTTGAATGCAGCGTGACTTTGTTCAGAGATCAGCAAATTCTCTGATTTTCTTTAGCAGTGTTCTGCAGTCAAGGGGGAAACGAATGGGCAGGGGTGTGTTAGGTGAAGCTTGGCACAGGGATCACTTTAAAAAATCCAGTGTTTGGTGGGAGTAGCGTGGAATTGGCTGGCCAGGCCACTGGGTGGATTGTCACCCTCATTACCACCAACTTGTTTTTTAAGCTCTTCCTATATGGCAGTTTCTATTCTTAGGTCTTTAAATTCATCAACTCTGGGCCGGGCAGGAGTCCTGTGAGTATGGTGGAGCTGGCAGGCTGGAGAACATGGCAGGGTGCAGTGATTCCAGGGCGTGGTGTATGTTCCAGAAATGCGGGTTTAGTTGCTTCAACTTACACTGGAGACAGATGGCATTTCAGTTTGGGGAATTCAAAGATGTGACGATTCCTGGATGAACACCTGAGATAGAATAGTGCAATCATCTCTGGAGGTAATTAAAAAATTGGATGTATTATTTTGGCCATTTTGGGATATTGTAGTTGGCCTTGTTTATAAGCAGGGTTATAAACAAGGTGATCCTTCCAAATCTCTTCCCACCTTTAGGGGGTTGAAATGAAACTAGGTATTTTGTTTTGCTTTGTTTTGATTTAGGCTTCTACTGATAGAGGGAAAAAAAGTGAGAACTTAATCTCATTATTTAGAATTGAGAAGACAGATTTTCAAACACAATAATCTGGCTTCCTGTGCTGTGGCTGACCGTTGTGACTGTGTGTGACAGTGTTTCCTTTATCAGGTGAAAAAAAGTCAATCCAGATCGGGTTCATCTTTCACTCTGTAGAGATTTGGTAACATGCCCATATTAGGGAGGAAATTTGCTCTCCTATCCAGAAGATCTTAGCTGGCATTTGTAAAAACTAATCCTTAGACTTAACGTTTAGAGGCATCTGGAAAAAGAGACACAGATTTTAGCCCACCTGGCTTGCTTGCTTGTTTGTGGGGCTAGAACAATCTTAATTCAGATCTGGTGGAAGTCAGCGGGCCGTGTAGGCAGAGCCTCGTGCGAGGCTCATTGTTCATGCACAGCAAAACTCACTTTCAGTGACTGAAATCAATTTTTTCTAATGCCTCAAAGCTGGGACCGTTCTGAGGCTTTGGAAGGCAATTTCATTTCTTTGCACACTGATGCACCGTCCTGTTTGCTTTGCAGCAGAAGAGCTGATGTGCTGCGGTTTTCTTCCTGGCCAACTCGCTCCGCTTCTTCAGCCCCAGACCCCGTGACCCTCTGTTCTGTGCTGTGAAGACCCCGGCATGGCTTTCTCGGAGGGGAAGTGCTGCACAGTGATAAAAACCGAGCACCAGTGTAACTTCACGGAGGCGACTCTTTCCCAGAAATGGTGCTGACCTGATGGTACCCACCCCTTTGTCAAGCTGGCTGCCTGCGAGAGGGTAAGAGTGAGCAGGTAACTTTTAAAGAATGTTCATTTTCTACATGTGTAGGTCACCTACTCAAAATCTCATTTCTCAGTTTAAATCATTTTCTAACTCTTAAACTTTACCTCCATCGGCCATCTCTTAACTGTAAGAACAATCACGTTTTTTCTCCTCGTAATACTAAGTTCACCACATTTCTCAGAACACAGCATTGATTATTGATAGCCTATACTCATCTCCCCAGTCCTCTGTCTGGAAGAGTAACTTAAAAGGGAAAGAGCGTGTGTGTGTGTGTGTGTGAAATAAAAGGGAAATCCATTGTGCAATTTGGCTAGTTTCTAAACAACAAGAAAGCCTTGCAAATGACGGTTTTAAAGTACTTTGAGTTCTTAAATTATAATCATTTACAATCCATGTTTTGGAACTTTACTGTTAATATTAGAACTTTAGTTACAGCCTCAAGTTCAAACCCCTATTAAGCCATCTTCCTGAGCTTACAAGGGTGTATGGAAATGCTCAGAAAAGTATTTCTTGGCCAGCCATGGCACGGAATGGAGAGTTGGTGGGATGGGTGGTTGGGAGGAGGGTCCTTCCCTGACCACAGAGCAAGGTCAGCGGGGCTCGCTGTCTGCTGTTTGCATACTTTCCTGAAGATGAGCTGACTGGTTGGCAGTTCTCCAGAATGGCTAGTTCTCCAGAGCACTCCAGAATATTCACACAACCTTTGAGAAAAATTTCTTGAATGTATCCTTGGACCCGGCACTATGCTCGGGCCCTTATAGCATCTGCGTGAACTGTAGAGATAGACTAATGACTGAAAGTTTTGTATTTTGATATTTTCTGCCATTTGGTTTCTTAAATGTTTGCATCTTCAAGAAAATTACTACTGCCTGTATATGCCAATTTTGTTGTTAAAAATTCATACTGACCTTTTGACTTTATTTGGGGCCATAGGCTTGCAAAGCTTTATTTAGGACTATAGTACATAGAGGTTTATGGCTCAGATTTATAGAATCACTGCAATTTAAATATCATCCAGTTCAACTGCCTCACTTTTCAGAAGATGTCCCAGAGAGATTTATAGATAAATCAGATGGTTGTGTTTTTAACTATAACTTTGAACCAGAATTTTTCATAAAAATTTAATTTGGGTTTCGTTACGTTTAAGTATCTGATACTTGCTGAGTATGGAGATTGAAGATGATTTATGAGGTCAAAAGATCACCAACATCAATGGCAGAGAGCTTATTCCTTAGTTTTTTCTCGCTCTGCTTCCACAGGCATAAGCCGCTTTTAGCTCCACCCCAGATGAGATCTTACCTTCTGCCTGAATGTGAATTTACCTGGTTTGTTCCTGCAACGTGCTAGGAGCTGTTAGCAGGTTCTTTCTCAAGTCACAATCATTGAAGAAGTACCCACTGAACTAAATCTACAAGCCATGAAAGAAAAACCAGGCATTATTCTGGCTCACGAGATGAGATAAATACAGGTGGAACAGTGAATAACACGTCATGTTTTAAACTACTATTATAAGATGGCAAAATAAAAACCGGGTCGTATTTTATAGATGATAAGTAAGGGGCACATATCTGAGTTGATCCTCAGATCGGAATCTGGTGATGTGTTCTTTGAACACTTGCCATTGCTTTCTTGGTTTGCCCATTCAGGCTACTTAGCTTATGGAGGAAATGAAGATAAAATTATCAGTGGCTTCATTTTATGTTGATACTTTGGAACACAGAACCTGGGCTGAGTGGCATAGTAAAAATGGTGGATGGACAATTTTTAGACCATTTAGGATGGTTGCATTAGAGAATCCAAGAAAATGTCTGTCATTATTTTTACAACATACAAGTGATCTTAGTTTTTGGGTGGATGCTCAGTCGTGCAAAAGCTGCCTACAGGGTTGTGGGAGTTCATGGACTTGTGGGTTAAAGAGAAGCAAGGGTGTTTTTAGGAAACTAAGTCACCTTTGGAGAGGAGAAGTGACCAGGTGGGGTCCTGAGGTTTACTGGTTACAATCCCAAATTTGGAATGAAAAAGTTGCTCCTTTGTCATGTGTTCAAGTTGGAGGTTTGCCCTCCAAGAGACAGTTAACTGCTGACTTTACTTGAATGTACTTGGATGGAGAAGAACTCAAACCAGCCATGAACAAGGAAAGAAGGCCAGGTTTTCTGGAAGCGTCGCCAAAACCCAACAATTTCTCAAAATTTTCTGAGGTGCCAGAGGAGTGTTTGCATTTCAATGGAAAAAGTTCTGAAAGCTTTGGAAACGATTCCCAGTTTTACTTTTTCATTAAAAGCAAAAAAACCATTGCTGTGAATAAAGGACAGAAAGAAGTACTTGCTAGGGCTTTGTAAAAAGTTAAAAAGGACTTCTGGGAAATTTCAATTGTTCAGTCCTTTGCCACAAAGTCAAGACAAAGAGGACCAAGATATAATGGCAGATAGAAAATAGAAGGACTGTTAGCTTTCATGAAAAAGTATCCAGTAGCTGGAGCCACTTTCCACTGGCTTTCTTCTGAAAGAAGACAGAACTTTCTAGGTTTAAAAAGATATAATTGTAACGACTTTGCAATAACCTAATGATAGCCCTCATACGCACATACTCATTACAAGTATTTAGTCTTTTCACACACTATAAATACCTGGTTAGGTAGCTTGGAGATTATAATATTTCTGAAAGACACTCTTCCAGAAAAAGAATAATACTATTTCCAGTTGTGACTTGGAAGGATTTTAAGTAGGCTTATGATAACAGTCAAAAGTAGGAAAAATACTCAGTATAGCAAATAAAATTATTTTAGGTCTAATTCTACCAGAACAAGCTCAAAGTTGGCACTGTCCAAAAGAAATATGCTGTGAGCCATGAGCCACATATATCAGTAGAACTTTCTGTTAACGATATTAAAAAAAGTAAAAACAAACATTATACTAGTTATAATACTGTATTTCACTTAAGCCAATATATGCCAAATATTATCACTTCAATAGGAAATCAGCATAAAACATTAGTAATGCAACACTTTACAATTTTTTCTCACTAAGTGTTTGAATTTCTAAGTATTGTACATTTACCATCTCCATTTGGATGTTGTTTTCATTGGAAATACTTGATTGGTGTCCAGATGTCATAGAACTTACAGTTGAAAGAATAGATTTGCAAACATCCCTAAAAATTTCTAATAACTGAACTGAGTAACAATTTTTAATTTTAAGCTAATTAAAATAAAAAAGAAAATTCAATTTCTCAGTTCTCAACAACCAACATGTGGCTAATTGGCTACTGTATTAAACCGTGCAGCTCTAAGAAGCTGCTAAACATTTTTTTAATGCTGTAATTTTATTTTTCAAATATTAGTTAATCCAGTGAGCTTTTGAAAGTACTGATGGGACCCTTCTTATGTAGAGATATTTTGGGGGTAATACACATGGGGTATGAGCTTTGACGTGTCCTTTGCTCTAGGAATCTGTTCCTCCACTTAAGTATGCATGTCTTGCCAGAATTTTTCAACCCCCTGAGCAATCTTGGCCTGTGGAGCACAGGGGGTGGAGAGGATGATGAGGCCGTAGAGCAGGGGCAGAAAGAGGGGGGCATTTTTCCTCCAGGCTCAGAAATGTGAACACTATCTTTCAGGTTCTGTGACGTTACCACATGTTTTCTGATGATTCAAATAACGATAAATTATTATAAAAAATGAACAACATTCAGATTAGCCTGAAATGGTAATAGAAACGATGCAAAATTCCACCACCAAGAGATAAAGCAAAAAACCCAGTTACATTAAAACTTGACTTTTGATTTCACATCTTTTTAATATTCTGTGTGGTTAGCTGGGAAGTACAAATAAAGTGCTTCTGACTCACATTAACACATGGCAGCGGTTTTGAGGAAAATCATTGATGCAAATCTCTGACTTGAGTTGAACTAGTTTATTCCATGAAACACCATTTTTACTTGAAAGAACAACTGGTAAACGTTGATAGATTAACTATGATGAGTCAGGCCCATATTTTTGTTGGATGTCTTTTCAAAAGTAAATGAAGTGAGACATCATTTTGAGAAAGACAATGGAAAGTACTTGTTGCCAATAACATTTGAGCTTTCAACCAAAAAGTAGAAGTTTGGGAAACCTGTATTTACTACTGTGAACTTGACAGCTTACTGATACTTGAAGAGTTTTCTGATGAGATTTATGATGATGGTTTTTTGATACTGTGTAATAAAATATGTCAGCATTTGGAAAATCTACAGATCTCAGTGAATTAATATTCTCCAAATATCAATGCATGATGTTTGAAATCATGCATGGGTTAAAGATCTACTCAGAGTTCAAGATGAAGGAATGGATCTAATGTAACACAGTAAGAATGTTTATTTATGTGGTTTCAGATTCCATATTGTATTAATATTTAAGAAGCTATTCATTGTGAGTTTTTGCATGGTATTAAAGAATATCCACAATTATGTGAAAAGGCTATTATAATACCTGAGGTCTCTCCAGCTCTCCTGTGATTTCTGGCTGTTGACATCTGTTGTTCTGGCACCTTCTGAGATGGCTGGTAGCACGTCGTAGTGTCTGGTTTTGGTGCACAGGCCGGGAGTCATCCTTACTCTCCTGGAGGTCTGCTGCTTACTCATGGCCTTTCTGTGCTGCTCTGGGGGACAGGGGGCAGAGGGCACTATGCGGTGGCTTTCGTGCTGTTCCCTGGAGAATAGGGAGCTGTCTTAGTTTCTCTTTCCCAGATTTGCTTGTCCACCTACCATTTTGGCTCTTCGGCAACTCCAGCAAGTGCTTAATACTTGTTTGACAATATGTATCGATAAAAGGAAGCATTGTTGTGATTAACACTGATTGCCAACATATTTATAGAGCTAGTGCGAGATTAAGTCATTTGGACCGCTCTTTGATAGAAGACATCCCCCGTGATGACAGAAGATCAGAAAGGAATGGTATCTTTTAATCACATCTTTAATTTCTCTACAATAAAGAAAACCACAGACCTATAAGTCATCTATTTTAAGATTTCCTTTTTCCAAAGCCTCTTACTATTGATGTTTCTTTTTTTTTTTTTAGAGCTTAAACTTAGGGGTAGCTAAATCCTCTTTTTTGATTTTTTCATAGAAGAAATCTGAAGTTCAGCGGGGAAAATACCCCAAATCAGACACAAATTAGATTTAGGCAAGTTCCCCAATTCCCAGTCTGGAGCTCTTTCTAATTCATTGTGTTTCTTCTCTGCATATAAGCGCCACAGACGAATCCTGGAGCACGACTTGGAATCTGTCACACTCCCAGTCAAGAACTCCCAGGGCCTCTCTACAGCCCACTAAATAAAGCACCGACTTCTAAGCCCAGTGATACATCCCTAATTAGTCCCACAACCTTCTTTTCTTCTCCTCTAAATCCCATTCACACTCCAGCTAATCTGGAGCCCCCCCAGGATCAGAAACCTGTGCTTTCTTTTAGACACACCATTACCTATACTCTTCTCTACCTTGAAAGATCTTCTCTTCTTTTTCCTCTACTTTAGTAGGGACCCAATTCAAGCTTTCTAATCCAGCTTGAATGCCATTTCCTTAATATATTATTCCCAAGTTTCTCTACTTACGGATGTAATTTCTCATTCCTTCAGATTATCATAAAATGTTCTTTAATGTTGTTGTATGAAATTTATCATGTCTTGAGTGTTCTAAAATTTGCATTTTCTCTTCTAAATTATATGATCTTTGGTACAATAATCTTATTCATTGCCTATTTCCTACAGTTTGCGTGTACAAAGGAGGAATTAAATAAATATTTTAAAATTACATTAAATATAATGGGAAAAGCATAAAAAATAAATCAGCATAAACAAAGCTAGAATAATATAAATCACACTAAAGAGAGTCAGATAGCTTTATTTTCTCTGAGTTTGTGCCACTAATTAGTCAGAAAAAATGGACCATTAATTTTTGGAAAGAGATTCATAAATTCAATTTTAGCTTGCAATCATAGGTAATATGAAAGGTTTTCAAATACGCTTATGAAAAATGAAAGATAGTTGTTACCTTTTCTAAGATGACTTGAATTCAGTCTGAGTTACAGGTAAGAGGACAGACTAGATGTCTAGGATTGCCTGTCAGCCTCACCGTCTCCCAAGTCAAGTGTAGAGGGTGCTCTGTGATAAAGCATGTCAGCCAAGCTGGAGATTTGGGGGCTGTGAGGGTGACCCTTTGTCCCTGCTGTGCTCCACTTGATGTCTGTCCTTCCTCCCTGACTGCCTACTCTGCTCACTTCAGGACCATTCCAGACACAAAAGCAACAGCTCTACATAGACTGTTTAACCAGCTCCCACAATGGTGTAAGGTCAAATTCCTACAGGAGGTCCCTTATTGTATTGTATATCAGTCCCGGTGGTCTATCTGTTGATCGAACTCTGGCTGGTACGAAATTTGGTATAAAGGTATAAAAACAGAACCTTAAGGAGGGGCTTCTCTGAGTTGATTCTGCCTTATCTGAAATCAGATCTCTTAACCATTTAGATTTAAAAGCATTAATGACACTATTTACAGTGATAAGAGGGACACTGGTAGTTCTCCACATTCAGTGCCTATTTAATTTGTAATAGGCACTCATTACAGCTTATATTCGTCTGTAACGAGTGCCTATGGAAGGCATACCGTCTATGGCGACCCCCTCTTTAGGTGATCAAGTATTTGCTGCCATATTAGTGGAAATGAGGAGTATAATAGGATCGCTTGGCTGCGTCTAAGTATGTTGGGGAACTTGGGGAAAGGACATGACTTCAGTGCTTTACGTTCCTAGCCCAAGGGACCTGAAAACGTCTTGGAATGCTGCCTTTCCCCAGCCAAACCCTTATATTTTGTAGCTGCAGGGCTGTGATTTCTGAAAATCAAACCCACATTCTAATCCTGTAGGTAGCTGGGTTACAATCTACAGGGAATCCCCAGCTTCACTGGATTGCTTATGGTGAGTAAGGCACTGACTATGGATGAGACGAATTCTAAAAATCGGGGCAGAAAAATATGTTCCCTTGACCCTGGGGATACTGAATCCTTAAATTCTCCTGACACAGCTCTTCCAGTAGACAAAGCCCTAATATCCCTGTCTGAGAAGATTTGCCCAATTTATAACCCTAGATACTGGGATCGTATGTGGGAATGGATCCCAGGGCATGGGATCAGCGTGGAAGGAATATAAAGTTAGATCCAGCTGAAGAAGCTTGGTAGTGGATGACTGGGAGTACGGGTGAGAAGATGGCAGTGGTCCTGTGCCGTCAGTCTGTCCTCAGGAGGCCGGCTGTGCACCGGGGACGGGGAACAAACAGTATCGTATCAGCAGCAGGAGCTGCGTTGTGCAGGGAGCAATCCTGCTTCCACCCAGAGCCCCACAGTCCGGGTGCTGGGACACAGACTGTTATCCAGGGTACATGCGTATCCTGAAAGTCAGGGCCCGTCAGGGCCCCTGCCCAGGAAGTTGTTGTTTTCAAGCTGGTGCCTCAGCTGAGTCTCTAATAGACCATCCCATCTTTTATCAGCCACTTCTGAGTAAAGCCACACATGGTCAGTCTAGTAGATTCCATGGTCGTCAGAACTCATTTGCCATAAAACGAGTCCCCCGACTGGAACGAACATTGGGTGGGACACTTGTTGGTAGATCAGTCTTTTGGAGTGTCCCGGATGGGGGCGCTGCTCAGGGCACTGGAGGAAAGCCTACATTTGGAGTGGCTAGAAATTCCAATAGGACAAATTGCTACTCTCTCCAGAGAGGAAGAGCTCCAGCGCAATCAACTGACGCCACGCAGACGTCTCGGCTCTGCTGCAAACGCACAGGGCATTCAGGGGTTGAAGTGGCTAGATCCGTTTCGGTAACAGGGAGTCATGCTGTTGGACCCGTGCATCGGCCCCATCCCTGCTGGCACTGTCACTCGGCTCAGGGGCCCTCGGTACCAGTCCTGAGGCGCGGGGGCTCGAGGCAGGCTGACAGCCATCCTGTCCATACGATTGCTGGGAGCGCCCCTTGTGGTGGGTGCTGCGGGGACGGAGATCTGCCAGCTCCTTGGACCCACTCCCACGGCCCACCCACATGCCTTCGCCACCGAGCTCGCTTCCTGTTCTCTCTCCATCTCATTTTCTACAGGCTTTCCTTGAACAAAGCGAAGCCATTGGTCTCTCCCCAGGGGCTCTTACATTTCTCTGCAGCTCAGGCTGCTGCTGCTTCGGTAGAACGCGGATGCCCAGCTGCATTTTCCTGCAGCTTTGCTATCCATCTGCAGAGAACTCCCTTTACCACTGCCTCTTAGAACTACCCCGAGGGGCTGTAAGGGGGCCACTGTCTATTCTTGTTTAAAACCACATTTCACACTCACCCACTTGTGAACCAGGCCTGGCTTATTTCCACCGCCCTCAGTTGGCCCGAGGGAACTCCCTTCAGACCATAGGTGTGAGCCGATGGAGAGCCACCCATGGAATGGGGCCCCTTACTTGTCACCTTATTTATGTGATTTACACCTACTTATGTGATTAACTCACACCTTCTAGAACTGCTACGCCTGATTCTCAATACGTACCTATTATATAATAATGGGCTGCAGCTGTGCACATCTGACCTTATAGCTTTGTGGATCTGATAATTCTCCATTCTTGACAGAATGTTCCAGTTATAAAGGCACTTGGTGTCCTTAGTTGCTATTAGGTGTCGATAACTATTTTTCAAATGGGGAATAGTCTTACACTGCTGAAGGCAAGGCTTTGCTCCAGAACCCAAGAATCTCTACTGGGACTTGCTAAACTTTCTACACAGCAACTTCGTCCATCACAGATAACATCCGGGACCCTCAGACCTGCTGGGTCATGTGACCAAGAGCCCTAGCAGCTTGCACCCCAACTGGGAGTCTTCCAACTTCTGAGCCTCAGCTGAACTGGTCACCCTCTGAGTGGCTCCCGACAGGGGTCAGACCAGTATTCCTAAGTAGAGTATTTGCTGCCTCCAGACCCAGAGGCCCTCCAAGAACCAAGCCTCTCCCATAGCTGCAAGGTACCTCTGTCCTTTATCATAGCCGGAATCCCCCCATCTCTCAGAACGGTGTACCTCTAAAATCATCACCTATGGGGCAGCCTTCTAACTTTCCATGGGGTTTACCTCCCACTCTGTTGCACATACTTATCTTCCTAGGACATCAGAGGAACGGCCATTTCCTGTTCTGTGGTTTAGTCAGCCCATGTGATGATCTGCAGAACACTGAGAGAGTCAAGGTCCCCATGGACCATAGTACGACCGAAGGCAGCAGAATTAACAGAGCCCTGGAGCAAGACAGTGACTATACTCTGTCTTCTGTGTGAAGGTGATCTATGGTTGATCTTTTCCATTGAAGGAGAAGAATTTTTTCACTAGATCAAAATCCACAGACTGGATGTCAGAGACTGTGTTAATTTATTGCAGCAAGGATACCGTTGGTCAGCTATCACTTGGTTCAGGTGTCAGTAGCCCTTGAATAGGGATGTGATTCCACATTTCCTTAGGAAAGGGAGGGTTCGGTGACCTGTTCCAGTCATCCTGGTCCAGTGGTGGGTCCCAGGGTTTTATATAATAACTTCATTCTAACATCTACACATCTGGGGACTTCTGACCTCTTCCTCAATGTCGTGGCAAAAAGTTCTGGCATTGCTGCGTCACTTTATGCAGGCCGTCATCATATCCGAGACGCCAGGGGCACCCCAACCTACTGCTAAGGTTAGCTTCCTGCCAGAACAGCATGGGTACGCATCTCAATAAGCTGTGCCTCACCCAACTTCACATTTCACCCTGTCGTCCCCACCTATCCAACACTCTCAAATTTCATTCTTACATGTGTTCCCATGATGTATATTGTTGAGGCCCTACAATGCTTTGCCATGCAAAGTATTTCATTCCAGGACCTCCCCTGTTGGGCTGTGATGATCCTGGTTATTAACCTGGAGGTGGTGAGGGATGCTGATGCAAGATCGTGAGGAAAGCAAGCATCAGTGTATACCTGCCTCAGATATGTTATTGTGAGATCTTCATGGAAGGTGGGATTGTTCTCTGGCAAGGGAAACGGGGCTGCTTCGGTTAGCCTGGATGTTCAAGATCCTCTCCCATCTGAAGAACCGCCATCGCAGGTCTCAGTGTCTCACTCTCTTCAAACAGGGCCTTGACCTCGGCATAGAGGAACTATTGAGGATGTGTACTCAGCTCTGTCGCCATTACGGTTTGATCCGGGGCCTGGTCGTTCAGCACAATCTTCCTTACCACTTCAGGGTTGAACGTCTCCTTCAAGGCTGCCAAGGCTCTCTGTGTGAGAGGATCCCCTGAGCTGGCAGCAGACTGCCTGGACTTTCAGGTTCTTTCTCCAAAGTTTCAAATGCTGTTAAGAGAAGCCAGCCACCCACAACCCTTATACTTGTCACTGTCTGGACACTGTGTATTCCAGTGGCTCACCTCCCACTTGTGCCTCTGCTAACCACTCACGAACCACAGGTAAAACCTCAGTGACAGTGATGACAGTGCTGACCAAGTATTATTATTACCTCTCTTGTTTCCAAATGTTGGCTTCGGAGAATCTGTCCCGGCTGCCGCCAAGATTGCTTCACATCGCAGGTGATGTACTGGTTCCGCTGACTGGCCGAGGGGCCGCTGCATGACAGAGAGACCCTTATGACTGCAGGATCACGTGGACCCATGTTCTTCCCAAAGCCGCCCTAGGCAGGGTGCCTAGGAAAGGCCCATGTATGAGACTGAATGGGGAGGGACTCTGAAATACCCAGATTAAATAAATCCAGATAACATAGTAGTATGGTAATAACTTAGTAGCTATGTTTGCTACTGAGTGAATGGAGAATCAGAAGTAAAGGCCTATTGTCTAGACCTCATCAGCTCCCTTGCATTAGTGCAGAGCTGTGGCTTTGTCTGTCATCAGAGTGTAAAGTACTAGTCATGTGGAGGCTCGTTAAGTTTTGTAGGGAGGGCTGTACCTAGGCTTGGCAGGTCACACAGGCAGAGGAACACGGCAAAACCGCACAGGGCAAAAAATGCCTGGGACACTACAGAAGCACGAATGACACCTGTGCAAACTCCACCCCAGAAATGGCTACAGCTTGCCAGGAACTCTATGGCTGTGGGCTCAGCACAGGGGGAAGTCTGGCTTGACTCCTCAGTTCTTGATTGGGAGACAGAGATGGATGGCCATGCCATCAAATAAAGAGAAAGCAGGTTTAGGGTAGGGGAGGAGTTCCGCTTTAGTTCCATTGAATTGGAAATGCCGGTTGGACACGCACGTGAAAAGTCCAGCAGGAGGTTGGAAATCTTAGTCAAAGTCTACCACGGACATGTGGGTTGGACAAGGAGATTTGGGAACTGCCTGTCTGGGTGGAGTTGAGGCAAGGGGGAGAGGAGAGATTCCCAGGCAGAGCGGGTGACGCAGGCTGAGTGAGGGACGGTCAGTGTGGGAGAGGGGGGGATAGGGGTCGAGGGTCAGGTGTGGGGGGTGCTTCCTGTTGGAGGAGCCGCAGGAGGAAATTGTTAGAGAGGGGGAAACGGACACTTCAGCCAGTGCAAAGAGTAGGAACAAAATAGGGGAAAAGGAAGGATGTCTTCAAAGAAGGCAAACGTTCAATTTGGCTGCATGATAATGGGTTTGATGCAGTCATGTGTTGATGCTGGGTAAGGGTTATACTGTTGAGGACCTTGAAGCCGGGCAACGAGAAGCTGGGAGCAGAATGGCTGTAGGAAATTTATTTTAGAAGTGTATAGCGTAAGGGGAGGAAATATACATACAAAAGAATATTACTCAGCTTTAGGAAAAAAGGAAATTTCGACATAGCTGCACCTTGGATGAACCTTGAGGACGGTATGCTAAGTGAAATAAACCCATCACAAAAGGAAAAATACTGTGTGATTCCACCTACATAAGGTACCTGGAAAGTAGAACGGGGGTGACCAGGGGCAGGAGTGGGAAAAGGGAGTTAGCACTGAACGGGTATGTGGAGCTACAGACGTGCAAGATGAAAAAGGGTCTGGAGATGGATGGATGCTGGCTGTCGTGTAACAAAGTAGATGCACTCAGTGCCACTTAAAAAGGGTAAAGATGGTAAATTTTATGTTGTGTGTGTCTTACCACAATTAAACATTTAATAAGGAAATAGGAAAAAAGAGGAATAAAGGGAAGTGTGATGGGGAGTAGGGTTCCTTTTCGGAGGTGGTTTCTAATAGGCTAGGCGGGGCACGTGGCGAGAAGTGGGTAGGCCACAGAGCTGTTATTAGGGGGACCACAGGAACGGGGTGGTCTTGTCCTGGAAGTGGTCAAATGCTGGTGATGTCATGTGGTTCAACCTAACAGAAAGGCAAGGAGAGACAAATTCTTTAATGAAGTCCAAGAAAAATGTACATTCTTACCATTTAAGTTAAATTGCAAAATATTTCCTGGGATCCTTGCTTTCAAACTAATAATCCAAATAGCAAATATTTTCCATTTTCAATCATCTTAGGTCAGTTTAAAAATGGCTTTTCTATTTTTTACTGGAGAAGCTCGTACCGTCTCCACTTTGTTCTGTATAAAGCTGAGTTGCCCAAATCGCCTTCACTACACATTTGTCTTTTGTGTTTTAAAAGGGGAGAATTTCCATTTCCCCGTTTTCATCCTGAAAGCTTTCAAAAAGTCTGGGCAGTGCCCAGGGCCGGTCCCACAACTCACTCCATCACTTCAGCTGTAGTTATTGCGGCAGGCAGACCTTAGGGGCCAAGTTTCTGCTTCAGCCCAGGTCAGAATCCCAGAGGACCAGGGTACCAACACCCTCCAACCCGTCTCTGAGCTGAGAGTCTTTAGCTTTTCAACAAAGTCACGGAACGACAGGGGCAGACTTTATCGTCACCTATAATCAACCAGGATTGAAAAAGAATCACACACACACACACACACACACACACACACACACACACACGACTGATGTAAAAATCTCATCCCAGGATACTGTTAAAAAATTCCCAAGTGGGTTTCGCAGAGGTTCTGATTCAGCACATTTTGGGTGGGGTGCAGGAATCTGTTCAAACACAAAATTGGATAACTTTGATACTAGTGATCCAGTCACTATTTTTTGAGAAATTGATAAACTAAATCAGGGTTATTTTTTTCCTAAGGACAATTACAGTCTTCTATTAATACTGTCACTTTAAGTTGGTAGTTACTGTAGCATTCTGAGTCCATTTTGGTTTATAATATTTCTGAAGAACATTTCTCTAAACTTCGGAAATATTTTGAGGAAATAGATAAAATGAAGTACACCAGCGTTTGCCAGAACTTTTCTGCTGTTTAGGGGCAACAGCTATTTCTTCCCATGGCTGCGTTTCTGTTTTCTCCTGATCTCCAAGTGTTGAAGTGAAAGAAACAGGGGGTTAGAGCACAGAAGTACTGACGAGCCCCTGGGAATGCTGAAGTCGCCCAGGCGAGGAACAAGAATGGGTGGAGAGGAGTTGTGAGCCAGATAGGGAGATCCTCAGAGAAAGCTGGGAAATAGGCAGTTTTCAGAGTTCAGGAAGGGTGGGGACACCTGGCAACAGGTAGAGTTTTTGAAGGAAGGTTATGGAATAGCCATGTGGACGCCTCGGCGGAAGCAGTTTGCCCCTAGGGCGTGGGAGGGCGTGGGAAAGTGTCTCCTCTCTGAGGAGGGTGGGAAGGAACACTGTGGCCAAGGGGACCCAGTGGTGAAGACAGAAGGTTGCCAAAGAAAGGTACTGGCTTTCTCCCGACATCTTTTTTGTTGGTCAAAAGAGATTTCCTCCAACGAGGAAGTATTGTTTGGCAATCCCACTGGGTATAAGACCAGAGGCAAGCAGCATTTTGAGTGAGGAAAAGGAAAGTCAGAATGTGACAACCTCATGGACGGCCTCACACAAATACGGCCAAAGAAAATGTTCAGGGATCGCTTTTCCTTTGGGAGCTTGGTGGATGGGAAAACACACACTCCAAAGCAGAGGTGGAAGGTGGGGCACACAGGGCCCAGCCAGGTGAGGGAGAAGGGACATGGATGATGGCGGTTAGGTGCGCAGCACGAACAACAAGAGCTCTCTGGCTTCTCTAAAGGGGCTGATCAGGTGGGCACGTGCGATGCAGGGGTATGTGCACAGAAATTCCCTGCCCGGGATGCAAGAGTCCTGATTTTGAAGCATCGGCAACTAGTTCCAGTAGTAAATAAAATGCACTGTAGGCCAAACCAAACATGTCTCTGACCTGGTCGGGCCCAAGGGCTGCTGGGTGTGGTCTCAGCTTTGAAACCAGGGAGACCTTAGCCGGAAGCTGGCTCTGCGGCAAGTCCTGACACCTCTGTGACTCTACTGTTCCCCTTTATAAAATGATGGGGGGAATGACACCTGCCTCATTCGTTTGGGAAAGTACTGGACATATTCTCCATGTTATTGAATGAATGCATGCAAAGTATTTTTTCCAGCATCAGCTGCCTAATAGGGGCTCAGTAAGTGGCTCCAGATTAACCAGAATCAGGTATTTTTTCAACATTTCCTTTGAAAACTTAATAAACATATATGTCACTTTAGAGATGTATGAGATTGCTGCATCCGCAGCTCTGCTTTTAGGTCAGGGTCACTTCCTCAAGGGTCCTACGCTGGCTCCTTCTCCTAGATTCAACGGACCCCTTAGATGCCTGAGAGTCATTAAGGCAGAAATATACATCTTAAACACTAAGAAAAGCTATAGCAGAACCTTTAAACTTTATCATCAAAAACATTTATTAAAGTACCTCTTTCCATGCAGTGCTTTGCCAGAAATGTGAAAAGGGAATTAAACAGAACAGTTCCCTTCCTCTGGGATGACCTAAGACACATTCCAATGAAATGGAGATTTTATATTCCTACAAAGAGGGATATAGCAAATGGATAAATAAGTTAATGAAGGAAACAACAGAGGGGAAGGAATGCCTGCATTACTGGTAAGGGAAGAATCTAATGAACCTCCCATCAGGAGAAAAGCATTTTGTCTTTTTCCACTGATCCGAATGCTCATGAAGTGATTTTATTTCAAAATGGAATAAGCCAAGGAGATTCCTTGGTGAGTTAACATGAGATGAATGTCCAGATATGGAGAGAGGAGAGTATTTCAAATAGAACCAAGACTTGAGCAGAGGCTTAGAGATGGGGGAAATGATTGCTTAAATGGATTTGAATCCCTGAAGGATATGACCTTGGTGAGGAACTGAGAGGTACGTGGCTTGGCAGTTCTGTGAACTGAACCGTGTGAGGCGGCCCCCCTTCAGTGAGCTCCTTAGACCTGGCTTCGCACTGGTAGGGTATCTGCAGGCCTAGGGAGTTTACCCCCCTCCTAGCCGGGCACTTACTTATCTTGATTTTTTTCATGGTGTTTCTCAGTTGGTTTAAGGCAACCTGCTTCATTTCTTGGGTACAATTTTCCCATGTCAGTTTAGGGTTATCTACCCATCAAACTGTGACTGGGGATGGGAACTCAGGAAGGAGCTACACACAACTGCTTAGCGTCTCGGTGGGGATGGCGTTTTCACTGTGGCCCTCGAGTGCTGACGTGCAGAGAACTGGCCGGCCTGCCTCCCCCTTGGGCTGTATTTCACTTTCGGCAGGCTAGATTTGTTCCAGGGGCTTTCTCCTTTTCTAAAAACATTGTGTCCCGGGATGGACTGGAAATTCAAAAAAGGGGGAGAAGAATAAATCCCAATGTCTTACAAAATCTTGGAATCTGTCAGTTTAACTCAGCAAGAATAAAGGGACAAGCTGATTTGAAATGTGATAAGCAACTAGCTAAACACACACTGATAGCAAAACAAAAAGTTGAGTCTGTAATACTTAAAGAAGAGTCTGGTAGTGGTATTTGGGGCCTGGGTTCATCTTGGCCCCCTATTGAATCACCAGCTGGGTCTCTTGGGCATGTTGCTCGCCCACAGTCTGCTTTAGTTGCCTTTGTTATATATCGGTGGGGGGGCCACAATAGTGATTTAGATTGACTATGGAGGGTAAATAAATAATGCATATAAAGCACTAAGTATTGAATAAATGTTTGACTATGACTATGATCATGAATATCATAATGATTACGTTAGGGGTGGACAGGCTATGACACTCAGGGCAGGACTGCACGGCGTCAGCTCTGGCCTGAGGTTCTCAGGTGGTCGAGCTACTATTAAAGGCCTTTGGCCAACTACCCCTCAGAGCCTGGTGGGGATGTGGCCATGAGCAATCTTTGCTTCGCCTCATTCCACAAAGGCCTATAGGCAGAAGGCGTCCCGATGGGCCAGGCGGGAACTCACAGTAAGGAACTGTTTACTGTAAGCCCAGCCTACAAATTCCAAGTTCTGCTCATTTCTGCAAGTGATCTTTGCAAGGGGAATGGTAGTCACAATTCCCTGCAGCTGCTTATACATTCCCTTCAGCTAAACACTGTATATTTTAAGATCTAGCACCTTTTTGAAGAATAATGATTCATAAATAAAGTGGAAAAGTTTTTTCTCTAATTATAAATGGAGTCCAAATAGTTCTTGAATTGCTAGATAATATTTTATAGATCATAAAGTCAGAGAATTTAGTGAGCTGCCCGACATTTCCATTGACTTGATGGATATGAGATGAGAAAATCAGAAAGTTAGTGTCCTGTGCATACATTCCCACTGAATTTCATAGGAGTTTTTGGGCACAAACACATCAGTAAAGCATATCCATACATAGTTTACTACATTAAATAACTGATTTTGGATTTAATTGCCAACTTATTGCTCTAATAATAACTCCAGACAGAGGAATAACAGAGTGAAGGGGCCTGCCGGCTTGTTATTGCTGCCTGTAAAAATAAATAAGATCCTTAGGGTTTAATTAGAGGACTTATAACTACACCGCAAGCTGCTGCTGTTAACATGGGAACACTGGGCATCTGGAAGATGAGTCCAGATTTGGTCACTTGCCTTCAGGACTCTGCACCCGTGAAACTGTGACTGTTCACAGGAGCAGGGATAGTCACCCCTGGGTACGTACACAGGCAGGATGACAAAGGGGAATGTGCGCTGGTCTGCAAAGCATAATTCAGGAGTGAAAAACAGCATATTTAGCATGACCGGGAATCCCAAATGGTGACTGGCTTCTTTGGCCCTAAGTGAAAAGAAGTCATTGGAAAGGAAGAGGAGGTACATAAAGAATGTATCCTTCCTCCGTAAACACTTTGTAACCCATGACCTCTGGAACTCCCAAACACACGACTGTCAGCTGGCATCAGAAAGTCTTCAGGGAAAGAACGACTGAAGGGCAGACCGCCGATGGGAATGCAGGAAGGGCGGAAAGGGTCAGGAGAGGAGCACACACAGGAAGGCGCACAGCAGCCTCGACGGCGAGCACTGCCTGTCGCTTTCTTCCTGCCACGGCTCTTCTCCCACCAATGCCGAACAGTCGTATATATGCATGCATATATGAGTCTTCATTTATATGATTGTTTACATAGACGAATGTTTACATATGTCCCGTTCTCTCAAGGGCCTTAGAAATGCTAATAAGAGAGATAAGATCCTGTTTCCATGTTTTTTCTTTCCAAAGTCACAAAGAAAAAGGATTTTTTGTTCCTTACATGTCTTTAGGAATAACTTTGAAAAATTGCCTCTTCTTTATAGCGGGTCCCATCTAAAACTAGTTTTGTGTAGTTTAGGAATAATGTGTCAGGCTTCTTGGCATACTTTTTATTCTCTCTCTCTCCATAAAAAGATAATTTCCATGTTTCTAAGTTACGAGGAATCCACTCTAGCAAAATTTAAATTATACAATTTAGATTTTCTAGAGTAAAACTCCTCTAGGACAGAGAGCACAGCTTACATGTATGGTCTAGAGGCAAAAGTAAATGGAGTAGAAAAGTGGTAAAAGGTTGGGTTATAAGGTTTAATACTTAGGATCTGGTAGCCCGTTGCAGCTCCCTACTCCTTAGGAGACACAATGGGACAGCAGCATGTGTAGAGTGAAGCAGTTCTTGAATACTCAGCCATGAAATGGAAAATCAAAATGAAGTAAGTACCACTGTAACCATCTTGGCCTATTAATATTCAAATTTCAAATATTAATACCCACTTTTCTTTGATAGACATTACTGAATATTTACTGATGAGAAAAACTGATAGTTTGGGAAGAGGAAAATGTTCAAAGAATGGATTTAAACAGGGTTTGAATGACATGAGGTTTACATAAGTTAGGGTAATAGTTGACCAATTAAAATAAATTTCCCACCCAAATGTGTCTTTAGATTTAGAGTCCCATGGAAAAAATTTCCAAAATGCATTGTAACTTCTCATAAGGGTGACATATGGACCTATTTTCCAAAGATTTTGATTTAATATTTGAATGCAGTGGTATTTGACTTCGTTAGTATAGAATATTTTAACTTAAAAAGAAAATACCCTAATTTGTTTATGCATAAGCCTATTAAAAGTATTTCTAGGGGCTCTTGTTATGTTTATTTTCCAGAACATAACCTATCTTTGAAGTGGTATATTAGTTTTTAAAAAGTCATTCCCAAGCTGAATAATTAGACTGCAAACAAAAGCTATTCTTGGTGTACAATCCACATATGAAGCTAAACACATGATGCTTTGATTCAAATAATATTCTTATAAAACTTTGTTATTGTTTGAGGTCTATATTCAGAGTGGCAACTTTTGTTTTTGATGATTATTCCATCCTGAAACAATTTCTCCCCTGCCCAATTAAACCAGAATTAGGCGCACATTTATATCTAATGAGGCTTAAACTTTTTAACGGCCTCCTTCAGAAACTAAGTCCTTTAGTGGTTATGTTCATTTTATACCTGCAGAGCGGGCTCAAAAGAAAACAGTCAATTCCCTTACGTTTTTTTCTGGACGAGGAAGGTTGCTTCCATTGCTTTGATCTTAGCATGTTGTGCATTTTTAATCAGCCTGTTGGATATAAAAAGCCATATGTAGCCAGCCTCATCTGCTTTTTGTGCTGTAGTCTCATGTTGTAAATCACATAGTGCTTTCTAATCTAACGTAAAATGCCTAAGCCTAACATATCATTTCAAATGGATTTATCATTACAGTTGACAGAAAGATTTCCAGGGTATAAGAAAACTATCCAGTGTTTGATTAATATGCCGCAGACTGCTAAAAATATATCCATGCACATGGATTTATCATTACAGTTGACAGAAAGATTTCTAGGGTATAAGAAAACTATCCAGTGTTTGATTAATATGCCACAGACTGCTAAAAATATATCCATGCACTTTAGGCAACACAGTCTGGATGTAGACCTGCCCTCATGCTATTTCAGATCCCTTTTCCCACGGCTACAAGAAGCTGCTGTGGCTGACGTCGCCGCTGGTCAGGTTACTGCTTCTACAATATAATCCATAATGTAAAAGCAGCTCTTTCCCAAACATTTTCAAGCAACTCAAGTTGTTTACACGTCTCTTTTAGGTAATTTTCCTAGAACTTTGTGCCAATTGGTGTCATACTATTTGGTAAAAATCTTCATCCTATCAAGACAACTACACTTAGTTAAATTTCTCTCAGACAGACAATTAGAAGGAAATCAGGGTTAGCTGATTGGAAGCCATCACCACAAAGTAAATAATAGGGCTTTAGAAAATGAATGCAAACTACAAAACTGGAGTTGTGTAATTAAACATCAAATAGTCCAAGTAATAAAAGTCATAGATTAATTGTCTCTCAGTTCTTGTCAGATCCTGTAAATACTGTCTCACGACCTGAGCATTCGTTCTCTCGTCAGATGAGTGCCTATCCTTAAAGTTTGGAAATTTCAGGTCTTTTGGAGCACCAATAAGCTGTAAAAAGTAATTGGCATCTTCTTCCAAAGTTTCAAATTTACCTACAAAATCGTAATTGATCAAACACGGATAGCAGAGTTTGCTGACCTTTTCCCAGTGAATGTCCATTCCTACTGGACGGTGGGAATCCAGCAGATAGTGGACAAACTCTTTGAATCTGACTCCAGATCCATTATTTAATGCCTCTTCACAGGCATTTGGTCGATATTTCTTTATAATTGCCTTCCCGAATACTGGATGGTAATAACTATTGGGGTGTTCAAATTTGTCCCTAAACGCTGACACTAATCTTTCCATGGGATCACGAACAAACACAGCTTTGGTGTAGGTATTCAAGCGAGTATGTATCCCTTTTAAGTCAAAGCTATCCAGCTTTTTCAAATGCTTCCCATAGTGAACAGCATCGTGTGAGATGTTGTAAGCAGAGGGAGCCAGTCCGTTTAGTACCATCAGAATTCTTTTCCAGTTGGAACAGCCAGCCTTGGGCACTTCACAGTATAAGACTTTGTGTTTATCTTCCACATACATCCTGGACACCATAGGAAAGAGGTGTGACTGAGGACGACTCATGCCACTGTATTTCTTGCAAAACTCACGGAGGAAAGATCTCCGTTTCTCTTGTGTCTCATCGGTTTTCTTCCATTTGTTGTCTCTGATGAAACTTTTATTTAAAGGGCGAATGGCCAATGGCCAATTCATTTCGCTGAACTTCTTGAAAAAGGTCTTAGTTCCTCGATGTTTTTCAACCAACTTAATTGTTGGTAACCCTGTGGGCTTACCCACAGCATGATCCTTTCCTTGTGAGTGGCTGGTCTTCGTTAAGACCCTAGCTGGCCTCTCAGAACTGAGTATAAGATTTTCTTTTTTTTTCTTGGGATCCTCTGGTATGTGAAATTTGGGGTTCTGTTAAAATAGAGAAGGAGAAGTGTGGGAAGCACATTCACAAACGTGGGTATACCAGATAAGGAACTTAACATATTTGTTTTAAAATACTATCAAGGAGGGCACATTTCATTTAAGCCACCGGAACAATTTAGCAAAGCATGCTGAATATGCATTTTGTAGTAAGGTTCTTCACAGAAAACATAACAATGAAAAATGGTATCCATGTATCATTTTGAACCAAAGTTTCACATTTTATATTATATGTATTTGGGTTGCTTAACAGGTTCATTTAATGTTAATGTACTGCATTGCATTAATAGATTTTCTAATGCTAAATGATCTGAACCTTACAGGGATAAAACTACGAGTTTCTGATTTAAATCTGTGATCATAAGTTTGTTACTGTTTTTGTGCTATCTTTGCATCCATGGTTACCAGTTACATACCCTTACCAAATGCAAACAAACAAAAATAAAAGACACCCACAGGATGGAAAGGAGAGGGCCCTGAGTTTTCATCTTAGTTTTGCCTACAGTGAAATAGGATGTAGCTCTGCAGTTCTGTAGGTCATTGATTCTTGAACTATTCCGGAGTGTGTTACCTTCAAGCACTGATTTAGTGCATCTGAAAATAAATATAAAATATAGCTGTATTTAGATTGAGATCTTTGTTGTTGTTTTTGGGGTGTTCTATAATGTATAGAACGGTTCACAGTCATTGATTACAACTTGAAATTGTAGCAGGGTAAGAATAAAGTCCAGATGGCCACCACAGTTTTCCAAGCACTTGCAAAATGTGATACATTTTTTCCCTTGGAAAATGTTTTATTCTAAAAAATTCATTATCACAATAAGTTAATAACTACAATCACTCTACCATACAATCTCATTCATGTATAAGACAAGTCCCTCTTTCCCAGTGAAGAATCAGTAGGGAACCCAGAAAGTCTACCTGCTGCCCTGCTATATAAAATCATATCAACAGTAGAACAAGAAGTTAGTTCTCTTGTCAGTGGGATGGATCAGCCCATCTCCTCTTTGACTAGATGCTTCCTATAGTTCTTGTAATAACTGGGTAAAGGAAGACACGGAAGACGGGATCTTCAAGGTGGCACCCTCTAAGAGGGACAAAAGTTGTAAGGACTTCAGCCTTTACTCTGGGTAAACTAGGGAGACGGAGCAGCTCTGAGCAGAGAGGTAAGTGATCTCACTTAGACTTGAAAAGTATGGCTGAAGAGAAGGCTGGACTGAGATACACAGTCCAACGTCAGCATGTTATTGGAAAAACTAATGAATGAATGCTGTGCTGTGGGAGTGCCGCAGGGCTACCAGCACACAGGTAGAGGAGTGGTGGGTGAGTCCTAGGGGATGTTCGTGTGTACGTGTCTATAGGGTCTAGACCAGTCTGTAGCCTATAGGAATTACTCTCACATAGTTGTTGAGTGAATGAACAAATGAATGAATGAAACTAAGTCTTCAAGGATGATTAGGAATTTTTTAGCCAATTAAGCAAAAAGGCAGAGGAATGAAGCACTTCCAAGCAGAGTGGCCCTCCTACCAGCTAAGCTTTGGGTGGAGGGGTTGCTTTTTTCCTAGGGCAGGAAGGCTGTGAACACCCTACATCAATGTGTGTCCCCTTACGATACAGCTGCTCGAATCTTCCATGCCACTCAACCAACTATTTGGGATTTCAGCTCTACAACCATTTATCTGCCGCCTTCTCAGACACTGCCAGGATGACTTCGAAGCCCCGACTCCCTCTTTATTCTGATCAATGACTTGTAGTGCTTATAGTTTTCACAGAAATTATAAAATTTGACTTGAGGTTTGGAAGATCATGGGGTTCTTGTTAGGCTACGTGGGAAGTACTTAGCACCAGCCTTATAACCACCATTATGTTTCTGCTGTTACTTCTGTACAACTGTAAATCATAATCGCTATTATTATTGTTTTAATAGTAGGAGTAATAGTATTTTACCCCAGTGGCTAGTGAATTAGAAGGTTTCCTTGCTGGCCATTACCCTCCAGACTAATTTCTTGTCTACATGTACCCTAATTAGTTCTCTCCCTGCCCCATTAACAAAAACAGAAACAGAAAGAGAATCAGCCATCCCCTGTGCCCGCTGGACCTTGTGCTGGGGTCATCAGATCGCGCTTCCATCTCCAGGGACTTCTGGAGTGTTTGTTTCCCATGACTTTCCCTGGATGAGACCTGGCTGCCCCCCAAGGCTCTGCTTCCCTTGCACTTTCTCAAGTAGACAAGACTTCACTTCCTTGACCAGATGTCCCTCAGGCTGGAAGCTAGGGAGCTATTTCCTCGTGCTCCACGGCCTTCCGGACATTTCCCCCCACCCCCCTCTGCTTCCATGAAGCACGTGCGTCCTGCTGAGCTCCCTTCCCCTCTTCACGCGGTCATTTGCCTGTACCCCGGGTTTTTCCACTCTATGCACTGCAGGCTTTAGCTCCCAGCTGACACTTGGCTTCTTTGTCCCTGCTCTTGTATTATGTGTATTGACTGACAGCCAATAAACTCAGTTCCATGACCACCTCGCCTTTACTTGACATGTTCTCTATTTCACGCAGGCCTTGCCGGGAAGGCTGCAGCTGCACCGCCCCTCATCTCTCTGACCACCACTGCCTAACTCTGCAGCTCACTGTTACTTTTGAGATTCGTGGGCCACCTTTTGCTGTCTTATTCAGGATCTTAGCAGCCAGCCTGCCGGCTGCTTCTCTTAGTTCCAGAAGGTCACCTCTGTAGTAGGGTGGTTTTCCCTGTCCACCTTGTCTAAATTATGTTCCCTCTGAAGTTCCCTTGAACAGAAAACCCTGCTTATTTTCCTCATGGCACTTATCACAAAGTGAAGTGATTTGATTTATTTCTATGTTGTTTTTTCCCCACCCCACTCCATCTCTGTTGTACTCAGATATGGCTGCTGAGGGCTTGTCTTCCTTGTTCTGTCCTGGACCTCGGGTACCTAGCATGTTGCCTGGCATAGAGAGATCAGTAAATAACTACTGAATGGACAAATGTGATTTTGATTTAATGATGGGCTTCCAAACTATTGTTTTATGACCTTGCTGAAGAAAAACTGTTCATCGGGAGGTCAGAGTTAACTTAGATAAATAATTCGCCTCTGATTGCAGAGGTGCTGAAAATCTGTATTCAAACAAATCTTTGGCAGAGGCAAAAACAAACAGAGCAGGCACATGTAGAGCTCCTGGTGCTAATGTAGGCATGGAGGGCTTACAGCCTTACCTGCTGCCACGTCACACTGGCTCAAAGTCACTGAGCACTGCCTCGGCGCCTCTGGGAGTGCGCCAGCCATCCGGGCCCCTGCCTCCCTGGGCGTACTCTGAAGCAGAGTCTCTGGGAAGGGGGCTCCGGGTTCTAAGTTAAGCAAGCTCCCAGCCATCCTCTGGCAGTAATGGCATTTGGGGACCACTGAACTAGGGCACAGCAATGGAAAGTAAAAAAAAGAGACTTCATCTCATTCCATCCTGGAGAGAAAGACCAAATGTGGTCGATGTGAGGGTCTCCACGAGCAGTCAGATGCTGTGTGGGGGCAGGGCCGGCTCAGAGGGGCCAGACGAAAGGCCCTTCACATGTATCCCCTGCCTTTCGCGGGAAGCCCACGTTCCCCGAGCCACTTAATGATGGTGAGTTTGCCTTGGGGGGTAACTGCGGGGAAGGTTCACCGCTCATGGACCAGACTGCCATCTGTTGCCTGTTTATGTAGGACTAGTCAGTTTGCTCAGCTCTGACCAAGATAAAAGCAAACAGTTAACTAAGAAACGACACCCCATGAAGCTTCTTGGATGCCCAGTGGACCTTCTCCCAGCAACCCCTTATGTCACCTTATAAAGGCCTTTATCAGGATGCGGTGACCCCCCTCTGCCCCTTGCAATCCACCCCAGCTCCATTTCCTTTCATCACAGCAAGCCTTCCCATGACTGAGGGCCTTGGACTGCTAAAATCAAGGTCAATGGTATTTAAAAATTGAGGCTTACACCAGTGAATTTCCACCAACGCCATCATAATGATGGCAACAATAATGAAAGGATAGAATAATGAATAAGTAGCAATAGAAAACTCCTACATCTTTGGGGCACTTCATTCTTATTGTCCCCAAAGCACATGGATAAAAAGCCAAACTTCTGCTCTTTCCCAAAGTGGTCCCTCCCTCCCTCTTTTCTATTTCTGAAATGCTTCTGTTACATGCTGGTCACCTGCTCACAAAATCTGTGTGATGCTTTAACAATCAGAAAGTAAATTGGTTAATTTACATCTCATAATGTCTTTTTAAAAATCTTTTTAATGTATCTCTTCGTTGGGTATCCTTCTGATTAGTCTCCCTGAAAAAATACTGCCAAATTAGCTTTCCTAAACATTTTATCTCTCACCCCTTGTAATCTGGAACTGGCTCAAATGGATACACAAACTACCACCTGATTGCTTACCCAGCAGTGTCACCCTATCACCGGGCTTCTTGTCACTCTGTGTTCTGCTCTGTCCCGACACGGTCTGCGTCCTCGACTCACATCCATCCCACGGACTCTCGGCATCCCCACCCATGTTCTTTTCCTTGGGCCTTTCCATGTCTCCTGGCTGATACAAAATCCTGCTTGCTCCATGAGAACCACACAGGTTCCCCAGCAAGGATTCTGCCCTCTTCAGAACAATGGTAGCCCTTTTCTGTGAGGAAGGTCATTTTATTCCAGCTGACAATTTAATTTTCTTATTGGAGAAACTCTTTTAGCCCCAGCTAAACTGTAAACTATGGCAGAAAGCTACAGTTTTCCATAAATACCTTTGCAAAGAGGATATCACTACAAGGCTAGCTGAAGGATATGAAAACCATGAGTATTCAGAGAAGACTAATGAAAAAAATGTGTGGACATTTAGTCCTGGCTTGGGGGTCAAGGTGGGTTTCTTGCAGAAAGTGGGTGCTACACAAACCCATTTCTGTTTCCTCTCTCAAGAACACTCTTTTCCACCTCACTGGCTTAGTTGAAAGGCTGGGGCAATGATTAGTTGGTTTAATCATTGCATTAACCCAAAGACGAGCCTTGAAATGTCTATTTCACAAATGAAGGACTTGAATGAAGTTCCGACAGTTTATATGACTTGCCCAAGGTCACACCTCTATTGCTGATGCTGGGTTCAAACACTGGTCTTAGTCATGTATGGCTTTTTTTCAGCTGCATCACATTTCAAACAACTTAGGCCTTGTTTAATGCCCACTGAATGAATTAATGTATGTAAATCCCCAATCATATGCTGGTCACAAGAGAGTAAGGTAGTTGAGAACCAGGATTTTAGAGTCATATGGTCCTGGTTTTGTGTACTTGTTCTATCATTTTCTAGTGGGTAACCTTGGCTGACCTATTTCATTTGTCTAAGCTTCAGTTTCCTTGTCTGTAAAAACGGGGATCTCAATTTTTCTGAAGAGATTTTTGGGGACAAATTTCACAGAGGAAGTGATGCGAAGATGAATGTGGGAGGACCCCGGGAAGGTGGCAGGTGGACAAGGTGGGGATGGGAAGGGCTTTCTGTGCCTTGAGAGGACACTCGGGGACCAGATTCAGGTAAGTGGGAGAGGCAGGCGGGCTTGGCATTCACTCCTTGTGCCCACAGAAAGAGTGTAGACGTTATCATGCAGGTGATGGGCATTTTCAGCAGGGCAGGGACTTAGGGCAAACATCCCCGCAGCAGTGGGAGGTGGGCTGGCAGCAGGGAGGTCATCTAGAAGAAGATTCTTAGGAGAGGAACTTAAACAATGGTATGAGAATGAAGAAAAAGGGAGTTACATAAGTCAAATGTAGGACATTGATCAGATTGGAAGAGTGGGTGTAAGTAAAGTGTAAGAATGGTGCCCGCTTCCCAGAGAGAGGAAGAGGGAGTGGCAGACCTTAGGGGAGGCTATGCATGGGCTCTTCCAGATCTTTTGAGTTTGAGGTGCCCCTGAGAGAGAGGGTTGTCAATAGGACGCCAAAACCGGGTACATAGATTTGGGAACTGTTGGCTGGTGGAGTGCAGGCTGAATTCATGGGCCTTGAAGGCCCCGCTTAGACAGAGCAATGACAATGGTCCCAGGGTCTGCCGTTCGGGCGGTCTGCTGTGTGCCGGACCCGCCACGCACACCGCCACCGTTCACTGCCAGTTTACAGGTGAAGTAATGGAGCCTCAAAAAAAGTACTCGACTGATTTAGGCACCCAGCTTGAGAAAAAGAGGAATTCATCAGCCCAGCTGTTCTTCCTGGACTCAAAGAATGTCCTGTTGTGCGCAGACCTTGGTGGGCAACTAGCAAATTTAATGATGATAAGATTGGTGTTATGATGATAAGATGGTGGTTCCCTCCCCAACCCCCATTCCTGCTTCCTATCATTTAGCTTTGAAGTTTTCTAGTTCAGCTATATATCACTTTTAATAATGTATCTTTCCCCATTTCTCTTGCATTTAGATATCAACGCAGTTATATTCCTTCATACCCTCATGAAGATCTAGTTATTTTTAGTGCCTAATAAGAGTAATAATGGTTGTGGATAGGATACTTTTTCAGAAGTTGAAAACAGATATGACCTTCATGGACATAAGTAGATAAGGCTTCTCCTCGATGGGTTCAATGTGCTTCTATGGATTTATCACTTTATCATCCTTCTAAGTTTTCTTGAGTAAATGAGGCTATTCTTTTGTTTTCAAATTCCCAGATAAATAAATTAGGATGGACTTGTGTGATAACTCACCCAAGGTCACTCTGTATAGTCAATGGGGAAATTAGGAACACAATCCAGCTCTCTAATTCCATCCCAGGAAGCTTCATTAGCAGGACACCTCACTTTCTAAAGACACTCAAAAACTGAATGAGGACCTGCAACGTGGTGAAGTGAAATACCTTCACAGTGTCTGTTCTTCACTGTTTTGTCTCGCAGGTGTCTGTCTGCACATGGCAAACATGGGTGAGAATGACAAACACAGTCAGCTGTATTTGGGATGAAGGCAAGAGACTAAGCGCATGTTTGACTATAAGGATTTTGACCTTTCAGTGCAGTGTCAGATTTCTAATAGATTTGGAATATGGCTCATTAATACCTCCAGGTTGGAATGTGGCTTTCTAAAAATTAGCATTTGTTAGCCAGCCTCTCCTGCGCGGGCATTAACGATGAACAACAACGATAGTGTGTATATCTGGGACGGTTCCAGAGGAGAAATGGAGGAGGATGGGGAAGAAGGAGCCAGCTGTTCAGGGCTGCAAGGCCTAAGTGTAAAGCTTTCTTCTTTCGGGGGTGGCGTGAGGGATGTTGTTACAGGTGTGGGTTAGCAAGCAGGGAATTTTCACAGGCAAGGGGCATGAGTCCATGAGGTGACACTGGAGTTGGGGACTGCCTGGGGTGGACCAGGGAGCTGGGGAGGGTCAGAGACCTGGGTCAGCAGTGGAGGAGGCAGTTGGGGTGCTCCCAAGGGACGGAGATGGAAGTGCCAGGGAGAAGAAAGCCTTCATGAGGCCAGGAGTGTGGTGGCTGGATAGATCAGCAAAGTAGGAAGAACAGCATTTTGAGGCTGTTCGACCAAGTCATCCACCTATTACTTGGGTGAGTTTTGGACTGGCCTTCATGTGTGTTTCCCTAGAGGCAGGCCTTGTGTCAAGGAGTTGAGGGCAAGTTGTTAATTTAGAGTTGATTCCAGTAGGAGAGCAGGGAAATATGATAGGGAAGGGCAGGCAGAGAATATGGGGGGAATTATTAAGCAAGTTAGCACACTAGGACCTGGGCCTGCATTCCGCAGAGGGCGAACTCTGAGTGCCAGGGTACAACATGCGCTCCGGTTATCCTGCCAAGTCCCGTCAGCCACGGGGGAAGGCTTCTGGGGGAACAGGTCTAGTAATTCCAACCAACTCTACAGGCAGGCAAGGTAGGCCTCCCCCCACCCCACCCGCCCCCTCCTGCCCTCCCCTGCCCACCGACCGAGACGCACAGGGGCTGCAAGGAAATGCTCTGAAGGAAACCGTGCTGTTACAGAGCCAGTTAACACCTTCTCAGTGTTAAGGTGAGGGTGCTAATGCCTGTTGTTGGACATGCTGAAATGGAAGTGATAGCGTTAGTTGGGATCTAGGACCCCAAACGCCCAGATTCACCCTTGTCCCGTTCCCTTTGCAAGTAGCCACGATGTGAGTTTGTGTGTATATGCCGAAAATGACTCTGAGAAAGGAACATCTCGTGGCTAGGTGGAACCCCAGCCTTACTGAGGAACTAGACCGCGCTGATCTGTGAGCATGCTTTTGCCCAGCAGGCTGTCCAAGGCCTATGAGCATCTTGGAACAAGAGGCCGGTTTGGGCCCATTTTCCCAGGGCCTTGCTGAAACCTCAGTCCTTAGATTCCAACACTTCGATGGCAGAAAAAAATGGTGTCTTTGAGAATGAATTAGATAAATGCCGTTATAAAGTATCTAGTACAGCGTCTGACATGCAGTAGGTGTCTCCAAAATGTTAATGTATCCTGTCTCTGTGCCTTTCTTCTCTGACTTTCCCCCTCTGCACCGGACATGTCATCCAGAATGCCTGTCTCCCCCACTGCAGGCTCAAGTGGCCATGGCAACAGGCCCTGTGAGAAATGACAGGGGTGGACATCAACTCAATTAGGAAGGGGCGCCTGGCCAAGGGGCGGCTTGTCCGTAGCTCAGCTGGCAGCCAGCGGGAGGGCCTGGGGCCACAGCCTCTGTCCAGGTGTGTGGGCGCTAACCAGCTCTACCTGTCAGTCCGTCTTTCCTCTGGCCTCTGGACTGGAAAAGAGGTTTGGCCAGTTATTGGTAAAGAGGAAAAAATAAGAGCAGCATACAGAGAAGCAGAGCCCAAGAGAAGCACCGAGGGAGACAATGGTGGAGTTGAGGCCTCAGCTCGGGGGCTGGGGGGAGCCCATTCCAGGAAGCAGGGCCCTACTTCTTCCCCACCCAGAGCCTACAGTTCCAAAGCGACCTGGGCTCTGGGAGCAGCAGTGCCGGGAGGCAGGGACACATTCCGCTTTTCTCATTCGTCTGAGCATCTGCCAGCCCCGGATCGGATTTGCCTGCCTCAGCACCTCTGAGTGGCACGCCTGCATATCTGACAGCTCGGCTCTCCTCGAGGCTGCCTCCCCCAAGCCTGCGCCCACCCTCTCAGTCTCAGGCAGGCCGCTCACACTCTGGGGCTACCTAGGACGACGGGGCTGCTTTAGGCACCAGCTCATGCATGAGGAACCAGAGACCATGATGAGACAGTTTCCTCCTCGTGAGATTTCGGTCTGGAAGAGAATGCAAAGCGAGAATGCAAGGCATGAACTCACAGCAAGGCAGAGGAGCGGTAGCCCCGGGGGCGCACAGCGGGCCGCCACGTGAGGGTTCAGAGGGACCGGACCCCTCACGGAACAAAGTGACGCTCAAATGGAGATTTGTACGGTATGATCTCTTCAAGCATTTGATATGTTTTATCAATTTCATTTTAAGAATATTATTTTATTAGCCAACAATATGAAGCTTCTTGGGGTTTCCAAAATGGGTTGCTTTTCCTAAAGACAACTGCACTAGATTCAAGATGTCACCGAAACGGCTTCTAAGAAGCACCGATGGCCACGGCCGTGGTTTCTCCCCTTGGACTCCTTTCTTTGCAAGGCCAGGTGTGAGAGGCACTGGTCCTGACCCCGGAACCTGAGGCTGTCTTCAGGGGCTGTGCACCCTTGCTCCCTAGAGCTGGCACACAGCAAGCTTCTCCCAGCCATGGCGGGTTCGCCGAGGGACACCTGACATCTGAAGTCTGGCTTCTGTAGAGGCAACCAGGCGCCTGCCAGGGTGAGTGGGGGACGCTGGCGGCCTCATCCTTCTGTTCCTCCCTGTGGGCAGAGCCCACATCCCAGGAAGCAGTGGACAGGGGAACTTCCTTCCCCCACCCATTACCCACTGGTCCAAAGCTGCCGAAGCCCCGGGACAGCAATGCCACCTGGGAGAGCAGCACGCCGCTGGCAGGGCTGGTGGTGACATTGAACCCGGTGCTCTTACAGTGAGACACCGGGAGGGAGGATTCTACCTGACCTACTTCTGGATATCACAAAGCAAGCATGATTCTCTGCAGGTCCTTCCGACTCAGCGTCATCACCCCCTGTCTTCACTACTATTCTGTGACCTGCTCTTTAGAAGGAACAAATGCATCCTGGTGTCCCTGGCTCAGAAAGAAACCACAGCTTATCAATTCCACTATTCCCCACACAAAAGAAAACTGTCCTAAGCAGGGGAAAGAAGTCTCAGGCTCCATGCAGGGCATTTTCTTAGGACCTCCCATCAGTGTCGGCCGCGAGCACCTAGTCTATAGCCGGCGCTGGGACCGGATGAAGGGGATGGATCTGAGCACCTTTCGTCTGTGAAAGCAGAGAAAGGACTTGCACTTCTAGACCAGTCCTCAGACCAGTGGGGCGAGCTTCCTGCCTCCCGGTGACTCAGGATCCATCTCTTGAGATTCCCAGGTCCCGAGCATTCTCTCTCCTGGGTGAGGAGGGGTGTGTTTATACCAGCGGGCAGAGAAGCTTACCTGTCTTGCCCCCTGCCAGGGCTCCAGTCCCCTTCAGTTCAGGAAAGCCCGGGGACCGGAATGGTGGGGGAGGATGCGGGCTGAGAGTAGGCTCGGGATGAGTATGGCCGGAGTGCTTCCCGTGCAAACCTTGAATCCTCCCCTCGGCTCTGCCAGGTGGTTATGGACATGTTGCCATTACATTTGCTAAGTTACTGCTACCGCTGGGACTAATTCAGGTTTCTCGGGCTCCAGAAGCTCGTGTTTCTCACCATAGAACACGTTTGCCTCGCAGGGCTCTCCGTGCCGCCACATGTGCAGCTAGAAGAGTGTTTCCTCACTATTAGATGTGGACGAACACCATCCTCGCGGGGGCCGAATGGGCTCAAGTCAGCTCTAGCCAGGCGGCAGCAGGCGTCGCCGACTTTGGTGGCTTCCCTGCTCCAGTCTGAGTTGTTCATGTTGGGCACCAGGAACTGATGCTCTACCGAACAGCCCCAGATACTTGAGCATGGCCTCTGGTTCCCAGAAAACCATGACGAAAGCTGGCTTTGCCTGGACGTTGGGTCTCTCCTTGGGAAGCACAGACCACGCAGAGATTGTGATCTTCCGCTCAGCCTTAATGCCCGCTTTGGAACAAAAGGTCCTTATCTTCACAGCACCTTTATTTCCCCATCTGCCTCTGCACCCTCATTAGAAACACATATATCCAGACCTGGTGGGTATGGAGTGACGTCTCCACTCCATCCGTGTTGCCTTTACAAGATAACTTATTTTACCTTTTGGCAATTCACTGGCTGCAAATCTTGGAAAACACAATAATATGTGGGCATTTGTGAGCTGTGTGCCTGGGTCAGGGATGAAAATGGTCAAGTTGAAGTTACTTCCAACTGCTGGTAAACTCCAAGTGACCAGGGTACCTGGTTCTCTTGGCCTTTTTTTACCCACACACTAGCTGCATGATGTCATCTCCATGGGGACTTTTATATACTGAATGAAAGCATCTATTTTCTGCCATCGGTGAGAGTGTGCTGACCTAGGTTGTGAGACACCTATTCCACAGCTACGACAGCCCAGCCACTTGTGAAGTGGGAGGGCGGAAGCTCTGAAGACTAGAAGTGGTAGATTGTTAACCCTGTTCGTGGTTTGCTTGCAACTGTCAACTGATCTTAAATTGGTTTTCTACCAAATCAACAGCACCCACTAGAATAGGTTGCCTAACTGAACAACGTGGGGGTAGTTGACTCAACCTTCCTCCTGTAAAACAGAGAATGATGACTGCTGAATGGGGCTGTGAACAATAAGTTGAATAAGTAGATAATGCGTGACATGTAGTGTATATTCATTAAGCAAGGCTTTTAGCCACAAGTTCTATGTCTCTGCAAAGAGCATCACCTTTCTGCAGTAACCCTGGTGAGACAGGGACCGTGGGTGTAGTCAGAGTAAGGTGAGGGCCTCCAGAAAGAGCAAGGCAGGATATTTACAGTCAGAGCAATGTAACTACATGCAAGGAAACCCCCTACCAAAACTATGTGTTAAACATTAAGCTCTAAAGTTATTCCTCAGTGAGATCAGTTAATATACCCCAGATAAAGAAGAATAGCACATGTTTTTATCATGCTAATCACTTGTAATCATGTGTAAGATTCACTTAGCATGCTAAAAGGCCCAGGCCTATGTGCTGTCTTTCCTCCTTCAGACTTGATGAGGTGATTTGCAAACTGGGCAACTAATTTAGCCTGCAGGCCCAGCCATAAACAACATAGTTAAAGGCAGGAAGATAAGATAGTATTTTAATACCCAGGAAGTTAAAAAGCAGGATTCTTAACTTACTCTTTAGCAAACAATACTTCAGCCCACCTTGGGGGCTGGGCAGGCGGCCTTGTTTGATACGCTCCCAGATCAAGACACCGGTATCTCGGGGAGAAATCAGAGCAGGAAGTTCCTTGTGTTAAGTTACTTCTAAATATTCAGGGACCACTTAACAAGTCCACACCCCTAAGCTTTTTTTCACATTTCCAAAAATCCTCAACTGCCTATAAAATCCCTAGACAACACACCACTACGGGCTCTCTTGTCCCCTCCTGGCACCAGCCAGGAGCTCTGTCCTCTCACTGCATCTCTCAATAAAAGCCTCTCCCTGGCTCTCCTACCTTGGGTGTTTGCTAAGTTCATTCTTTGACTCTGCAAACAAGAACCCTGGCATCGCTGGGATCTTGCATTACTCTTTGTCTTCCTTAGATTGTTAGTTCACATCCCATGTTTTTATATCAAACTCTTCAGTTTTTTCTGTAAATTACTCATTCCCACTATTGATATATTACTTGGACACAATTTTTTTTTTTACCATGCCCAGACTACTGTCATGGCCTGCTGGCAGGATTAATTAAGCAACACATTCATTCTAGCAGTATTTATTGAGCATCTAATATGTGCTCTGTTTAATGGCATTGGGGCTAGAGGTACAAATGACTCTGGCAAGTCCTGTTCCCATGGTACCAAGGTTCTTGTGGGTGAAGGCTAATAATGAACAAATGGATAAGACAAATTCTGATGGTGATAAGTATGATAAAAATATAAAAACAGTGATGGGATGGAGTGTGAGTGACAGGGGAGAGTGGATTCTGTGTTAACATAGATGTCTAAGGGAGATCCATTTGGGGAGCAGCTTGAGCATAGATAGGCATGGCAAGAAGGAACCAGATTCTGGAGCAGAGCATGGGACCAGCAAGTGCAAAGGGGCCTGGCATGAGCCCGGCCAGGGGGAAGGACAGAAGCAAGGCCAGTGTTGCTGCTGCATGACTGGGAAGGGTCCAGTGACATCAGATGAAATCAAGGAGGAGGGCGGGACCACATCTTGTAGAAATATCAGACCATAGAGGTCATGGGAAGGACTATGGACTTTATCAGAGGTGTAATATAAGCTGCTGGGGGGTTTAGATGGGGTGGGGATGGGCTAACATGATGTAACTGACATTTTCTAAACCTCACTCTGCTGGCCCAGTGGGGTGTCGACTGGGGGCTGGTGAGAGTGGATACATCACAGCCTGGAGAGAGATTGGTGGCCGCTACCCATGGAGATGGAGCAAAGGGGAAAAATACTGGACAGGGTTTTAAGAAAATTCCACACTAATTTTCCTGAGGTCATTTCTCCACTCCAAAATTTTTGGTGCCCTCACATTTCATTTCCTGCCGAATCAAATCTAAGTAACTTTGGTCTTCAAAGTGCTGCATGATCATCCCCGGCCACTTTCCATTGATTGTTGATTTCTCCAAACTCCCGCTCTCTCTGTGCTGTGTAGTTAACAAGCAGGTAATAACACACACACTGCTATTCTGTGCAGTGTTTAAGGTATGTCCATCTTCCCTTCAAGACTGAGAATCCCTTTAGAAAAGGCTCTGTGCTGGGACTTTCCTCTTTCTTCCACAACCTCCATTGTACTGAGCAAAGCTCTGAACACAGGGCACATGATGAAATTGCTTATTGATTGATTAAAAACATACATCACTAGCATTCATCTCTTCAATATTTCCCTCGTATGAAGAAGGGTGATTATCTGTCCATATTCATGGTGCCACTGAACCACTATTCAATGTATTAATCAGCTCTGAGATAACCAGATGAGACTCTCTTGCAATATTTCTATTTTGCTGAGATAATTTCACTTGCTTTGGAGTTTATGAGGCCATAAGAGGCTCCCATCTGTTGATGAACATATTTCTAAGAGTCATTTAGTTTCAAGTATGGAATACTTGAGGGGAAGTTAAATTGTAACTTTTATGTTAAGTGTCATCTAGTAACAGAACCAATATTGGAAGCATGTGTTCAATTTTGGTCTTCCATTTTCAAAGCTTTAGGTCGGGCAAAGAATTAATTTCATTTGTTTACAAAGAAGATTATGCCTAATAAAATCTATTTTGTTTATGGTCACATTTTAGTCAATCCATTGCCTTAGAAAATGAGAGAAATCTGATTGGCTAATCACTCAACATAGTAAATTGCATTATTCCACATCCATAGAACATTGGCTTAATTGAATTTCCCAGTAATACTATGATGAAAAATTTCCCTTTTAATACATTTTGAGCAAGGCACATCCCAGTGATGAAACAGTGAAGAATCTTGTTTATTCCATCCTTGTTTGATGATCGACCACAGAAGGTAACACAACATGTCTGTGGATAATAACCTTCCACGTTAAGAATAAGAAAGACAAGCTAGGTTTCACTGGGGTTCTGCTGGTACTCTGAATTTCCCCTACTTTTCTGTATGCCTTTTCCTTCCCAGAAATTTCTTCTCTGATAAGTGGTACTTTCAAAATAAACTTTAAGTAAAACTGGTTTCAATTTATGCATCATGAAAGAGATCCGTGTGATTCGTTTCTCCAGGGAGAGAGAGAAAAGCTCTCTAGGATATTTTTTTCACTCCTGAGGTTCTCATAAGGACCATGGAAGCATTTCCTCTGCAAAATATAGAGACGCACAGAAGTTCACACACAATATCAGGGAAGTCAGCAGATGGATGCCTAGGGGGCCTGCCCTGAGGGGTCTAAGTGGCATATGATCACGGATTCTACAGAATGGCCCTAGTATTAGGGACCACTACTTATTATTTTTTCTTTTTGGGCATTTAGAAATATTTACTGTGGCCAAATGTTGGAAATAGTGAAATGCAAGCTGCTAAAGATTAAAAATGTTTCAGTTTGTAAACACAAAGGGAATAGCCTTTTAGCATCATTGCAGGGAATATATCTTAACTTGAGCAATGATAACTATATACTGTGTAAAAATATTTCTGAATCCTTGATTACTCCTTAAAACACAGTTTTAAAAATGTCAACCAGCAACATTTATTCAAAATGGTGACAATTCACATGCCTCTTTCATACGATTCCAGAAGATATCAAGTTTTCGCCAAGTTCTTCCTTCTGTCCTTTATTACGAGGAGAAAGAATAACACGGATAAAATGCTTTAAAGGTGGACAAAAAAATTACTGCATTTTAGGATGTGTATTGAAGCATAATGGCAAATCAGGTCCGTGGCCCATTTCAGTCAAAGCTTTAACCCAAGAAGTGAAAGAAAGATTTTGCACCCGGAGGTGGTGCTTGAATTCCTGAGTGTTGAGGGGGTCTCTGCCCATTGCGCTCCTGGCCAGTGGAATTTGGCTTCTGAGATGCGTTGCCCTGTGTTGAGAGAGAAATCCCAAATGATGGTGTTAGCCATCTTGCTAACAAAATCTGCTAAGTTGAAAAAATTTCAGGTACCCAGTTCCTCATTTTCAGGTACAGACGCCAGCAAACAGGGAGGGAGGCGATTAGAACAACTCAAAAGAGCAGAAGAAAATGGGGCAGAACTCGAGGAAATCACTTGTGGAATCGATTTCACTGGCCTGTTTGGTGATACATCTTAGGCGGCGTGATTCATCTATGCTAGGTGGTATGTTGACTGTTTATTCTTTGTAAGAGGTAGTAGGTGTTCAGCAGAGTTTCAGCATCCCATATTCCCTCGTGAGTACATGCTCAATGACTCTGTCGTTACTAATTATGAAGAACCTAACAAAAGAATTTTTGAAGCAAGGTATTTCCTGGAAAATGAAAGAACGAGGGAACATTTTTATAGTTGGCTGAGAATAAAGGTTTCTATTTCAAATCCTGTCCATGATATGTCTGTTTGGGCTCTGCTGAGGAAAATGGCCAGTGGGCAGCAGATGATCCCAATATGTACTTTTTTCCAGCTTTTAATCTCTTTTCAGGTGACAAATAATATTTCTCTTAGGCCAGATTCACTTGGCTTTTTTTTAACTTAATTAAAAAAGTAATTTAATGCTCAACAGGAACCGCAGAGTGACTGTGTGCTATCTTGATTGTTAAAATGCTTTGAAAAAAAGAAAGACGTACTACAACATAAGTATCTGTAGTCAAGGGTCTCTTAGTGGTGTCAGAATTGGGGTGCTGATTTGGGTGGTCGTAGGTGGGATCATTTATTACTAGAACAACTTCCAAAACAAGTAGTGGTATCTGGAGCACAGTAGCGGAGAGAGAGGATTTCAGAAAGAAATACACCTGGATTCTGATTTGGGCTGTGCCGCTCACCAGCTGTGTGCCTCTAAATCAAGATATTTACATCAGCATAGAAGAGTCTTACACCATAGAGATACACTGCTTCCATGCTGGTGTGTGACCTCGGGTAAGCTACCAGCCTCACTAACCATGGGTCCCTTGACTTGTACCTATCTCCAGTGTTACTGCTGTGAGGTTTAAATGAGATAATTTGACGTGAAATCTAGCAGATTGCCTACACACAGAAAGCTCATTAAGCAATCTAATAAGAATGCTAACCGTTATTATTATTATTATTAATTTAGCGCTCCGCATGGCAAGACCTCAAAAATGACTAAATCTGTCAAGCTTGAGTTTCCACCTGTATAAAAAAGGAGATAAAAATATGCATCCCCATAGGCTGCTGTGGTAGATGACATGGAGCATTGAGTGACTAGCGCAATTATTGGTTGGGATCATTCACAAGCATTCTGAGGCTTGAGTGGGAACTATCTGCATATCTGATTGCTAATGGATCTTGCAGTTGGCTAATAAACAGCTTTCTTCATTCCAATCATTTTCTTCTTGGTGTTCATGCTTTTATAACACCCAATGGCCATTTCTCATCCCCCCTGTGTCTCAACAATATATATCCACAGACTATTGCCTATTGTCTATTTCCACAGACACCATTACGCAATATTTTAACTTTTTTGGCTTCTGGTTAAAGAGGTGGGCCTCCGCCCTCTGACATTTACACCCAAGAGTTTTCTAGATATGAAGCCATCTGACCTTTAACAAAGACCATCTCTTATAAATCCTCCTTTGTTAACAATGATTAGTGCCACCACTTCTTGATCTTGTTTTGCTTTCATGCATTTAAAAAAAAAAGTCTCATAAATTGGATAGATTTTTAAAAGTACAACTTCCAATTCTAGAAGGTCATGTCACAAGGAATCAGGAGATCTCTGCTAGCTCCATTAGTGCTGATTTGCAAAGAGAAACTCTCTAGTCAACGTTGTCTCCTTGAGGGCAGGGCCATTTTGATAAGAACAGTGTGGGGTAATGCAATCCCACTTTAAATTTAGAAGTTGTAAAGTTCATGCCTACACTGAAAAGGCATTGGTGAACGGCCCTGTCATACTTACATTTGAAAAAAAAAAAAAAAAGATCAGTTGGCCAAGTGTTGACCCATGCAAACCATTTAATGCCCTCCAGCGATTATGGAATGTAAACATGAAGGTGAAATCAAGGTCTGCGTCTACCTGCCCTTTGATTCTTTCATTCTCCCCGACTGTGACCATTATTCATAGGACCACGTGCCATCTTTGCCCCTTCTGTCTTTGGTTTAGATTCCTTGCCTGGTAGTGCAGACGACAACACCTGGTTCCTGCCTTATCAATGACACAATAGGTTCGAATAGTCCACTGCACAGGGAGTAGACTACCCACACTTAGTGGTCCTTCTGGCTGCGAGGAAAATAAATGATTCAGCTGAAGAATTTACATTTGACCAGCAATTGGTTGGGTGCTTGTGGTGTGCAAGGTCTAATACAGACACAGAAATGAGCCGAACATGATTTTGTTGCACGAGGTTGAGACTATTTAGTTACAAAATCATCTAGGGCTAAATAATTAGACTATAGAGTGGAAAATGCTAGGATCTATAGCCAAGGGACAGAAAAATAATACAGGAGCAAAGAAGAGGGAGAGATTATTCTCAGCTACTTGGTGAAAGGAAGCTTCATGGACGAGGCAGTATTTGAATTAGGTCTTGGAATATGAGTTCGTTTTGTATGTGCAGAGAAAGGGGTTGGTATGTTGGTGGTGGGAGAGTTTTATGTAGGACACAATAGTTTTACACAAAGGAGCTGGGGGGGAAATAAGCCTAGGGAGGCAGGGAGCATGCTTTCCAAAGGATTATGAGATTATAGGGTTTAGATTTCATACTGAAAGGTTAGGATTTTATCCTGTAGATGATAGATGAGTGGGTTCAATCTTGGCTCTGCATTGCAATCACATTTAAAACTTTTAAAGTCGTGTGAGCAGGGTCATCCCTAAGACTTTTGGGGCCTACCTAGAACAAGATATGTCTAAATATTTAAAAGGTTTAAAGCAAGCGATAGCTAACCCTGGCCCTTGTTTCCGCCCACAGTGTGTGCCTGTCCCAAGTGACTGCTCTGGGCCCAGAGGCTAAAGGAACCCCACTCTCCGTGAAGGCCATCCTGCCACTGGGGGCCTGCGTGGTCCAGTGGACCTCCAGGAGGAGGGCTGCCTTCTTGGGGTTGGCGGGGTGGGGCTTCAGGAACTGCACTAAGGAAGCTCCCGGGTTGATGATAATGAACAGGCAGGGGTGTCGATCCCTGCTAAAAATGGAGGGGGTGTTGTTTCGGTTTCATTTCTGTTTTGCAGCAGAGGGGGGATGCAAGATGACTGGCATTTGAGAGAGTTAAGTGGAGCCGAATGGAAGATGAGCAGGAAGGTGGTGAAGCGGAGGAGAGTAGAGGGAAGGCAGGAGAGTCTTTGAAGCCACAAACAAGTGAGGAGGGGACCAGGAGGAAGCAGGGCTGTGGGCTGGAAAAGGGAGGACCTGGGCCGGAGAGATTACATAGGACCTGCTGGGTGCTCAGGGGAAGAGAGAGTTGAGGATCTCTCCTCAATTTTTGTCAGGCTTTTACCTTGTTATGGGTTGAACTGCGTCCCCTAAACAGATATGCGGAAGTCCTAACTCCTGGCTTGTGAATGTGACCTTTTTTGGAAAGAGGGCATTTATAGATGTAATTAAGATGAGGTCCTTAAGGCGGGACTACAGCGATAGGGCTGGGGTCCTTATAAGAAGAGAGGAGACACACAGGGAGGACAGCCCTGCGATGAGAGACGCGGAGACTGAGGTGATGTAGCTCCGAGCCAAGGGACCCTGAGGCCTGCCGGCTGTCACCCAAGCCAGGGCGGGGCAAGGAACCTGCCCTCCAGGTTTCTGGGAGTGTGTGGTCCTGCTGATCGCGTCCTGGACTTCCAGCCTCCAGAACTGACAGTATACACCTCTGCGGTTTGAAAACGCCTGTTTGTGATAGTTTGTGACGACAGCCCTTGCACACTAATACACAGCTTTTATGGCACAACGCATGGCGTGGGCTCTCTCTGAACGGGGCGACCAGCCCTTGTCCCAGGCAGTGAGTGCCTGAGTTGCGGGTGTTCCCACGACATGCACAGCTTCTCTACAAGAACGGACGCCTATATTCAGTTCTCTCTTTGTCACCTGGCTGTATAAAAACAAAGTATTAATTCACTATAGGCTTTAATTCTCTACTGTACAAAAAGGCATAAACAGAAGGCATTCATTTACAACAGGTTTCAAATGTTTACTATATTTTCAAAAGTTAAATGTCTACAGTTTTCAAACGTTAAGTTAAAAGATATTGACATTTGATATTCCCATGCTCCTACTGACCATATTCTAATTTGATTTTGAAGGTAACTTTGGTAGTATTTTAAGGTATTTTCTTCAATCTACCAGTGTGAAAATTATTCAGGGAACTGACAGGAGATTTCAACCCTACAAGGAACATCTTTTCAGAGAGGAAACTGTTGCAGCATTGAACTGCCAAAGAGACAGCTGAAGAAATGGGTCACGCATTATCCCATTCTGGGACATAAGCTGCCAGGCAGTTCACTGTTCATTTTTGTCCTCTTCTCGTAAACAAGCTGCATTAACAAGTTACTTTAAAAAAATCCTACTAATTTCCCCAGTGAATTATACAGGAAAAAATTCAGTGTTCCCTCCAGAGAACTCAAATAGCTGTTTGTTCCCTGAGCTCAGGTGTGGTACAATGGCTGTGGGCTTAAAATGCACGCTGGCTATTGGCCAGTAGGCAAGAGCTTTTCCTCCACTCCAGTCCTGAGAACACTGGTGTGCGTGCAACTCAGACCTTGCCTAATGCAGAAAAAGACACAATTTCCAATTTCAATTTAATTACTCAATCTATAGTGCCCAGGGGGAAGGATTTAGGGGCACGATGAATGCTCAGCAATGTTCCATTTTACATCGTTTCCTGATCAAGAGCGCTGTATTGATTACCGAAAGTGAGTTTCCAAAAATGTTTTTCATAAGCCAAATTCTTTAGGGGGCAGAGTGATTTCAAGGAGGGGCGTGACTTCATTTCTTGGATGTTTGCTAAAATTCAGATAAATTAGAGGTGTAAGATGCCTCCTGGAGTTGCATTGCCTGTACATTCTGAGTAATTCCCTCCTCGGGAGAAGAAAGAATAGAAATTTTATTGTGAAATTAGAAATACCAGCTGGCAGACACTGACTGAACAACACAGCTATCTGTTCTGAGAACGAGTGCGTAATTAGTAAACTAAAGACCCTTCTCTCTTATGTCAAAGTCCAAAGAATTTCACTCTCCTATGGGGACTGGAAACCATTATGATCTTATCTGGCAATAAATCAGTGTGTACGATTCTAAGTAAGTATTTGGGGTTCTATTTTGGGGTCTACAAATTCTATTAGTTTAGCCAAACTAAAAAGAAGGAATCAGGAAATGAAAGTGTGCCCCTAAGAAGTGGTCTTAATGTATTTCTTGACCGACTACTTTAACTTAACTTAAGAAAGAAAAAAGTATGCTTTATAAGAACTCAAATAAATAAAAATGGTAGTAATACACTCTACTGGTTAACTGTTGCTCAGCCTTACCAAAGCACCTGAGTACATACAAATTATAGAAAATACGGCGATAAAGAAACTAAGCTCAAAAGGCGAGTGAACTCAAAAATAGCTCACTGATTTTGCCATTGCACAATGACAGCATTTTCAAGGAGTAAGACAGCTACTGTTATGGGTCAACATTTACAATTATATTTTAAGTAAAATGGTACCTGGTTCAGCATTAAATTTTGCCTGCTGAATTTGCAGTATTGGTATACTCACCAAATGAGTTAGCTATTTCTAAAAGGTGATGAGTTACAGGGCGTCTGGTACAGATTAGGTGAAGACAGAACCTAATTTGGGTGGAATGAAAATGGGGATAAAATTGGGAACTTATTTTGGAGTGCATTAGGAGGAGACTTTGAAAAATGCACTCTTGACTGGTATAAATGTAGATTTCCCACTCTCCTCCTCAGCAAGGCTGAGTTATAATTTACGTTGGAGGGAGCAATGATAAAGAAGGCCTGGAAATTTGTGGCTGTGAGGGAGCCTGAGCACATCTGGCCCCAGGCAGCGTCTGCCTTTACCGAGTCTAACGACGGGGGCAGCATTCCGAGAACCGCCGCTGGGATTGTCTAAGGAAAGAGGAGGTGCGGTGGGGCAGGCGGGGCTCGGTGAAGGCCTGCCTGGTTTGCATGTGTGGCTGTCTGTCTCAAGCCACTCCAGTAATTATAATGAGTGACTCCATCTACCAGTAAACAAAAAAAATGAGTCAGCAGAAATGTTCGATGAGAATGTAGTGAAGCAGACAGGAAGTCTTTGGCTAAGCGTGCGTAGAAATCAAAGACCAGAATTGAAAGTCAACTTTTACGTTTCCACTGCTAGGCGTTCTGTTCTTAACTAATGTGGGCAGGACTGACTTCCAGCTAGGCCAGTTAAACCTGGTAAAATCACAGAGGAGAGTCGCCTCAGTTAAGGGAGAAGTAGATAAGTTACCTATTTGCAGCGCTGCTGACAGGTGGGACCTGGCAGAGCTCCACCTCGCCACTGTCCCCCGTCCTTGAGTGTGGAAGAGGGAACGCGGGGCGGGAGACAAGGGAAGTACATGCTCGTCCCCATAGGATCAACTTATGTGTTCTCAGAACCAATAACATGTCATTGTTCACATCCAATAACCAGCAAACGCCCTGCTTTCTTATATTTACAGAGGCTTAATTATTAACGTTTAAAGCAAAATTCTGTATTACAGTTGATGAGAAGTGAGGAAATACCTGTTTGGTGATATGTTCCTGGATGTCTTCTCTAGTCACTGAAAGAGAAAACAAAAAGAAATCCAACATTAAGGTCTGGCAATGAATGAAATGAATGAAATGCAGTATGGACCCTCCTCAGTTCCCACTCCAAGCTCCCAAAGCCGTCACAGGCATTCTGAACAAGGATTGGTATGACAATATAGACATTTATAGTCACTCCAGTGACGGGAATAAAAAATAGTCAAAACCTAAATAACAGCACATTAGGCATAGGTAATAGAAGATGGACTGGCTGTCTGGGAAGGGGGACGCCAGAACAATGTGAGACTTCATTCAGCAGGAAGGGAAGAGATGAAAAGGACCGAGGAAGAATTTGAGCAACAGCCAGTACAAGGTTTCCAAACAATGACAACCTGTTCAAGTGTGATTCTACCCCTGAGCTCACAGGACCCTGAGGATGAGACAAGGAGATTTAAAGCAGCAGATGACGGAAGGGCTACTTTTTACAACTTTTCTCTTACCTGTGAAGACGAGAAAGACATTATCGAACTTCGTCGTTATGGTGCTGGCAGTGATTAAAGCACAAACCAACGGTTTTATACCAGGTTTCTTGGTCAGGACACAAAAATATCAGAGTCATGTAGGAAAGACTGCAGGGCTATGAAGAATAGAGATGCTAACATAATAAAGCCTCAGCTGTGAAAATAGCCTGAATGACATCAGTGTTCTACATGTCTTAAATGGAAGGAAAAAGTCATTAGTAATAACCACTAACGAACAAACCACCAGAAGCGAGAGGCAAGAAGAAATGTTGTGGTGTGGCAGTTATTAAAGGGTTGTGAAAAATCTCGGTATGATACATACACTTTATTAAACATGTCCTTTTAAAATCTTCATTGAGATAATTGTGCGGTGACTTGTATCTGTAGGAAATAATAGATGGATCCCTTGTACCCTTTCCCCACTTTTCCCCAATGGTGACATTTTGAAAATGTTTAGCACATTACCACAAGCAGGAGACCGACACTGGCGCAGCAGGGGTGGGGGCACGGGGCATCCCTGCCACAAGGATCCCTCCTTGGGGCCTTTGTACAGCCACAGCCACCGTCTCCCACTCCGGCGCTCCTCTTAACTCCAGGCAGGCGCTAACCTGTTTTCCACGTCTGTCATTTTGTCCTTTCCTGAGTTTTATGTAAAAGGAATCATACATTTTATAACCTTCCGGGAGAGGCTTTTGCACTCAGCATAGTTTTCTGAAGATTCATTCTGGTCGCTGTGTGTATTTCTGTGTGTTCATTCCTTGTTACGGCATCCCATGGTATGGATGTACCATAGTTTGTCTAGCCATACACCTGCTAAAGGACATCTGGGGAGTTTCTAGTGATTATGAGTAAACCTTTCATCAACACTTGTGCACATTATGTGAACACAAGTATTTATTTCTCTGGGATAAATAAATCAGAGTGCAACTGCCAGGTCATATGG